>OZ018389.1:48995047-49314458 GCA_963969525.1 Ontholestes murinus | reverse complement strand
CAGTACAGGGATAACATGTGGAAGTTGAAAGAATACTGGTCAGGAAATATCAATACATTAGGCAATTCTATAAAATACTTAACTCTACATATCGATTACATGACCAACTAATTCAAATTATTTTCAGAATTGCCTAAATTAAACGTTCTTTTAACTAAAAGAGATTTATTGCAACAAGGACAGAAATCACTTTCAATAAGTCATATTTCATAACACATCAATAGTGTGGTATTGTTTCGGGCTATTCAGCAAACTTTTATAACTACTAAGAAAGAAATATTACGGTTAATATCAAATATTGCAAAGATAGAACTTTCTGAAACTTCATTTGATAAATTAAGAAAATAAAAATTACTGTTATTACACGAAATATTTATATGTATGTAAGTATATATAATCTATAGTAAATATTTTTGACTCTTTTTATAGATGAAATATTATACATTATCTATAGTAATATAAACATTTTAAATATAATCTCAAATAAAAAATACATTCCAACTCTACTTTAACTAACTAAACTAACTAAGTAAATATTTATTATACTAATAGTAAGTTAGAACTTGGGTATTTTCTTTATACAATTCACTGTGTATTTATACATACAGTGCGTGATCTGTTTTGTAGCAGTCGCGGTAATATTAATGAAATAATTATCAAGGCGGAGGTAGTAATTAAATGTAACTTAATGCGTTCATTTCAAGTAAGAATAATGAATGCAATACTAGTTGGTGATTTATATCCCCAACATAATTGTCCTCTGCTCTCTGCATATTTTAGAGTTGGAATTCCTTGCGTGATGGTCAATCATTTACTACAGTAATTAATATACGAAAGCTGCCAACAATTAATATATGTTTATTACAACATTCAATATTTAAATTGCTAATTATACATGTTTGTTGTTACAAAGTTGGTAGATGTTACTTTAAATTTATTAACTGATAAATTGTGTATAATAATAATGTAAATTTTAAAAACCATTCAATTGGAAAAAAGTCTGCAATTATAGATATTTTTGTAATAAATATTCCATTGGTGGTTATTGATAATAAATAACAAATTACTTACTATATTTTATTTAATTAATAATTTGAGTATTTTATTTTCTAATTTTTATTTAACTGCAATTTTCGCCACACCTTGGCTTTTTCAGGTGAAGAATATACATAATATGGATTTACAACTAAGTGAATCGTCAATCAGTTTATTATATTTTAGTTTATTGTATATATTGTTATTATTTGATACTAGAAATTAAAGATAAACTACAAGTGTTATAATTATAATTATATTATAATTATAACACTTTACAAACTGTTAATTAAAGGATAATTACTATAGTTATAAATATTAATCATAAAATATATTTATAAAAGCACTATCTAGTAATTTGTAAATCAGCTTTGATAATATATTATTTATAGTTATATAGCTTATAAATTATATTAAACAAGATATAGTATTATTAAAATTAAATAATCAATATATGTATAAATATTTATCTAATTCATAAAAAATATAAAGTAGCCCAAATATTCAACCAGTATCCTCAAATTGATTACGCATGCTAATATAATCGTAAATGCCATATCCAAACTTAATCAAGCATTACCCTACTTAATTAAAATAAACACACCTAAAACAACCAAACAACTCTCCAAATATCCACATACTAAATCTATCCCAAGACTTGAATATTATAAACCACAACCATGCGATAGCCATAAAATTCAATAAGTAAAACAAGAATTCAATTAGCTTACTAAAGATGTTCATAAAGTAATTATTGAATATAACAGAAATTAATGTGTGTTTTAGTTTATTTTATAAAACATAAAATTTTAACTGTAAATAAAATAAAATAAAATAAACTTTGTTTATATCACACACTTGATTATTTTTAGTGACTATAATTTCGACACAAATCAGAAGCTAAATCTTAAAACTAAGTATATTAATATTTAATAATAAGTTGAGAATTGACAAATATAATTGATTTATCTGCTTGAGATATCTCATAATGAGCTAACGAGGGCAATAAATTCATTAAGGTTATGCACAAATCCAGTAATATGACTATTATAACCATAGTTTGTGTAATGTAATGGAACTCGAAATAAGGAGACTGCTCCACTTAAAAGGTTAACTGGATGTTTGTAAAAAATGTTTTGGTTAAAACAATTTAATAATTTATAATATTCGATATTAGTTTATAAAATAACGATATATCCGCAGATAGCCCAATTTAAATCCATTCGATTCTAAAAGTTTATTTTGCATAGTTTCTAATAATTTTCCATTAACTATTTGGTTTAGAGACACACACACAAGATAGATACTCTGATCGTCATAGTACAAATGCAAAATAAACCAATTTGAGAAAGTAAGGTGATAAATCGGTCGACATTCGTAACATTTTTGCCTCTAGATTACAAATAGATATGGTGTGACTGATGAATTTGCTATCATAAATAATACCCAAATCTTTAATTTCACTTATTTCATCAAAAAACAAAAACTGATCTTTTTGCATTTGCCGATATAAAAAAACGATTATTACTACACTAATGATTAATAGAATCCAAACATTTTTGCAAAATTGCAATCTCCAATAATTTAATTAACTAAAAATCTACAAGTCCATTCTACGACAGATGCACGAAATCCTAAAGTCATCATTTTGGATAGCAAAATTTCGTGATTGACGCAGTCAAATGCCTTTTTGAAGTGAGTATAGAATGCGTAAATCATTATCAAACTAGAAGTTTCTAGTTCAGGTCTTGATCAAAACTATAGTCAGTAAAAATAAATCTTTCAGATGCTAACAGAGAAAAATATTTATATTTTATTTTTAAACAGATTTTAACCTATGTTAAAATGGTAACAACTGTATGAAATGCGGGAGAGTTTTATAGTCGTTAAAATTTTTCTGTTAGATTTTTTCAAGGGAAATATTGATATTTACTAAATATTACTTTTTATGATTTTAAAAGTCGTGTTTACCTTGGGTTTTAGTCTATATGTAGTGTGGATAAGTTCTCAGTATTCCAGAAATGGCGGTTATGTAAAAACAGAATGCACAAAAAATATAAACCTGTTTTATATTGTATATATCTATATAAAACTAAATTGTTTACAATAAAACTCTTCTGCATGTTGTAGGAAATTAAGGAAAGATTATTATTCCAACTACCTCTAGCAATTTATTATTACTGTTGATGTTTATTAATTTATACACAATATTTTAGTTTAAACTATACCTTATATATATATATATATATATATATATATATATATAAGGTAGGCGGGTATCCAGTAGTGTATGTAAAGAGTATCCGGGAAGTAAGAACGAATTTGAATTTGGTGTCATTTTGTCATATGACGTTTGGCAGTCATGCTTGTTTCATGTTTGTTAATTTCTATCCTTCCAATTAGCTGCCTGATAGCTTTTGTTTGGTGATCGTTGTAGTTTGATGGTTATTTTCATCATGGAGCAGATGACAAGAAAGTAACATATCCAAATGATAAAAAGTTATTACAAAAACAGTGAAAGTCCCATGGCAACCGTTCGTGAATTGCGTGACACTCGGACGTAATGCTGCTCCGACAGAATCCTAAGGTTTTAAGTTGATCCGCAAGTTTAAAAGCACGGTTTCTGTTCCAAATGTTAAAATAGCGTTCCTCTCAAATAAGCGGTTTGCCAACGAGCCCAACAACTGAATTTATCAACAAGTTTGATCCATGCAATCCTTAAAAATATATGAAAATGTATACGTACAAGATGCAACTTACACCAGAATTAAAGCCTACAGATCATGGAGAGAGGCATCGATTTGCTCAGTCGGTCTTCGCCCGACAAGCGAAGGACAATAAGTTTACAAAAAAATTAAAATATGAAAATTATTTTAAAAATATGTACAAATGACTTAATGTGAAATGTATAAAACTGAATATAATAATATACTTTTGGAAAATCTTTATCAAATTATGTTGATTTAGATGGATAGTTAATTACATTGAGTATATATAGAATGGAATGGAACAAGAAAACTATTTATTCTTGCCTAACCTAAATATCTAAAAATATTGTCGAATGTTACATATTTACTTTCTTTCTTTGGATATGTTGTCATATAAGTTAGAAAACAGGTTTACTATTAATGTTTCTGAATTTAAATGTTTTGTTTTAAATGGAAATGAATGAAGATGTAGGGCGGTGTATGTTTACTACTCCACCCTACTTTAATTATAACACACACGATAGTTTTATAAAAATGTACCTAATTTATAATAATGATAACATGAAAAATAAGATTTTTGTCCATACAATAAAAGGATGTAACAATTTACAAAACAATATGAATACTATAATAAATAGGTCAACTAATTGATTGTGTAGAGAGAGAGAGAGAGAGTAAAATACAACAATAAATAATTTCAAATTGTCCTCAAAATTTTATTGCGCGCAACATTATATTACTGTAAATGGTTCACACTTGTAGTTTAGTAGCCTGAATGTGGAAGCAAATCTTCTATGCTGGGCTGGTATATTATCTGGCAACCAAGATCACATTGTTTCAGTCGAGAATATAAACTTGAACTATTACAATAGGTGGATATAAACCATCCTATTAGAATGATAAAAACTGCAGAAATATGCAATGTATGTGATCTAGTAGAAAAGAGAGATTCAGGGAAAGATATAAGGAATGAAAAAATGTCATAGGCCGGAACATTAGGAAGTGGACAGGAATGGGGTTAGACGATCTGATGAGAGCAACAAAAGATAGGAACTTATATGCTGAAATAGTCGCCAACCTTCGTTAGGCGAGGTATCTACAGAAGAACTTAATGTTTTTTTTAATTTGGCCATTTGGGCCTGGCATAAAAGACTTGTATACAGCCAATCAAATATATATTATACGAAATAATTGGAAGATCACAACATCCATGCCAGAGCTCGGATTCGAACCGAGGACCCCTCCGACTACAGTCGGCGCGCTAACCACTGTCCAACGGGGCCGGCAAACTAAATGTTTGTAACACAATAAAGAATCTATCTATCTATCCAGTAAAAACAGATAGATTCGTCATAATCCATGTATGTAATCTTGGCAAAAATGATACTGTAAACCTTGATAGTGTTAACACACATTAATTAACAGTCACCGACAAGACGTGTTATTTGATTCAGGAGCACCAGTATGTATATCTCTAATAATATTAAGATTTCATTAGAGACAGTTAAGTCGTCAATATATAATATGGGTTATAATATACTTTCAAGCAGATCAATAATAAAATTATTTACTAAAACGGTTCATAATTGGTAGTCTTGAGGAACACCAGGAAAAGGTTTTCTTTCATATAATTTACAGCCATTATGCGATATTTAGCATGCACAATTACTTAAGTACAATTCAATACGTTTTGTGCATACTGATGTAGCGCCTAGGGACATAAGCTTATAAATTAACATTCAATAATAAATTGATTCAAACGCACGTGACACGTCAGCGTAAATTACGTTAATTTGGCAAAATGTTTTATTATGGTGGCGAGATTAGTCATCGTTAAACAACTAGGCCAAATTGATACGGAAGTATATAAGAAAGGGTTATGATTCACAGTTTTAGAAATATTGAAAGTTTGATAAAATCGAAATCGATCGATAATTATTTATATGCGATGAGTTATCTTTTATAAGAAGTAGACTAAGGCTTTTTCCAGTAATTGGCTAATTGACTTGTAACATTTGAATAATTAAAACATATATAAACATATAAAACATTAGATGAAACATATCTACAATCACGGAGAAGAAAGCTATTACCGCCTGCTGTGAAGTTATTTGTAAGTCATTGCTATTATGTATTGGGACCTGGCAACACTGGTATTGCCAGGTAAACTATTACATTGCCATCGCAAAGGTGGATATTTTTGACATTATACGTAGTTTTGACGAGCGAGCACTATTTGTGTTGTTTGTAGTTGAAAATTTTATCTCGGCTAAAAGATGGAATTAACCTTCGAAAATATTCGAGGTATGATTTATTATGACTTTCGACGTGGTCTAACTAAAGAACAGTGCATCAAACAACTGATAACATCTCTTGGCGATGAAAATAAGATTAAAGGAGCTCGTCCAAAATTGTCTTTGTGCCGGAATATATCGATGCTGTGGGAAAAATAATTGAAGAAGATGGTCATGTGATATACCGCGAAATGTTTAGGCATTAGTATGACTAGCATACATAAGATTTTAATATTCAGAAGTTGTATTGGCTTGGGTTCCACATTTGTTGACAGAAAATGCTTATGTCAATTGGTGGTATATCTAATGCCATATACAGCATCGTCACAGGTGACGAGTTATGGATTTAGAAAGAAAAGGCCAATCGGGAGTTTGGGTATTTAAATGTAAAGCAAAGCCAACAAAAGTTTTTCTCGAAGTGTTAAGAAGCAAATTATGGCGTTTATTTTTCAAGAAAACCGGTCATATGGTAATTTTCGCTCTCGAAAATCTTTAATTCAGCGTGGTACTCGACTATTTTTTTCCTGAAGTTTTTAGTAAATTGAAAGAAACCAACTGAAAACATTGGGCATCACGACAATGCGAGCTCACATACATCACGTGCAACAAACGAGTATTTGGACACACAAAAGATCGAATTGATGGGTCATTCGCCTTACAACCTAGACTTGGCACCCAATAACTTTTTCTTGTTCCTAGTAATTAAAGATAAACTGCGTAGACAACGATTTTCATCACCCGAAGAAAGGGGTCGCTGCTTTCTAAACGCATGTTTTAGAGCTATTATTTTCTGCTTTGAAGGGTGGTTTAATAGCAAGGAAAACTGTATATATTTTAAAGGCGAATATTTAAAAAGCAATAAAATATTTTTGATAAAATTAATTTGCTTATTCTTTCTATTCTCAATATATAAATAGCAACCCTCGTAGGTATAAGACAAGAATATTCAACCTTTGTGATCGAGAAAGCCATTGTATAGTCTGCCTGGCATTCTTGTTGTTCCCCGTTAAAAAGCAATGCACTTTTATAAATGAGAAGGATTTAGTTTAAGGCCAATTTCAGTGCAGCATATAAAATCGGGATAAGATGTTAAAATTTTATGTTTAATCAATTTGCCTTTTGATTTCTAACAAAAATTTGTATTATATATTTTGAATCACTTATTTGTAAGGGATAATTTAATAATTATCTTATTAACATTATTACTGAACTTAAGACATGTTTTGAACAAGTAGCTTTTAATCTAAAATATAGTAGATCCGTTGATTAACATTTGGAAGATTTCAATTTTTTTACAGATTATGAAGAAATTCGACCTATTTTTTCAGAAGAAAAAAATGTGTCAATATTATTTTATCCAATATATTTTTCTTCTATCTATAAATATGTTTTCTGTCTATTTTGGCATCTATAAAAATACCCGGTGCTTTAGAACAAGGAGTAGTTGTTTTAACTGTTAGTTACTTTTTAACTACATTATAATGCAATGCATTATAATAATGTAAAACTAAGGTGCACAAATGATCAAAATAACTAATTCTAATTATTACTTTTATGGCAATAAATGTCGACTCTTCTCCGTCCACGATAATTAAAGAATAATTTTAAGATAAAACACTTAAAATCCTTATAATACCTAACAAAAGGAAATAATGTTAATGTTAACGTACCATACTTTAGATCTCGTTAAAAGCGAAAGATTAAAATCTGTTTAAATACGAGACAAAGTTTTAATGTTTATTCTCTTATTCTCAAAATATACATTCAAATGAACACTTCAGTAATATTACCGAACCTCTATTATTTCATCAAATTACACAGATACTTGTTAATATAATAACCCAATATCTAAAATTAAATTCGAAGATTATATTTGTTATTAATACTTTACTTATGTAAAACTATTTCTAATTTTTAATTTATACAATTAAAGGTGGACAAACAATAGATTAGATTAAATTGGACGGGGTATAAATAGTTTTTCTGCAATGCACCAGGTTAGATATTTTGTACTAGTACCCTACTATTAGTATGTTTCCAGTAATTCAATTTTTTTGGTGGGATCAATTAACTACCTAGAAGGTCATGCACTCATCCATTCTGGATTAGTCTGATTGTAGACTATGCTACACACACGCATAGAATGCGCTCGGTTGTTTACTTATCTTGTGAAGATGGTACTTCACTAGCGAGGCGAACGCGATTCTTAGTTTTGCTTGGTGAGATGTCAATAAACATTTTTGATGCATTTGACTTTTTTAGTTTATTTATCCAGTGCCCTTTATTTCCACTCTTAGACCACGCCCTTCCTATGTGCTTTAACATAACATAACAATCATGTAAGTTTTGGTCAGATCATTGTAGTCAAAGCTCCTTCCATGACAAGTAAATCGGCATGTTCATTGCCTATTATACTTAGATGGCCTAATACCCACATTAGAGTAAGCTTGTTGCCCTTGGCTAATAGCTTTAAGCTTTAAGCTCTGGGGTTCCTAAGGGCAGTCTGGCTGCCTGAGATCAGACAGATATGTGCCCCTTTGTAGCCCTTTTTTGTATAAACCTGAGCACTTTTTAAAGTGTGAAGATAGGATACAATAGTGATATTTATTTAACCCTTATATTTCTAAAATTATACATGTTTCCGCATTATCAATAAAGTAATAGAAATAATAAAAAGTTAAGACTAAGTATTCTTTTTGAAAACCCTTTATTGAATAGGAAAAATAAAAAATCTAAATTTAAGTATACTCTGAGGCCTACAAATAACTCAATATGACGGATCTCCTTCTTCTGATGAACATGACAACTTTGAAAAATAGAATACTTTAATTTTAAATAATTGTTTCCCTATCAACAACAGTTACGGACAGTTTTCGATATAGTCGAAACGTTACTATGAGTTTATAAACCTCCAGTTCTCCGTTAAGAATAGAGACACCATTATTGTGGCATCTATTATCTAAACTTTGCACTGAGTTTCCTAATTGAGTGGACAAACCCCAAACAATTAGAGAACTGTCAACAGCGTAATGTATGTATTTGATTAGTTTTTAGACATGTTTCTAATTTCAAGAAATTAATTTTCTCTTTATGAACAAATTACATTTTCTTTTTTTAATTGATAGGTTACTTTTATAAATATTTCACTAGTGGGTAGTTTTCTTTTCCTTATTATTTTGGCAGTAATATTAATTAAAAATATTATGCACCGATTAAAAAATAATCCTATATTTTTTAGACTTATTGGAGGAATTTTTATTGTGATCTGTGACATTAAAAATAATGAGATATTTGTAACTCCTTATTTAACTTGTTTATACGAATTTATTTATTAGTTTATTATAACCTTAAATCTTTAAAAATAGAGAACTTACATTCAAGGTAAGAATGTATATTTATATTTTTTTAAATTTATTATCTTTTATTACAATGTAAAGTTATACTAAATAAATGATTTATTATATTATAAATTATACTTTTTTTAAATTAAACTATTTTATCGCGCAGACATACTTATCATCTATCAGCTATAAATTTTACTTTAAGTGTTATCGACGCATAGTTTTATAATTACCTTCGAAAGGACTGGTTTTATTTTCTATAATTCAATCTCTAATGAACATTTTCACCATAAATTATACAATATTTCAGCGGCGCGCTTTAATTCGAGCCATAAATCAGAAACAGAAACCGAGTTTAGTGTTTGATAATTAGAAAACATCGACCATTTTCTTTCCTCCCTCGACGCCGCATACACACACTTAACACAATACGACATTATAGCTGAGGGAATGAGTTTTCTTCGCGCCGTAGTCGAGGGGGTCGATAACATACACGCACACATATAGGCACAAACACTCGCACACAATTTTCCCTCACATTTCCCCACATCAATAAATGACCCGTAAACTTGTATTCAACTAAATGATAAGTCATTCATAATGTGTTCAACTCCACCTTCAACGAAATCAAGGGAAATGTCAACAGTTGGATTCACATCGCGACAATACTGATTTCAAAACAGTACGCGGTTGTATTTTCTCTTTATTATTAGAATTAAATTATTAATTTTTAGTGCTGATAAATATATAAATGTGTATTTTTAAATAAATCTATAAATTATATATTAATTTATAATTCTGGAAAGAACATGTTTTGCAACAATTTTATCGGCATATATTAATCACTAGTATTTTATGAAGTATCATGATAATAGGTTACAGATCCTGAAAATTATACTTAATTGCAAAAGGTTGTAAGAGATAAAGGTAATGTAAGTTGTACAGATTAATGAAGGAGGTGTTCAACAATTAATAAACATTATTAATCTTGCAATTTGTAGGGAGAGAAATAAAGTTTTAACAAATCAAAACAATGCTTTTTTGGAATTTATATTACAGAATAAGTATCATTTGTAACAATTATTATCATATTTTTTATTTGTTAATAATATTCATTTCAAATGCTCGATGTTAGCAAACAATGTCATTCAAGTTTTCCAGTAGCATATATGGTAGAATTAATTATATTATGCTTATATAATATAAAGTCATGATTAGATTCTTATATAGTTGACACAAACATGATCATAGTTGCTTCAATGACTATTAACAACCCTTGTACTACATTTTTTATTAATTTTCGAGTGAAATTTTCCAAAATAGTTGCTTCTTTTTTAAAAATGTATGTCACCTTATATTTTTTATTTTCTTTCTGTCGATTTTCTAAAATTTTTCGTACACATTTTAGTGACTAATGTACAAATTTTCATATACACGTTTGTCTAGATCTATTTATTATAAAGATTATGCCTTAAGTCCGAATTTTCTAAACTGTCTTTTAATAGCTTATGATGTTTTAGTATTCTACAGTCAGAAAATGTAATAATATATCTTCGAACAATTACAACACAATTTCATTTACCTTATTTAGACCCTACTTTTGGCCTGCAAAAGTGAACACACTTTTTTTTCAAATTTAATGGAAGTTTAAAATTTTTTGTCTGTTCGTATGCTATCCCTTTTTCATTTGTATACTTATTTCCATCTTTCACACACTAAAAATGATTACATTTGTCATTCCTTTGATCAAACCAACATTTCAAAATTTACAGGTTATTGTCCTTACAATCATCCCTCTTTCCGTTTTGTCATATGAGTAAAATACCTGCTACCTGTGTAAAATTTGCATTAATTCTCGGTTATTTCTTTTTTTAAATTAATTTTTAAGGCATCTACTTCGTTATACATGTTGAACACTATTTAGAACACTTTAACTTTGTTTGTATAACACTATATATGTGACTATAGTTTCGGTAACTAAACGTACCATTATCAAACATAAAGTGTTTATGTTTGATAATGGTACGTTTAGTTACCGAAACTATAGTCACAAAATAAATACAGTGTTATACAAATTAAAGTGTTTTAATTAGTACTCGGTTATTTCCTTTAATATTGACGCAAGTAGTACAAAATAAATATTTTTATGTAATTTTGATGTTAAGTCTTAAGGTTTTGAATGAATCCAGGGTCATTCAAAATTTTCTTTTGGACATTTTTTTAACATTCATTTTACTTGGCATTCACGTTTTTACATATAGTTCACTAATATGAGTGTTTTCTAAGTTTCTAAAATTTTTTACGAGTAACGGTGTAATCTATACTTGTATTTGTAATGCTACTAGCTCTTGTATTAAACTACGATTGTGTGAGAGGATTCCCATTTTTATATTACGATAATAGGAAAAAACAAAGACATTAATCATCGTACATGGGTTTATCTCCTCAAAATATTTCCTAGAAAGATCAGTACCGTTTTACATACGCTTGAACCTATTTTCAAAATACCTTTTGTACTTCGATTGAGGTACCTACGATACATTTTGAATGCATCAACTGCTTCAAGCATCGAAAAACGTTGACCTAGTAATTTATTTTTAAGTCGTTGGCGGATGTTTGATTTTCCTTATTTTGGGAAAGGCTTCTGACAAACAATTCGTGTATAGTATTGATCATTTGACATTGCAAACGAGCTTTTTCGAATCATATCCAGTTTCTTCCGAAATAACTGATCATTTTCTTAGAAGTGTTTCGTACGTGAAAACCTTTTGTTGAATTTAGCTCATTTTGAAAGACTCATTCGAATGCCGTTTAAGCACCAAAATCGCATTTCTTAAGAATATCATTCGCCCAATCGACCTTTTTTTAAACAATTGTTGAACTTTGTTTGTACAAACGTGAACAATTTTTTTGATAGATAAAAATTTATAAAATATTGAATCTATGCTGGTCCCACTAATGCCCAAGCAAACGTTAATCTCACAATAAGTCATTTGACAATGTGGAAATATCAATTCACGCACAGTATCAATGTTTTCTGGGACAAGAATCGATTTTGGACGATCCTCCACGAAATTCATTTCTAAGCGAACTACGTCAACGATTAAATTCCCTATACCATTGATTTATGGTAGTTTTCTAATTGTGCTTCATGCATTGTTGTTGAGATGGTATACGACGAACGTTGTGAAAAGTAATTGTTGAAATGCTCGAGACTTAATTCGATTTCTTAGCCGACAACATTTTTTCACATAACCGTAAATAATACAAATGGTGCATGCAGAAAACGTTCTGAGTAACCCTACTGACAAAAAAGCAAACTTTACCTTCAAAGTTTGGTTTGCAATTTCACGAACTATGCTCGTAAATAGAAGGCAATCAATATTACAGGGCCAATAATCAAGAAACAACAGAGAAGAGGAAGAAATAACGCCATCTTCGACACTGTAAA
The DNA here is from genome assembly GCA_963969525.1 of Ontholestes murinus. NCBI lineage: Eukaryota > Metazoa > Arthropoda > Insecta > Coleoptera > Staphylinidae > Ontholestes > Ontholestes murinus. The sequence goes on along the minus strand of OZ018389.1, from coordinate 49,301,629 downwards.
TGATTATCTACGTTCGAATATCCATTCAATGAAAGAGATATTACTACACTAGATTTATGCATAAATGACTGTATGAAGAAAATAATTTAAAAAAATTATAGAGACCCTACCATTTGAGAATACAAACGCAAGGTTATTAAAAATGATAACATTATTTATTTCCTTTTATCTAATTAATGATATGTACAAGTTAAATGAATCCCAGCATTAAACGAAGATTTGGTAACTTTTATTTATTCCGCTCAATGAGAACAAGGCAAGCCTCTCGAAACATTGTTCAAATGTTCACTATGAATTTTAGCATCTCTTCTTATAAAGGGTCTTCCAATAGGGAACTCAAGATTTTATCTGTTGATAGCGGACATATTTTTGAAGCTATTTCGGTTAAATTGGCTGTGTCATTTATTCAGTTTTTTAACCAAATCACAATGGACGGATTTAGCGTTCAATAACATGTGCAAATGATAAAATAGTTATGTTTGGGCAACTTTCTGCGCGCCCATTTTACGGTCGCCGTAATCGTCCTACCGAAATGACTATTAGCAGTGTGGTGGATAAATTACACCCGTATGATGATGAAACGAAAAATCTGCCAAAAACATCACTGCTGTGCGTCAGAGTATGCAGGAGAATCTGAGGCCTGAATTGGATGATATGGACACCAACGATATGTGGTTTTAAGAGGACGGCGCTACGTACCATACAGCTCATGCTACATTAGAATGTTCAAACCATCAGCGATTTGATTGCATGGTTATCTCACGTAAAAGTGACGTGAACTGGCCACCGAGAATGTGTAGTTTGACCCCGTTATACTTTTTCTTATGGAATTGTGTCGCAGGTCTATGTGAATAAGCCACAAACCATAGTGGCCCTAAAAACTAACATAACCCATGCCTGATTTATGCGCCAGAATCATGGAAAATTGGATATTTTGGATAGCGTGCCGCTAAGTCGCGGTGGATATTTGCACGATGGTATATTCCGTACATAATAGCATCGATATGCCTTTCAAACGAATAATAAATTTCAAGGATATCTTAAACACACTTTGTTTTATTTGAATTTAAAGAAAGAAGGCGCTTAATGAAAGGCCCTATAAATTATATAAAAATTTACCAAATATTAAGAAATCTGCTAGAGTCTTTAGCATTTCTTTTTTTAGCGTTAAATACTTAATCGTCAAACTAGCGGTATTTTAATTTAAATTTTATTCATAAAATATGATGCCAATTGAAATGAAAATGGGAAGATTGATATGCAAGAAAATAGGGAAGATCCTAACAAAAATGTAAAAACTGGCGTAGGTAAAATGCACATTTATATTATTCTTTGTCGAGATTTAAACATAGACAATCTTAGCAATACGAAGTCTAGAAAACTAATCCCCGATATTGTTACGCAACCATTTATGTTATTTATTTTCTTGAAATTTGTAGCATATATGAATTATGTTTTTTCCTTATCTAAGATGTTTTGTTAAAGTTGATACGTTTAAATAAATAAATAAAAAATAAATATTTTCAAAACATTTAATGTAGTAAACAAGCTAAATTGTTGGTCTAGAATCAACTTTTCAGAAAGCATAACAAAGGCTACGCAAATAATCTACATGGTTAGTAATATTATAAACGAGAACTGGAGTTGTTAACATTAACCTCCACTTATCTGATCACTTCGCTCAAGTTATGAGTATTTATCACCGGTCTGAGGCTCTTTATAAGAAAAATACAAAAAAACCTAAAACTGTACAGTTAAGGGAGAAAAATATAAGCGAATTAAAATATTGTTTATCTAAAGTGGAATGGCAGTTTATTCAAACATTCCCCCTAGATAGTGCCTATGGACTATTTATTATTGAATTTGTTCATATTTTTAACACATCGTACCCAGAATGTAGGAAATATGTACCCTGTTAACAAAAGTCATGAATATCTAATAAAATAAAGGTATCTAGTAAAAATCTTAAAATGCTCTATGACTTAATGTATCAGACCCAAGAGGAACTACTAAGGACTCGGTACAAACAAGCCAAGAAGGAGCATAAGAAATTGATTAAGAAAACGAAAAGAGAATACTATCACGACGAGATGAAAAACAGTTGCAATATACAAAAAGAAATATGGAAGTGTGTAATGAAGAACTTAATGTAACCGAAAGCAATCAGAGTATTAAAAAAATATAGTGTGGTAACCGATGACATCACTGAAATGGCTATTTGCTGAGTATCATTCGAAAACAACTGAAGAAAAATTACATCAGCACTTTGGACATACATTATCTTGCTTGTACAACATCAAACATGAAGATGCAATCAATGTATCTCCCGTATCATTGCCTGAAGTATACAATGTAATGGTGCAAGACAGGTCGAGAAGGAATTTCTCCAAAAATATTGAAATATATCACTAACGAAATGCAGCGTCTACAAAACTACCTGGATAAATTTTAATTAAATCCTTCCTAATCAACAGAAAGATTTTCGTAAAAAAGGGGCAGCAAATCCAAGAAGTTTCACATGAACAAAGGCATTTTGCAAGGCTCTATATTGGGACCACTACTATGTTTACTTCTTATAAATGATTTGTCTGAACATATAACTGGGGCTTTCATAAATAACCAACCAACTCTTGTAGATGCAATTAATATGTCAAACAAAGAAATAAGTGACTGGTGCGGCTAAAATAACATACTTCTAAATTTGAACAAAGCAATAGAAGTTCAGTTTTGTAACAGAGAGCCACCATCACGAACAGGTCGAAAAAATTCTCAGTTTGCCAAATATTATGGATGCTATATTGAGTTTGAAAGATTAAAGATTGATCATGTAACCTCCAAATTGAACAGTGCGTATTTTGCAATCCTAAAATTAAAAAACAAATTTTGTCATAAAACACTAATAAACAAGTATAAATTATTAGTATATACGCACTTGTCATATATGATATTAACTTGGAGGGATTAGATATATCGAGGGTCTTTATAACACAGAAAAGAATAGTACGCCTAATATTCGGTCTAAAAGGAGATAAAAGTTGTCACAACATTTATTTATTTATTTTCAACCCAATAGACTCAAAAGTCCAATAGCAGGGCTACATCAGTAATACATTACATTGATACAATAGAAAAAAATAAACATTATAAAAGAAACATAAATTGATAATTACCTAAGACAACATGGATGTCATTTGAATATATTCACTAGATTGTGTTTAAACGTGATAAAAGATGTCAACGTTATATGAGTATTGATTGTAAAATCGCGACAAACGTAAAATAGGAGAATTTGAATAGTAATTGTTAGTAAGTGTATCATCATAACAAACGTCCTGCAAAATCTAGAGTTAATTCGAGTAACATGAAATTTAACTTAAAAAGTTAATATCATCAATAAGATTATGAAATAATTTATAAAGATAGCAAATATTTGTGAAGATAATTAGATTATGGATAGAGATTAAATCAAATTCGGAGAGTAATTCATTATATGGTATATCAAATCTGTACACGCCATATTTTACAAAGAAAAGATACCTGAGAATTTTTTTTTAATATCAAAAATTATACCAAGATCCTTCGTTCCAGTTAATCTTTTGAGAAGTACATTATTAATTTCGTACTGATACTTTTTAAAATTTGACTTTCTCGAATAAGTAACTACAGAGCATTTGGGTATATTAAGTGACAATTTATTAAAAAAATACCAGACCGTAAACGCATCAATATATCTCTGCAATTGCACACAATCTGTAATATCCATAACTATACTATATAATTTTATGTCGTGCGCGTAAAGAACCGCCCTGCATCCGATAAACTTGCAAACATCATCCATAAAAAGTATAAAGAATAGTGGTCCTAGATTCGAGCCTTGAGGGATTTCACTTGATGCAGTGTACCATTTGGATTTATGACCATATATCTCAACAAGTTGACTTAGATTATCAAGATATGATACAATAACATTTAAGATGTTTTCGTTCAATCCAAACGAAGATAGTTTAGTAATAAGTATTGTGTGGTTCAACTTATCGAACGCTTTGGTTAAATACGGCGAATAATATCAACTTGTTTTCTATCATTCATAGCATCATAAATATCTTGAGTAATGCCTATAAGATTTGTTGTGGTAGACCTACGTTTTATGAAGCCATGTTGTTGCATTGAAATGTACGGATCCACTTGATTGTATATATATAGTCAGCTAATAACGATTCAAATACTTTTGATAGATTGCTTAAAATTGCAATTGGTCTATAGTTCTCGATTGCTTTACTTGATCCTGATTTGAGGACAGGGCAAATTCGAACATCTTTCCATTTAGTAGGAAACCTGTCATTTTTTAAAATTCATTTGTATAGATGTGTGATAGGATCTTTTAATAGCAATGTTGGTATTAAATATAGGCCCATTGTAAGATTAGGTTTTAAGCTATTTAATTTCTTCAGGACGTCGGTGACATCAATCGTGTAATCACCCAAGTGTTTTTTTATGATCTGCATCGTTGCTAGTATTGCTATTAAGATAATCTGAATTATAACATTTCATTAAGTGGTCAGCAAATCCATCAGCTATGTCAACTGGTGTGGTGAGAGTTATATCATCCAATGTCATTTCATCTGGTATACGAAAGTTTTTACGTTTCGTGTTAATGTAATTCCATACAAAATTAGGATCATATGATATTCGTTGCTGCATTCATTGGATGTATTTCGAATGCGCTACAGAAATTTCTTGCTTACAGAGTTGACGAAACTCCCTAAACTTTTCACGATCATCAATTCGATGCCATTTTAAATATCTCTGACGATATTTGCTTTTTAAGTTTATTTTTCTTTTAATAGAGGAGTTTATCCACGGAGCACTTCTATTCTCATAAAGTTGTTTTGATCGTGGTACACATTTATCAAAAATTCCGTATAAAGTCGTGTAGAAAAAATCACATGCGGATTCGATGTCAAAATAATTATAAAGTTCTTGCCAATTAACCTTACTAATGTAGTCATATAATAGTGGAAAATTGGCCTTACGGAAGTTGTACCTGAATGTAATGGGTTTAACACTCGTTACCGATGTATCTTTGTATCTTTAAATATAGCAGTAAAACTTATAGTAGGATAATGAGGGTCTTCAACAACTAATGGGGGAATGCATTTATCTACGTCACACATATTGTCTAATGAGGAAATAAGCAAATCGAAAACTCTATTATTCGTATTTTTAATATTGTTAAACTGTCGTAATCCATTATAATTAAGAAAGGTGTTCACTGCATCCAGTTTAGGACAATTAATACTGTTGGAATAATTTGGTATATTGAAATCACCAGCAATTACAATATTCTGCCCTGAAAATTGGGTTTCTATTTGTTCCGACAATATGGAGTACTCATTTGGGGATGTTGCAGGTTTAATGTATACACATATAGGATTAATTATAACATCCTTAATTTTTACTTTGACTGCTATTAGTTCAGTTGATTCTAATTGATCCATATCAAATGGTACTATTTCTGAGCAGAATGAAGAATTAATTGCAATTAATGCCCCACCACCTCTTCCAATTATGCGATCTGCTCTATAAATATTATACTCTGGATGAAATATTGCGAATTGAGAATATCATTTCTAAGCCATGTTTCAGTTATGAAATATATATCAAAATTATTACTTTGGACAGAGTTATAAAATTCACTTAGTTTATGCTCCGTGTATTCTGATAAACAAGATACAGTCCTGTTTTTTGAGTATGTTGGGGTCGATTTAGTTTTTTCTTTCATTAGTAATATTTTTTTTTATTACTCGGGGTATATTATTAAAATATTTGATCATCACATGTTCGCCCTTAGATTCCCTCTCCTTTATCTCATCAAGTAACTGTGAGACTTCTTTACGTTGGAGTACAGTGCGATCACGCTTAATACATAGCTTACTATCCAATTTATATTTGTTTTTTTTTAAACTAATGATACCATATTAACATTAGATAAAATTAGTTTTAGAGGTCGGTCGGTCTTTTTTCCCGAACGTATACATTTCTTTAATACTACAGTATTATTAATTTTACGTAAAATTTGATCAGTTACTGAAAAGTCAGTATTGGTAGAACAAGCAGTGCCCGTATTATCACCGTTAGATTCGGGTAAATTAAATAATATTAATATTAATTAATACTAATATTAATAATATATTTATCGCGAATCATATTCTTACTGTTATAACATTTACATATTCAAGGTTGCTATACGAATGATCATAAGTTTATTAAAAATAACGAAATATACTTGTACTCAACAAAATACCGCGCAAATATAAGAACACCTCATCATACTAGTCTTAATAAAGCACTGAACAATTTAATAATTTTTAAAAAGGATAAGTATTGCTTCTTTGTACCATAATCTCTAAATTTATACAAAAACCACAGTTACTGGTCTCTAGGAAAATTTTCTTGCTCAAGGGTGATTATTTTAGATTATGTATGTTAAATTTCCTATATAATCTAACATAGTAAAACACTAATGTGATGATATTTTATTTAAGTTAAATCATCATTTAACTAATAAATATTGATTATGTGATTAATTTTGATTATTACTAACATTCACATCGGATTAAAAGTTATATGGTTATATGGAGCTACCGGGAGCTGACTGCGACTCTATATTAGATCAGACACACGTTCCGTCTTTCATTTCATTCTGTCCCGGGCATCCTAGTATGACGAGAGAACGAGATAAATATTAATTGCTATAGAGTTCTTACTATTCAATTTTCAACATTTCTCAACAACAAGGGTTGTTCTTGGTAGTTCGTATACGATAAGTCTGGCTATATTCCTATGTCAATGTGGACAATTTTGAAAGACACATGCCAAACCTAATCACAAAAGTATGCATCCTCTTTTTCGTATGTGTATTTGCTGTCCTGCAAAGACAAATTTACTTCAAGTTTATCTTCAGTCTAATAGCTAAGCTTTTATAACTGCCTTCAATTGGTTTTCTATTCAGTTGTCAAATATGCGTCAAAAAATATTCGTTACTTCGAAGTCTTCTTGTATGGACCAGTGAATGTTGATCACATATTACACACCTGTCTCAATAAGCTAAATGGATGGTTATTCTACCAATATCTGCTACAAAGAGTTAAGTTAAAGCGTTAGAACTCAAACGCGAGCGATTGGAAATGTGATACTCATTACAGAGAAACTAAACTTTATAATTGGTGATAAATATTGTTTTCAAGTAACCCCAATAAAAGAAATCTAAAAAATGGTGCAATTATATGTCCCGTACACAATCCAGCCCAGACATTAACTTTTCTGGGAACTGTGTATGCAGTTCTTCATACTAGTTTGGGTTATTTCGCCCCTAGTAATGGTAATTTTGTTTATTGAGTGGGTAGTATGAACGTCCCTTTATACAAAAAAAACAATATGCTTTGGAAAATGCGGGTGCCCTTCAATTCTTTTTTATCGTAATTATTTCACAAAATTGTAGTCTTCGAGCATAGTCAACGTCATAAAGTTCTTGTACAACATTAACTTTGTATGGATTTATTTTTTCGGTATGAAGAATGGTTCTTACAGATTTTGAATCAATTTCATGATCCGAAGCAATGAGATTCTTAGTCTGTGATTTTCTTGTTTTGAAACCAGAATTTTCTATCGTTGGTGGTAGCACTCCTAAGTCTTCCAGATCTTATTCGATTTTTTTTTTCAATTTGCCTATTTCGTCAAAATTGTTATAATATCACATACCTCCCGATATGATCTCTGTTTATCGCCTTACCCCTTCAAAATTACAATATCAATTGTTTCAGTAAGTAAAATTACTTGTTTAATTAATTTTTTTTATCTGTGAGATTATTTTTCAGGGCCATACTTAATTTGTGATGGTCAGGTAACTACGATAACTTTCGAATATCGCATTAATATTCGTTATAATTTGAGATTTTTAAACGCCTTACATCTTTTATATAAGAATTTTTTTCTAACTCATATATCTTTTGAAATAATCGACCGTTCTAGTAATTTCTCCTAATTTGTATAAATAGTTAGTCATTCATTTTATATTATAGCAAATATAGATTTATTAGAGCAGGTAGCAATTTTATTAGTAAATTATTTATATATTTTAAGTTTTCAAACTATTTAATATTAATTACTAGATTCTTCAGCTAAATTTTGACACCATTATAGTGCATCTACTATTAAAAATTTAGATGTATTGGCGATTTCATTTACTGTGACCTGGTTTGTTTGGATTTCTTTGCAACAAATTATTGATTCTCTGTCTATATATTTTTCATGTACTTTATAGACATAGCTTGCATATTTCTATTGCAAATAATAGATTTGAGTCCACTTTAAGGACTTTGAGGTATAGATCCGCACGATTCTATAGTGTTTAAAAAAACACTCGCCCCCTGCGATTTTTAATCGATTTCAGTGTAAAGTGCACTGTTTTACCTCATTAGAGTATTAGTCATAATATAGTGATGAAAAACGTAAGGAACTTTGGCGTAGAAAAAAAACAAATGCACATCCCTTTCAGTTATTTAAATAAAAATAAAATTGACATATTATTGATTTTAATTATGTGAAAATATTAACAATTATTATTGCCTATAAATTATGTATATGATTTTATGTCAAATTTATCAATAATCTGTTACACTGAATTAAAAAAATGACTATTTTTTAACCACAAATAATTATTGTAAAAATATTATATCTAAATAACACAGCACGCCTCGTGTTTCGCCGTTTTACCATTATTTTCTTGATAAGGGTAAATGGTAAACATTTTTTTAAGTTAGCTTCTACTACACATAAATTTGAACACACATTATAAATTGTTATTTGTAAATTTAAACTTACATATTTATCATACCTTATTTTCAACGGTTCTGTTTTGATACTTTTGAAATATTGTCTTCTTAACTCAAGCTTGTTGATTTTTTACTGAAATATTAATAAATCTCCAAACTTAATTCCTCATCGCTATTAGTATCTGAAATATCAATAATACGGGACTAGTTATTTATAGCGGTATTTTTCAACACGTGCTTTCGATTTTATATTTCATCGTCTGCTGATATAAATCATTCTTATATAAAGGGAAGTTATTGAACATTTTCTGTGAGTCCGTTATTATTTGATATTTAGGTCAGACAATGTGGAGTCGTCTGATGCTAAACTGGGTTAATGTTTGTTCCAATAAATGTTTAGACGTTCCTCGGAAGCTTTTCTCGTCGTTTAGCCAAGATTCAATATATTTGCAACATTTATTAAAGCGGCAAATTATTTCAAAAGCAACGCGTATCAAGAGATTACGTTTAATTTGACAGTTTATTGCATAAACTCAAAACTATTTGCATATGCAGATTAATGCGATGGTACTTATATTTACATAATATAACATCAACTTAATTAATAATAATTTAATAATTACAAAGCTGGATATTAATATAATAATTTAATAATACGAAAACATTTCGTAAATCTACAAAAATGAGTCTTACTAATACTACAAAATAAATCACTTATTAAAACAACTACTTCTCCGTATAATCCTCGACAGACATTGAATTATACAAAAGTAATTATTAGTTAATTTCCTACAATGAACTAATTGACTTTAATACATTTTATTATTAAATTATACTCTTTGTGAATATTAATATGTTAGAAATATTTAAATGTCAGCATTAAAATAGTACTCAGAAAAATTCCAAGTTAATATGTTTACGATTTCATTGTGTTCATATTCGTAAGCATCTCTACTTCTTACCTCTGATTTAACATTAAAATTTAAAAGCAATCTTTGTGAGCAATCCATTTTATGAACAAAATATTTTATTATTTTGTAAAGAAAAATGGAGTCACTTGTTACTCGGGATAAAATGTAAAGAACAAAAAGTAGAATTTGTTAAATAAATTGAGTAGTTATTAAATGTATGGCATTTGTGCAACATGCCTCAATGTTATACAAGTAAAACGCTGTTATATACATTTTGGAAGAAGTATTTATAAGATTGATTTCTTATCTTTGAGATGTGGTGTTTAATTGAAGCTTATAATGGATTATTAAAATGGTATTAATAGGGTATGACCTGTTTTTATGAAATTTCTTATGTTTAAAGTTACTTTCTGAATGTTACAATTCATAAATAAATAAAATCCGATTGTTTAACCAAGTGGTATGAGCCAAGATTAGGGATGACGGAAATATTGATAAAATCCGATTGATTGATTAAAATCACATAAAATTGGAAAATATTGCGTCGATATATTTATACGTTAAAATATGTAAGGTTCTGTTTTTAAGTGTAGTTAGTCATATAAGAGATTATTAGTATTATGAGGGGTTTTCCCCGTCAGTTTCTCTCGTTTTTAGTTTTCGGCGTGTGAAGTAGTTTAGAAAATATAAAGAGAATAGGGACTTGCTTTCTATTAGTAAGCTTAATTAGCAATTATTAGATATTAGGTAATTGTAAGCTAATCCATTTATGTTTATATTTAATTAAAAACCAAGTATGCTATCTCCAGCCTTTACAAATACCTAGAGTTAGGGCAAATGGGGCTACTTTTTCTAGTTATAATAGATGAGGTTAAACATTACACCTAATTATACAATTGATAGAAATAGATGTGTCGAATTACAAAAATTTTGTATATATTTTTATTATATAGCTTTTTCTGAAAGAATTAATCTTGATGTATGTATCTATGGTTTAATAAGTTGATGAATACATAACGAAGATTTATAGACTTCTTAATTTCGGCCGATTTGTGTTATCTTATGCATGGATTTCGACGTTGGATTTTCAGATACGTTTAGGGCACCTTACCGCTACGTCAATCTGATTTACCTGACAAACTTTTTTTACAAGAGTAGAGATACATCCAAATGCAGACTATCGAATTTTTCACATCTGAGATCTTCGGTAATCAAAATCATATCGTACTTCCGTATCATAGATGAGTTTATACTTTTCATTGCATTTTGTGTTTTAATAAAGAACATGTGTTTTTATTATATACTTATTTTTTGTGACATGGCATTGTTATTTTGATCCAAAACACCGTATATTATTATATGCTTGAAAGAAACCTGCAAGAGTTCGAAATAGGGGTTCTAATCCGGAATATAGAAACATCATAAAAAACGATGTCACCATTATATGTAATTAGATGTAATTATAAGGAATTAGTGTTAGAATCCGATTCCATAAGCTAGTATGATAGCTAGTCAAAAAAACTATAATGTATGCTGTGATATGTAGACAATACAATTTTGTAATTAAGCATTGAAAGATTTTGGTAATATGGAGTGTATATGATTATAGCCAATGATTAAATATTCAAGCTAACGAATACTAATACCAAACATTCAAATTCAAATAAAAAATTTTTATTCATAACTTAGACACCATTTTGTGGATGCACAGAGTGGCTCAAATTAGATGTTACTGAAAGGAATCTCGGTTACTAGAAGAAATAGAAAAAAAAATAATGGCGCATTTTAGAGTCATATATTATTTTATCAAGATAATAATTGCATGTGTGAAGGTACTTTTTCGAGGAGAATCGAATGCAATTGCTTCTAACTTCATTAATAAAAAAGATACAGCACTAAGTTAAAAAATGCAAGTTATAGTTGGCTATATAATTTGGTTATAGTTTCCCTTTTCATTTTCACATGTTGATGTTATATTTGAAATTTATTGAGATGTAAATTATTCTTTTTATTATTAAATTTTGAGTGGGATTATATTAGAATATGATAATAATTTACAATCATTGCGAGAAGAAAAACAACTAAATGAAAATAAATGGATACTAAACTTTTTATTTATTGACCAACCAAAACCAGATTTCGGAATTATTTTTTTACGTTCTTTTATTATTTGAGTGTCGTCAACTCAGTCTCCTGTTTGTCATGTAATGGCATTGATATATCATGTTGCCATTGATTTATTATTTGACAAAAAAGTAGGAATAATAAATGAAAGCTGTTCCGCCAAAAAATTAATCTTTATGATAATTAAGCGCATGGTAATATCTGTAAATATAAGCTCAAATTTATTTTGAAGGAAAAATTAACAATTATCCAACCAGTTTTTTTATAAAGTTGGATACAACTTTATAAAAAAAACACCAAATCTGGTTGGTCAATAAAAAAAGAATATACAAAAGTTTGGCAGAAAAATTACAATAAATGCTCAAATTAATTGCCATTGTTCAAAATGCATGAGTTCCATCTATTTAAGACACTTCCATATGCGTTATTAATATGAATATTAGATATAGAATTTACAATATTAATGAAATTTTGTCGTAAAATATTAATATTGTTGTTATTTAATTTATATAAATTGTCCTTTATATACCCTAAAAAAGATCACGGAGGCCATTTTACCCGTCCATTTGTGCCTAAGCATGTGGCTCCAAAATTAATATTTAATAAATTTGTCATTTCTCTGCAATTATGTTTAAAATACATATGTTCCTCTTGAACTAAGGGCAAATTGTCCAAATAGTTCTCAAAAATATTTTGTTGTAAAATGTTTGTATATTTCCGTTCATTAAAATTTCCCTATTTCATTTCGTAACACAAGATTCGGTTTCCCAGTAGAGCACACCAAACTCTAAAACCAAATCGACCTTGTGCCTTAACATCAACAGTCTGATGAGGGTTAATAATAATTAGCATTGTGCCTATTAAATATTCCCGCGGAGCGTATGTACTAATAATGCCGGGGTAAAAAATCGGATTTGTTAAACATTTAGCTTTGTAGCAGTTAACAAAATTTTAATCTTCGTTCGAAATCCTAAGGGTTCAAACGGTATCTTTTTCGAATTGTGTAATTTATTTTTCTTCAGAATCCTAAAGGCACGATTTTTTGAAATTCTGTTTTCCTCTCTTTTCCTACTTGAATTTTCTGGATTTTCAATTACAGAATCAATAACACTAAATTTAGCTTCTTCTGCGTCTAATCCACTGGATCTTTGGATAGTAAAGGGACTGTGGTTGATTTCAATGCAATATTAGAATTACTGTTGCTTTCAATAAAGCATATGGCATTTCAAATTTCTCGTAATGTTTGTACTTCATGTTAAAACGCTTAGTTAATCAATACACAACACAACACAATAGATAACTAATCTAATAATAACCTTATTGTTTTTTTATGTGTAACAGGCATTATTTTATTCATAAGCCTACTGCGTTTACTGAGAAATATTTAAAATTTAATAAAAATATAATATACAGGGTAAGATTCAAAAGTAATGAGCCTCACTTTATACTGACGCGTGCGCACTAGGCAGCGCACTCGGCTTGACATCATGGTGGAGAGGGGTATTATTTATTTCGGAAAGGTTGCATCGGTCTCAAAGGGAGTCCCTGTACGGCGAAACACGTCGAAATGGAATGTTCGTTCGATACGAGGTCAAATTTTGCTTTCGGTTGGACAAGTCTCCTTCTAAAACGTTCGCAAAGCTTCAACAGACGTTTGGGACTGAATCGCGTTGAGTGGTACACCTCAAACTCACCCCGTTTCAAGAAAGCGTGGATGAGCAAATCGAAGACGATGACCATGTTCTTCCCATTTTCGGAGTTAAAGGCATCATCCACTACGCGACTGTGAACATTGCTTACTACCAGGAAGTCCTGAAAAAGTTGAAAAGAAGCATCGCGTAAAGCGAAGGGACATCAATAACAGCTGGAAGCTTCATCACGATAACGCCCCCAGCCACATCGCCTTCATCGTCACCGACTACCTGGTCCCCCAACCTTCCTACAGCCCGGACGTGTCGCTTCCTGATTTCTTCTTGTCTCCGCGCTTAAAATCAGTGCTGAAAGGAGAACGTTTCGACTTGATCGAGGACATCCAAGCAAATGTCAAGGCAGCCATCCTGGAACAGGCCTTCGCGGAATCTTTTGAGTCATGGAAAAGCCGCCTACAAAAATTACTTACTCATTACTTTTAAATCCTTTTGTATCTAAATAAATTGCAAAAGTAACATCAACATGATATATATCAATAAAAAGGAAACATATCCAATTTATTAATAGGACATTCAACTATGACTGATTCTGCTCGAAAAAGAACTTAAAAACATGCCATTCTTATTTAAATAAAATAATAAATGACAGATATTAATAAAAATCGAAAATGAAACATATTGAATTTTTTGCTATAACTTGAAAACAATAGACTATAGCTCATTTCTATTTTCAGCATTCGGTTTGTCTCGAAAAAAGAGCTCGAGGACACTGTGGCTTATTCATGCGAAAAATGATAATTCAGATTTGTCGGGTCGGGTATATATACAATGTTTATGGGGGGTGGGTTTTTTTCAATATGAATTTAAGAGAGGTCAATTTATTAAATCAGTTGGGTCGTTGAGAAGATCTCCAGTGTATTTTACATCATGATTTTGAGTTTCTGGCTAACTACGTTAAATTATAGAGATTACAGTAATAATAAAAAGATGTAGGAACAACCAATAATTAATAAAAGAAAAGGGAGATCTTTCATTTAACGTAGTAACAGACGTGATTTTTGACAATGTTAATGCCATATCTAAAAATATGGAAAATAAGGCCAAATTAAGGCAAATATTAATATATTTAAATAATTATAGTAAACAGAAAAAAGAAAGACTCTCACTGACTATCAGAAATAAGTGTTAGAGTGGAAGATCATCGCAGCTGCATGAACTCCGCCCAGCTTCATCCATCTAAAATTTTGTATGCTGTCTATAATAGTTTTGTATATTTATATGTATTTTTTTGGGATTGAAGCTAAAGTTTATTAAACATAAACAAACATAAACATGTTTGGGTACACGTAGACCCATAGCGTCTCTGGTATCATATTTGTGTCGGTCTTTATTTTGTTCAAACGACTTTAGGTTAATTATCGTATGAATAGCATATATGTAAATATAAATGGCAACTAAGTATATAATTTTCTTTAACCCTGTTTTGGCAAGTTTCAGTTTTAGCCTTTAAAAAAAATATTTGCACCAAAAATATTCTTTGAATGTCTGATCTACCCCATTAACCACTAACGTGATTTTGTTAGCAGAATTGACCTTAATTTAAGTATTGCATAACCTGCACTATTCAGTTTACTGCACACATGATTGATATATTGACTCCACGATAGTTGCTCATCCACAATTGTTCCAAAGAAATTTCTGGTTTTGTTGTGGTTGACTACAGGCGTTTTCCGGTTGTAAAATTGAACCATTGCAGTTTTGTGTTTGTTAAGGAGTAAACTACGACATTTCTTTTTGTTTATTTTGTTGTGTAACTAAACTTCTGTTTTACTATGTACAACTACAGCCATGTTGACAGCAAATATAATTACATGACCCTCGGTTATTTGCTCTATTAGGTCGTTAATAAATAATATGAAGATCGTAGGGCCTAGGGTAAAACCTTGAACCACTGTTTTATACATTGGCGAATTTTTGACAATCGGTTGTTGATATTAACATAAATATATCTTTCTGTTATAAACGATGTGATAACAGAGTGTAGCACCCGTATTCCATATGCATACAACTTTCTGTCGATTACCCTTCGCGGAATCCATGTTTATTTGGCTTTAATATTTTTCCTTGTCTATAATTTCCAAAGTCGCTTTAATACAATTTTTTTGATTACTTTAAAGAAACAGCTTAAAATTGCAACCTGTCTCTGGTTCTCTACTTCATCGCTGCTTCTTTTTTTTATGGATTGGAATTACTCTTGCAGATTTTTCTTGCATAATTACTTTTCTTACTTCTTCCATCTCCAAGTATTCCAGAAATATTGTGTTAATGTTGTGCATTCTTAATTTCAAATACTTCTGGTGTGTTTACTGGTTGGTTTTTCTTTTTTGAGAGTTTTTACATTAACATTAATAGATTGTTTATTTTACCGAGATTTTCATTGATTATTGACCAATTGTTCATTTTTCTGTTTATTTTTGTTAGTGGGCAGGCTTTCTCAAAGTGGACTAACTTCTTTAGAAATACACCAAACGAAGTGTTTATGTTGTCCGATTTAATTATACTCCAATTTACATTTTTAGTTCATATTTCAGTGTATACATATAATGTTAATTCATTTACTTTACTTTATTTTATTGTATCCTTAGGTTATATAGATGATGAATTATCTAGATTTAGAGTTGGTCAAGATGGTCAGTTATGTGAAGATTGATATTGCGTACTTCCAGTTTATCGTGAGGCCATGTAGCCACCGCAACATTTATTTGGGAAGCAGTACGTCCTTTAGTTGTTGCTTCTATTCTTGATGACTGATATTTGTTAATCTAAACGTATCAAAGAGATCTTTCAAAATTTGTAATTCTATTGAATTTTGTGAGATATCTATATTCAAGTCACCATATAAAACAATAAATTATATTAAATTGGATATGTTCTTGTAACCCGGTAGATTAATTAGGCTAAAATTATAACTGTCCACGTTACCGTAGAAGAAGAACAAAATTTCAAGAATTGTAGGTCAATATTATATATAATAAATAAAAAGTTATAATAATTAATATTTTACATCAAATTTAATATTGTTTCTTGATCATAATGATGGTTGCGACCGTTACTATGTGGTAATTCATAATGAACACTGAATAAAACACTTACTATGTTTTTAACCACTAAAATTTTAGTGGTTAAAAACATAGTAAGTGTTTTATTCAGTGTTCATTTTTTCTTGACTTTCTTCTGCATGTAGACTTTTTGTTAAACATATCTGGAATTAATGTTTTGTGTATTCAAAAATGTTATGACTACCAATTTTTTAATCGTAATAGAGCATTTAACTGTATAAATGCATTAGTCTACCCCTAAAAATTAATTCATAGGTTAATACAACGAATCTGCTTGATTTTTCTTTATAATATATTATATTTTCGAGATAAAAAGTTCTTTAATAACAAGTTATTTATTATATTTTAATAAATTGTTTTCTACCATAACTCACCAACGTAAAGTAGAATGTTGCAATGCAAGCTGTTGACACGGGAATAAAACTAGTCACATATTTAAAATGGTGTTTTTTTAATGATTTTTGATGATATATCCAGATATTTTTACACCGATGTGGATTTTTTGTAAGAATTTTTGTGTTTTGATTTATTTACTAACATACGTAATGTACTAATCATGTATCGAGATTAAAAAAAACATTAAATTAACTGATTGATAAATCAGTAATATAATTTTAAATTTCGAGATCTTCTATATTCAAATACTACCTAAATAATTAATATATGCAATTAACTAACAACAATTACTCATTTTTCATGCATGACTTGATTACTAAATATTTTATCATTATTACTATATACGCACTTCCAATTTAGTTGGCAATCAGCCATTATTGTGTGGTAAAACACTATTCTTCCTATCCAAAAGGATCTATAGTATTCTAGTAGGCAAGTCTTTCGGTCTCATAGCCCTCACAAAATCCGTATTCCGTACACACAATCCCTCTAAGCAAGTCCTTTATGATAAAACTCGTGGCATCCCCATCAAAGAGCGCCAGTCCCATCATCCATAAAATTCGCACAAAAGCTCATTCGCATTTTAATGTTTTATGTGCACACATGGCCACAATATCTCAAAAGCCCATTTACATGTGCTATTCGATTTTTTTTATACAGCTCTTAATTGCTAAGGCGTGCGTACGTACCACGTATAAATATTTTACAGCCGTCGACAGCTTCTGCCAATGCATACCTGCAACAAGAAGAAATATTCATTAGTTTACTCCTTAATTCACATGTACATTTTATAGCATATATATATTTTTTTAATTCTGAAGATTTGCCAGATGATTAAATTTTTAAATAATAAGATATTCAAAATACCTACTTTTCTTATAATAAAGAACGAATACAATTAGATTAATAAATGCTTATTAACCGACATGTTGGTATACCAAGACATACACACAAATAGAAATATATTCATCTAAATCAATAATTTAGTTTATATGACACGCTAGTTCGATTCTAAAAATAGTATATTGTTCAACGAGTGACGAAAGTAACATTTTTTTAAGCGAGAGAACAGTTTACCAAACGAGGCGAAGCCGAGTTTGGTAATGTTCGCGAGCTTAAAAAAATGCTTTCGACGAGTTAAACACTATACTTTTTCTACTACCTTACCTATGATACTAACAAACTTTTATTATTATATAAACAAATACTTTATTATGAATTAAAAATTACAAAACTACAGATCATATTTAAATTACTTACGATTTAAATATCAAAATTTCCGTCAATTTTGCAAAATATGCAAACAGCACAGTGAATATGAATTTACGCGATTATCTGACATAAATTCCGTGAATTTTGCATATATTTTTCATACCTCTTTTCCGATTTTTCTGATAATAAATCCACATAGGTTTTCTCAGCTTGATTTACTATTTCTGGTGCAGTATTGGAAAGATCTAAATCACTTACTGAATCAGAAATCATGATATGATGAAGTTACGAACAGTACAAATTCAAAAACTGACGTTTAATAATGACACGATATAGTGACAGCAGGCAACTAGACGGAGGTGAAAATTTGCAGGTAACTTTCGTCCCTAGTGACGAAAGTTAGCGTTATGGGATTTTCTCTCACTAGTGACGGAACTCAAATTTTCGCTGCAGTATTCGGTGACGAAAAATGTCTTTTTATAAAGGGTAGTAGAAAAAATATATTTTTATTATTATCAAAAGTATTGAGTTTGTTATATATACCCAGTAATAGGAGCCTAACTTGCGATAGAAAAAGAATAAGGTTTTTAACCGGCTAAACAATCTAACATCTGAACACTACTTTTTGGATAAAATTAATAGCACTTTATTGTGACGAGGGCAAACCTTTAAACTAACAAGCTCATTTATACCTACACAACTACTTAAATAACAAGGTGTAGGGACCGCGTGGTCGACAACCAAACACTTCTACTAATACTATTGGTAACATTTAATAGTGAATAAAAACAAATGCACCCTCTCGAGGTATTGATCTCTTGCGAGACTGCTCATTAGCTAAACTTAGATTAAGAATTAATATCCTTCAGTGCATCCTGTATTCCCGGTGCTTCTGTAAATAACTTACAACTGAGAAGTTACCTAACGGTCCGCAAGTAATTGCTTCAAATAATCACTAAACTAGCAGATAATTTTATAAGATATTGAATATCTTTGACGTAAAAGTACTAATAATATCTATAAAGATGTAATAGTAATAAAAACTTTTACAATTTTTTGGGAGTATATTTGAAGTCAATCATCAATGGATCAATGTTTATTCAATTTTTTCTATTAAAAATATTATAGTAATTTCTATAAGAATAAGAATCTTATTGGCAGAGCTGGACAGTCATAAAACTGAGTATAAGAATCTGCTAAAATACGTGAATGATTCTAATCAAAGTAATATAATAGAGCAGCAAAGATATGTGTATTGATGCCCATAGATGTATAAGTAACTGCATATTATGAAAACAGGATTCAATGTCTGAGATGACAAATAGGAACTAGGTGTTACACAAGCTTTTCATAGTTGGTCGAATAACCAATAAAAATTAACGAAACAGTAACAAAAAAGTATACCTTGCAATAAACAGCTATAACGGAAGAAATCAAATGGAATGACAACAGTTAACAAGAGATATTATTGTACATATTGAATCCATCCAATGAATATTAAAGTTTTTTTCGCAAAAAGTGACATTTCGTATTCCTGTCTTTAACTGTACTGTGCCAATAAAATAAGTTCAAATAAATCTAAACTTTTTAATTGACCAAAAAACATTCATTAAAAATAATGGAAATGATTTAAAAAAAATATAAATATAAAATTACGTAATGAAACCTTTTAATTATTAAAATTAATTATTTAACTATTTACCTCACAATTAACAGCTTTAGACTTGTTTTGACTAACTTAAGCTTCATAAACTCGAAGAAACCAAACTTCATTTATAAAACGTCAGTCCACAGATATTACTTTACTTATTTATTCATTACCAACATTTAAATAAAGATACATCATTGGGATGTTGTCATCAATAACTCCCCGTAGAAAAAAAAATATGATATTGCACAAAAGAACTTTAATTAGAAATAAAATTTATATTACATAAAACTAATATCATTAGATTTTTTCAATTCAAGTGTTTTTTACATTTAATTCAAATTATCTACTTCATCATTATATAATATATACATCTAGAAGAAATTCTTTCTAATTAACCAATACTAATTCTTAACTGAACTTAATTTTGGAAAGAACTTCTATTCAATTAAATAACTGTTTCATGTATTATATGCGATATGAAATATTATAGTAGAAGAACTTCATTTTTTGCGAAAACAATACATTTCCATAATCCCACAGCCTACGGAGCTAGCAAAATAAGTTTTTTGTCTGTTATCCCAGAAACTTCCAGAATGGGTTTTTATTGTATACAAGCGAATATTAAATGCGAGAGCGTTGCAAATACAGTAAAGCTCTTGCAGTGCTATTAAAAATATGTCTTGCACTTGACGGAAGTGTCATCTCTGAAATGTTTACATTATTGGATTTCAAGAAATACAAAACTGTGCGCTTAAAAAGATATTATCATTTTATTACATCGAGATACATTTCTACTTCGATTTATTCAATTTCTTGTCTCATAGATCAAAACATACCAGTTCCGCAGGTCGCATGCAATATCACGGGGATTTCCTTTCACGCAATCCCATGAGTAACATACTTCCTCGAAAATACCCATTGGATTTTTATTGCGTGATCGTAAATAGAGAAGCGTTTTATTTTCTTATAATACCTACACATTTATCTAGCATGTTATATTTAATTTATATCCGGTGTAACATAAATATTATAATGTATATATACAATTAATAAATATTTTTCCTTCATCAAACTATTTGCTAATGAATTAGCAGAGCATACAAAATAATTCCAATTAAGAAATAGGAACTATTTCATTCAGTTCAAGCTAAAACTGAAACTTTCTAGTTCTATTATCATAGAGTGTGCTCTGTATTTTTAATAAGTTTAATTGTGGAGGCATTTACTTTGTGGTATATTTTAAATATAATGAAGGAGACACGATGACTTTCTCTTACCACTTTATTATTTATGAATAAAGTAATCATGTCTCCTTCTTCGTTATCTTTAATATGCTCTAGTAATAAATGTGTGACAAATGTAGCTACCCTAGTCCATATTTGTCATAATTGACCTCAATTGTACAGATGAAATCATTAAATCCTCAATAGTAAATATATCAGCAAATATAAACAGATTATTAAAAAGAACTAAATTCTAATCATTAAATTCATTTGGAATTTTTAATTTTAATTTATTGCTAATAAATATGTATGTTACGTTAATCAATAATATATTTCCATATATAATTAATATTGTATTTTGATTTTTTTAATATAATTGTTACTATCTCTTCTTGTCAATCGACAAATAGTACCTCTACCGCAAACTTATCGTAATTAATAATTGTGAATTAATAAGTTTATATTTTTTTCTCTCGTTAGATAGCCAAATACCATCTAAAATACTAAACTAGCAACAGAATATAATAATTACATTTCGCGATCATTTTCATTGATCAAATTTTTTAAATTAACTCTTGTTACCTTTTAATATTGACATAATGTAAAAACAATAAACAACGCCATCTCGAAGTTTACATTATTTCTTAATGTATCACCAACGTAGTGTATTCTTTATTTGCATTATTAATGAAAAATTTACATTATTTTCCGCAACTACAATTTGGCCAAAAAACATCAAAAGCTCTATGAATGGGATTTACAAAATTATAGAAATCACCCTAATGTAGTACGTAGACAGTAATGCATACTCCTTAAATTTGTGGAAAGTTAGCACAATCACAATGATTTTCTATTAAAATACCTGAAATCAGAAAAAGTCATAGAATATTGAAAAATTAATTCCAATCCGCTGGCATTTCATTTACCTTACACAGTTAAACTACTACTGTTAGATTCGAATGTTCCACAATCATTAATATATCGTGTGAGAATTTCCATGTTCAAAAAGAAAATATTATATTTCATACGATTTATTTCTTATTGATCAAACTTTTGTAACCAATACTGACGTCTCATTATTCTGGCTTTTTTATATTTTTATATCCGAAAGAATATTTTAAATGATATATGAATATATACTTGGAATAAATTCAGCAAATCGTAGAAAGTTTATTTTTTGAAAATATGCTCGGATAAGTGGAGTAGTATATTAAAAGTTATATATTTTTGATGTAATAAAATGTTATACGGCGTGTCCCAAATAAGACATATGACGTCATCAACTATGTTTTTAATGGCAAGCCTAATTTTTTATTACTATTCGTAAAGAGTATATGAAGCTACACATGTGTGCCAAATTTAAAATTTTTATTTCCTGTTATTTACAAGATATTTAACAAACAATATCAAATTTAAAAAATTAATTCAACTTAATATTTTTCTTCAATAAATGCTCAAAATGTTGTCCATTTTCTAACTGACAATACCTTAAATGGAGCTGAAACTCGTTTAGAACATTTTTAATTACATCGGGGGAAATTAGCCTACACTCCTGTCTTATTCGTTCTTTCAACTCCTCAATATTTGCCGGTTTGGTCTTAAAAACTTTGCTTTTAAAGTACCCCCATAAGAAAAAGGCTATGGGTCTTAAATCCGAAGACCTGGTTATAGGTTATAGGTTAAGTAGGGACTTAGTGAGGTGTGTTAGCCTCTCGTGAACTGCGACCTGACAGATCTATTGTTCTACCCTTAACCAATCACTTCCCAAGCAGACTATCTTGGGGGTGATAATGCTCACTTCTTCGGGGGATAATCGGTCCCTGCCGAAGTGTGAAAGACGCTTGTGAGCAATCGTGACACACGTGCATAGTATGTGCTCGGTAGTTTC
Source organism: Ontholestes murinus (assembly GCA_963969525.1). NCBI lineage: Eukaryota > Metazoa > Arthropoda > Insecta > Coleoptera > Staphylinidae > Ontholestes > Ontholestes murinus. The sequence goes on along the minus strand of OZ018389.1, from coordinate 49,278,622 downwards.
GTCTGCCGAATCACACAATCTGCAGTTTCCACTTTCCTCTTTTCCCATTTTCCGCAAATGGTATCGGAGGGCACAATGTCATGAGTCCGGTGAAAGTTCTTAGCTCGTTCCTTGTGAGTTCAAGCACCTTGTGGCTATGATCGAAGACCTGGGTAGCCATTCAACTGGTCCTTTTCTGCCAATCCATCTTCGTAGAAATACTTTATCCATTACTCACGGACATGCCTTGCAAAATGGGGAGGCGCACCATTCTGTTGAAACCAGATGTTTCTATTCGGGACGTCAGCTTCTACAGGACAAGGGAACAAAATAGCCAAACTCGGAATTAGATCTTCCTTCAAAAATTGTAAAAATCCCGCTCCATTAAGATTGCTTGGGAACAAAATTGGTCCTATAACTCGATCACTAACAATCCCTGCCCAAACATTAACTTAAAAAAAATAGTCGATGATGTCATATCTCGTATTTGGGACACGCTGTATAAAATTTTATTACATCAAAAAGAGCGTAATTTAAAATATGTCTCGATAAGTGTTTATAGATTGTTTTAGTTATTCTGAATCCATATCCTTTATTTTATTTAGCTCTTTAACAACAGATGGAAAGTGGCACAAATAAAATACAACTTTGTATTATTTCGTGAAATCAAATTCTAATTTTCCGGGTGATTAAAAAGACATGTTTTCTTTTATCGTCGAAATTGTTTAACAAATGTTAATTGTGTATAATATAAATTAACGAGTGTCTTCTGAGAATGAATTGTCTTTATGGTCTATAAATATTCATATTCGCAACAAAGAGATATTTTGCTTGTAGTTTTTTTTGCCAAAGAAATTATTTGGAAAATGTTGGATTGTATAGGAAAAGATTCCTTAATCGTAGCTTGCCAAATCACAAAACATTTTCAAGAATTGACGCCTTCGAGAAATTTGAAGAGTTACTTCTCTATACTTAAATTGTGTAACCTTAAGTTGAAGAATATAATTTAAATGTAATGACTAAAATTCCCAAAATTAGTACATGATTTTTAGTGCTTGAGGTACGTACTTCTAAAACCAGTATCTATCGAATTATTAAAGAAGAATTACTCTATCCATATTCAACCGGTGCACGATATCTACTGATTATAATTGACGGATAACATTTTGTCAATTTATTAAAATCAGAAAAAAAAAGAAGTTGTAAATTTTCATAACAAAATTGGCATGTTTTACGAGGCGAGGTTGAGTAGGATTAATAAGAAATTTTGTAATTGTCTCCGTCATTTTGCCTTACCGTCTTTCTACAAAGCGATTTTATAGATTTAATTGAGGATTTGCCTAAATTTAAGAAGAGATATGTGGTATGGAGAACCGCTACATTTTCAATTAATTGTTCAAAACTACCTAATTAATACCTATATGGAAATAACGCGACAATAAAATGCCCTAAAGTGAGCTCTAAAGTCTAAGCTGTATTCTAGTACTATAGGCAATCAAGATCTTTGACACAGAATATAAAATGCAGCAGAACCTGTTAGAAATTATGGAGAGATATTACAACGAGCACATTTTAATTATTTACGAAGAAATAATCTTTGCATTCGTAAATTGAGTTTACATTGAGTATTTATTCATTACATGTTTTTTATTATCCAACCAATTGATGTTATTTAATTTTCATTTGATCAAGTAAGCGAATTCTCTTATTAATAAGTAAATAATGAGAGTACAATATTTATATTTTGCTTCTTTGTGAAGACAAAAATCATTAAAATTAACCATCTTGCAAATAGTTTTTCTAAATTTTTATAAGGCGAGCACAATAGAGCAATAATTTAATTTTTATATTATGTAAAAACTATATATGTAATAGTACTTGTCTATTAATAATGGCCATAATAACTGAAAACATATGTTATATTACGACAAATACTTGCAGATAATTAATGATTAACAAATAATTCTATATTTAATACGTATTGAGTTAAAAATAACTCTCATTTGTTATATCAAGACAATTTGGGATTATTGTACAACTTAGTTGCAAAATAATTGGACCAATTATTTTTGATGGACAGAAAAGTGGAATTGGAAACTTGCAATTTTAAGGAAATGTCATCGCGAAATTCGGGTGGGAAATCCTTAACCATCCTCCATACAGCCCAAATCAAGGACTACCATTTGATCCCCAACTTAAAACAACACTTGGGGGGAACAAAATTCTCAAGCGACGAAGAAGGCAGCTGTTGATATCTTCATTACGTAGAAAAATAGCTAAATGTCCAAGATTTTTACTATGAGAAAAAATGGATACCTTAATTTTCGGAAAACCCTCGTAGATTTGTTGTGCAACACTTCAATTCAGCACATTGCCTATGATATTGACATTAATATTTTAACAGAACATCACGAATTATTAGCAATTGAGGTAATTTATGATTTTAAAAGGGGAGATTACATTGATATAAATAACGTGCTGTCGATTGTGGATTGGGATTAATTATTTAAAGGCAATGAATTAGATCATGCTCTTGCATTATTTTATGAGATGATATTGTATGACACAATCACAATGTATGTTCCATCTAAAACAATTTTTACTTTTCGCTATCTTAAATGGTTCAATTCTGAACTTATGAAATTAAATAAGGAGAAAAATAATGCACATTTATCCTATAAAAGATCAAGTAATGTTGATTAGAAGATTTTTAGTAATTTTTAGGTCCTTTTGAAAATTTTTCAGTTATATAAAAAATATTATTGTTAATGCCTTCGTATCGTTCTTTTCTTCAGCTTATTATCCAATCATTACTAAAGTGCCAGAATTTAATTACAACTCTCACGTTAATTCGTCTAAGTTATGTGTTACATTAGCAGAAGTATTTAATGAAATTGTTAATTTATCTAATAATTGTAGTTATTGCCCTGATGGCACTCCTGGATGCTTTTTTATCTATATGTGTGTTTACTATCTCGAAACCTATTCATTGGCTTTTCAAGCATTCCCTTCACTCAGGCTATGTTCCGCAATATTGGAAAAAGTCATATGTCATTCCCATTTATAACAAAAATCTAAAGAGTTTGGTGGATAATTATCGTCGAGTTACGATCCAGTCTATGATTCCTAAGATGCTTGATAAAATTGTTTTTACTCAAATGCGTTGGATAAGTCGGAGTATTTCAATTCATGCCCAGATGTCATTAGTGCTGTGGATGTTTTTTATTTATTATTATATGATATAATAGAATTATTTGTACCAAAAAAGAACGTTCACTGTGAAAGCAAATTTCCAAAATGGTTTAACTATGCATTAATTAATTTGATTAAAGCTAAAAAAGTTGCTCACAAAACATATAAAAATTCTAATAATTATTCAGATTACTTAATATTCAAAGACTTGCGTCAAAAGTGTAATTCCCTAAATAAAGAGTTGTATGCAAATTATATACGTAAAATTGAGGAAAACATTCATTATAACAGCAATAATTTTTGGAAGTTTTTTTCGGGTCTTGGGGTAATATTACTAATAACGTTCAATGCATTGATCCCTCTTTCTTTTTCACTATTAATTTTATGTGTGTATTTAACGAACTTAGTAATTTAAAACCATGTGGTCCAGACAACATTCCGTTTTTATTCCTTAAAAAAATGTGCATATACTATCTGTTTTCTCCTTACTATGCTTTACAATCTCTCTCTAGATCAGCAATGTGTGCCTCCCGTCTGGAAAAAGAGCTTTATTACACCCATTTTTAAAAGTGGTGATCGCACCGATATAAATAATTACCTGAAGCTTGCATTCAAGCTGCTATACCAAAAGTACTTGATAGTCTTGTAAGTAAAAAATTGAAATGGACATTAAAAACACAATTATTGATGAGCAACATGGATTCTCCTCTGGTAAGTCTACAACTACGAATTTACTAGTCTACCAAAATTACCTTTCGGATGCCCTGGAGAGTGGGTGTCAGGTAGATGCCATCTACACTGACTTCTCCAAGGCGTTCGATAAGGTTTGTCATAACGTACTGGTGCAAAAATTGCGTTCTCTTGGTTTTTCTGATAATGTCGTTAATTGGACCAAGAGTTTCCTCTCGGATAGATATCAGATGGTAAAATTGGGCAACTGTATTTCAGCAGAATTTAAGGCCACCTCTGGGGTACCACAGGGTTCCCATGTTAGTCCAATTTTATTTAATATTTTTGTTAATGACCTTCCAAGCGTTGTAAAGCATAGTGAATAGTTATTATATGCCGATGCTTTGAAGTTGTATCATACTGTAAGATCTGTGTTCCGATATTGTAAATATTCAGAAATATTTGAATAATCTATACGAATAGTGTTTGTTAAATAAATTATTTTTAAATATTAATAAATGTAAAACTGTAACTTTCAATCGAAATAAAACAATCATTCAAAGCAATTATCATATAAATAATATATTACTTGAACGAGTATCTGAAATTAATAACCTGGGAGTTTATTTTGAAAAGTCATTGTCATTTAAAACTCACATTTTGTCAATGAACAGAGCTAATAAGATGCTGGGCTTCATTGTGCGAATCTCCTCTGACTTTACGGTTGGCACTTTGAAGATTCTGTATTGCACCTTTGTTCGTCCGATTTTAGAATACGCGGCAACAATTTTGTACCCATATCAACAATATTTAATTAAAGCATTATAAGGTGTTCACAATAAATTTTTGCGAATTGTAGCCTTTAAATTAAACATTAGTCGCGTTAATATTAAGTATAATGTATTACTGCTAAACTTAAACATGGTGACATTACTTTTTCGTAGTAATTTATTTGATATTGCTTTTTATATAAGTTACTCAATGGATGTATTATTTGTCCCTCTCTTCTAAATTTGATTAACTTTTGGTATTAAAGTGGTGGAACCACTACAAGATAAAAAATACTTTTCAGAGTAAAGTTTCACCGGTTTAATTACTCCACTAATAAACCATTATCCATGTTGATACACACAGCCAATTGTCTATTGCCTTCTTCAAACTTTGACTTGTTTACACATAACTTTAGATCTTTCCGTAAGGCACTTGCTGTTAGTAGTAGTAGTAGTAGTGTTAGGCTACCGACCACGTGGCCCTCCGCCATGTGTCATTTGTGTATTTGTGAGTGTGTAAATGAGCTTGTTACTTTAAAGGATCGCCCCCGTCACTCTAAAGCACCATTAATTGTATCCCAATGGTGAATGGTACCGGTCACCCATCCGTCTACTGACCCGAATCAACGTTGCTGCACGTCAGTTCGGGGCCGTAACCGATGCGCCACCACCGGCGTGTACTTGCTTTTATGAATCTGGATTTTAATTTTGTATAGTTGTTTATTTAGTTTTAATATATTTTTCGTGTGTTGTTGTAATCGCGATGAATTTATATAGCATGATTAATTTAAGTCACTACATCTATATTTTGTTAGTTCATATTAATTTTGTAAAAAGAGGAAACTCGTTAAATAAATAAAATTTAAAAAAATAAAAATTATTGTGACTAATCAGCATGGTTTTATTAAAGGTCGATCTACAACTTCAAATGTAAATGAAAATAATTTTAAAGTTTTTATACCACTCTTTATGTATAATATACACAAAGAAAGTTTACAATATATTATCAATTTTGACACAACTATAGTTTCGACCTTTGCAGGTCATTATCAAGTATTGAATTGTTGAATTGTAGATTTTAAATAGCCTTGAATGTTCATTGTATGACTTATTATTATTATTGTTTTTTTGATAAATCGCTTGCAAAAGTATTTAAATTAGAGCTTTTTCTCATAATTATATATCTGGAATTAAATCATCTTTAAAGAGAGTTATTCATGCAAATATTAATTAACATTCACTTTCTAGATTTCTCCTACGGTTTTGAGCGCTTAAAAATAATACAGCTTGGTTTTACAAATATGACAGTAATAAAGGCTTACATATATATTTATACAGTATTTTAGGTACCTAATGATAAATCAAATCAAAGGCATTTCACAGCCTAAAGCATGATATTTAAAGTTTCTATTTTTATAAGTGTGTTGGTAGGAAACACGCGAAGCAGCGCTAAGCTTAATTAATTAATTAAGCTATTTGTGTATCTGAAAATGTGTTGCATTAAATTATACAATTTCAAAGAGCCCAAAAATTACATAGGAAATACCTGAAAGAACCCAGTTACAAACTTGCTAGTGTTTTCTAATGGGTAATTAGACATAAAAAATAAAAGTAATTAATTAATTCATGAATTTACAACCCAGATACAATTTTATAATATAGATAGAATAGGGATTAGTACTTTTTAACCGTAAAAGCCTTATCCTGTAATATATGTATATATATTACATAATTATTAGTGGTAAAAAACATAGTAAGTGCGTTAGTATTTGCCTTATCCTGTGTTAAATATTAAACTTTTTACAAAACACTTCTATATTTTTGACGGAATGTATATCCAATTATTTTCTATTAGATCGCTGTGATTCATACAACTATGTTCTGAGAACTTTACTATAGTTATTTTTATATAAATTCTCTACTAAACATTCTATTGCCAATATTGACATTATCTTATATTTTGGTTATACTGCAATAACAAGTAAATATAAATGATTATATGTGATACTAAATCAAGATGTTGAATCTCTTGAAGAATGACTTCTCGAGAGATTATATCTGACTAGCTTATTACTAGCTCAATTAGTAATAAAACAGAATCTTTAATTAAATGAGTAACCATTTTTTTTCATAGCAGCAACTCGTATTGATCAACTATGTGAGGGTATTTTGAATTGTCTTTTATTATTTAGAGCAAAATAAGTTAATATTAATCAAACACTTCTTAGATTAACTAAGTATGGATGTTGTATTTTATTGTGTGTCATTATATGCACAACTTTACGACAAAAAGAAACCATTAAAAACGTTGTTAAATAACGAGTATATTAATTATTGCTACAATGTACATTTAATTTAGTACATATTTGGTCCGTATTTGGAATCGGAACGACAGATGTTATTCTTTATCACACTAGTTTAAATAATTACAAGCAAGTCAATAATAAACGATATTGTGAGTGTTCGAGATAAAATATATTACCAAGTATTTATAGTGGCGATTAATAACAGTAATAAGAGGTCGTAAAGTTAAGGTAATAACAGCAGTAAATAATAGATTAATCCCAAAATATCGTGCGTACCATTATCAATATTTTATTGAATAAAAATAGCCACACTTAAGAATAATTAATTAATTGAGTTATAAATAGGATTACAAAATAATGTGGCATTATTATAAAAAGGAAATATGTTTAAACTATTCATAGTATAATTCGATAATATTAACAGATTTTTCTTGAATTAATTATAACTCGTATAATAGTTTCTACCCTGATATTAAAAATTGTGTAAATGTGCACTCAAGTTAAAAGGAACATAAATATATAAAGGTGGGGAGTTTGAGATAAGAAATATTTTATAAAATAAATCCTTGGGCGTACATGTTCATTTTGTTAATGTTGTTCCGTAATAATATGTATAATAAAGTTACATAAAACATAACACTTACACTAAATTGAAACAAATGAAAATTACAAATTTAATCTAGCATTTAAATGGTGAGAATTTCTTAATGTTTTTGTTTTCTTTCTTTAAAAAAACGGGGTATTAATCCTCAGAGAAGTTTATAAGTGCCAATCACTTTAAGTACAATTTTATGTTTATTTTAATTCTTAAATGAAAAAAAGAGGCTGTTCTTTAACCTTTATTTTATCGTATATATGCTACCAACCCCATACCATTCACACGTACTTGCTGAATCTATGAACCGAGTACCTTCTTCCAAAGTTTAGGTCATTTGGGGGAAAATATGCGAATAGTATTTTGATAGGTATATAACAGTGTGGATAATAATATTATATGGGCATCTAAATCTGAATTGATCATTCCAAATGGACTATCTTGAAGTAAAAGAGTATTTTTTATAAGCAGTGCATAATAAGATTACTCATAAATAGTAAGCAAGGATAATTTAACCAAAGCCTCAAAAATATATGTTTTCCTTTAATTATTTTAAACAATACGTTCATATGATCAAAAAAACAATTAGCTTTAAAATCTATATATTATAACTATTATTTTGTAAACTTATCAGAAAATCAAATACTTTTATGAATGGTGCACTGAAACTACCTAATATCCTGCACTGGTTCATAAGTTGGTAATCAAATAAATCATGTTAATATCTTAATACGGGATAGTTTCCATCCCGTACAATAACTATTGAACCGTAAAGTGTTTTCGTGTAATATGGGAAGATTAGTTTTCCCTTTCAGCTAATACCACCACCAGCAGCCACGGAAAGCTACCCACCCATCTATCGATCCTTTCCAACAATTCACTTACCGCGTATTACACGCACGCCATTCACCATTTTACGACCATGACGACCATCATTTTCTTTATAACAGACGATTTGATTTCCGCGTTTAATGCGATACTAGCTAACTGGCAGCAACAAAGAGAGGAGCACCTTTTCTTATTGCCGCCTAACGGGATTTACGATGTGCTTTATGAAATTCCGCAAACCAACATAAGTCAACATGCAATTTCTGTTTGCTCAAGAGCTGCGTGTGTTCCTAATAAATTGCGTACTTATAAATTTATGGAATGTAAGTCTTTTAAAAATTTATTGTAATTTATTTTTTTCATATAAAAATTAAGGAAAGGGGTTAATATTTATAAGCGTAAAATAAAAGAATATCTAAAATTATTGTCCAGTCCAAAAAGTAGATATATAATTTTTTTTAAATATGTAGTTGTTATACTAATAAAATATAAAAAGAAAAGATATAATCTTGAGAATAAAACATATTTACCAAATTATACAAAGTTGATGTTATATACTACTACTACTAATATTAGTAAATGTAGACAAACGTAATTGAATTTTGTTATAATTTAATTACCTAGATATCTAAAAAAAATGTAAAATTCTAGTTTCATATTAGTATAGTATAATAATTAATGCATAAAAAATTATTACAATAATTAAACACTTTAATTTTTAATAAAGTTTTACTATAATTTTGGCAACTTTGCTTGCAGAAATAAATTAAACTACGACTTAGATAGGCACATATGCAATCGATTATTTACACGCCGCATTGTATTTGGATAGTACATTATCTTTATCATTAGTTAATGGTATTTGCAGATTAGCGCGGATTTGTATATTACCAGTGTTCTAAAAAAGCTATTGACGGCTTAAAAATAATTGAGGTTGCATCAAAATAATCGTTTCTTTTAATGATATTTAAACCTTAACTAGAGATTGTGACCTGATTAGATATATAAATCCGTTCGAATTCAAACATGTTAATTTAAAAATAGCTTTAATACTGTATTTAGAGTGTGTTATTTCTTAAATTAAATTATTTCTGTCTTTAAATATACAGGGTGTCCCGTTAATGTGAGAAATAGGCTGGTCCATATATTCCTGGAATCAATATAAGATGATTTAACTTATCCAAAAGTTTACGGTTAAGCTGGAATTAGTCTTCACAGCTTCAAAAATCGAGCTGAAATTTGGTGTAGTTGATTATCATAATGTAACATATCTTTTCAATAATTATGGTCATTATTGATTGATAAGAATTATTAAAAGCAATAGTACAAGTTGTACTGTACAACAACATAAAACTACAATATTTTTGGATGCACATTATAAAAATTTTAAAAATACTACTTGAATAATTCTTTCATTTAAAAGTTTTTTGTCTCAAAATAATGTTTGATATTTGATGCGATTTTTAAAATTATTAAAATCTAACTTTAGTTTTCCAGGTGATTGAACAAACATGTTTTATCTTGTCGCCGCAATTATTATGGTCTATATTCATATTCGGAATAAACAGATATGTTGTTTGTAATTGAATTTTGCCAAGGAAATTGTTTGGAGAGTGTTAGAATGTATAGGGAAATATTCCCAAATCAAGAACTGAAAGACGCCTTCGAGAAACGGAAAGATTTACTTTTGTGAAAGTAAATCATAAGAGTCCTCGTGCAATGGTAGGAGATATTTTAAAAATAGTGACAAAAAAATCCTAAAATTAGCACTAGAAGAGGTACGTATAGCATTATTTTTTAAAAGTTAGTTTTATCCATATCCTATTTGGGTGTAGCAAATTTAAACAACGAACCTACTTATACAGATGAAAATCCACATGCTATAAAACAGCAATATCAATGTAAATTTAGAATTAATGTTTGGGTAGGATTCATAAGAAATTTCGTCAATGGACCTGTCATTTTGCCTAAATGCTTAAACGGAGAAATTTATTTATACTTTCTTCAAAACGGTTTTATAGATTTAATTGAGAGATATGTGATTTCTACATGTTCTACACATTTTCTTCGGTTTTTTTTTTTTGTTGAGATGTATTCTAGTACAATGACAATAAAAAAATATTTGGCTTTGAATACAAAATGTAACATAATCTACGATATTAGAAAGGATAAAGAAATATTACAACGACATTTTAATTATTTGCAAAAAATTAATCTCTGCATTAATAAAATTGAGCTGACATTGAGCATTTACTAAAGGAGTTTTCAACAAGAATTTTTTTGGCAAAATAAAAATAACACAAAGTATTTAGAAGAAAATGATTCAAATTTTTATTGTATTAGAAAGAGCGAGGTTTGGTAATTATAAATGAAAAATGATTTGGGACAAATATCCATCATGATCTCGCTTACAGATGTAATCGATACAATCGATTCGATGGCTTCGTAAAGACTCTCTTTAACATAGCCCAGAAGAAATAATCCAGTGGTGTTAAATCACATGATCGGACCGACCACTTAACAGCTGAATTTTGTAAAATTATGCGATCGAGAAATTTGGTAAGCAATAAATTCATTGTTTTAACCATCAAGTTGAAACCACATGTCAATGATATCCATACCATCAATAATAATAATAATAATACTTTATTCGTGCCATACCAGAGTTTACACATGTCATTATTATTTATACATGCCACACAGCGCACCATACAGTGACATATTGAGCATTCAAAGGCTTATCATCAATCGGTCTTGGTTATCAGAAGCCCAAATGCAGCAATTTTCAATATTGACTTATCAAGACATAAGAAAAAGGGCTTCGTCTGAAAAATGTTTTTTCAGAATAACCAGCGTTGAATGAATTTAGCAAATCTTCGGCAATGTAAATGGTCGATCGGCTTCAATTCTTACATCAGTTGCACCTTGTAAAACTTCAAAGCCAAATTCTTACACAAAATTTGCAATGTGGTCGTTGTGGATAACCCTAATTGTTGAGAACGTCAAGGAATTAATAAATTTGGATCTTCTTGAACACTTTGGCTTACAGCAACGATGTTTTCACTTGAAATGCAGAATAAGCGGTTTTTTTATGTACGCAGCCTAACCACTCAAATGTATCTACCAAATTCTTATGTTGACCAAAAATATCAAGAATTTTACAAAATTTATGCGTTTTTGAAGGAAATTAAATTAAATTGTGGTAATTGCAAAAGCTTCTGCTACTGATATGTCAAAAAACTAAAATTCTAAAAAATAGAGTAAATGTGTGTGTGCATTGTAAAAAATTGTAATATTTCTATTCGTATTTCTTGATAGTAGCTTTACTTATTTTACTTATAAAGTATTCTGCATGCTGTTTAAAACTGAGCTTGTCATCTAATAAGATACCTAAAAATTTATTTTTGTCTTTGAATAAATGTACATTGTGTTTCTGTGACGGCATAGGCAAGTTAACAGCTCAATTCGTTTATCAATTGCCATCGCCTCGATTTTTCCGAGGATTTTTGCATTTTTGTTTCTTACGATCAGAGACTTTGCTTTTAACTCAAAAACGGCCACTGTTATCAAAATTTTCAGAGTGATAAAAGTTTATAAAATAAATTTTCTATTGAAATGTGGAAAAATAAATGTAGATTAAAAAGTTCTGAGCAAACATTTTAGGAACACCCTGTATAGTATGGTTCCGTCTGTCCGATCAAAATGACAAATAGCTTAAGGAATTTACAGGATGTTAGTTTAGGCTGTACCAAATTGCAGCACTCTACCGTGAACGGTATTGAAAATATAAAGAAAAATGTGTTAAAATTTCTTAACTTAACTTCTTTCTTTTACGTATCATTAAAATTTTTACTCTAGTATATGTGGTTAATTTTATTCTTCGAGTCACAGATACACCCTGTATAACACATCACTCAATGAGTCCCCGGTCTGACACATTTATAGTAACATTGTTGACACCAACCATTTTTAGTTTATTTCATAGAAATACATACCTTCAAACTAGTGTTGCTTTGATAGCCTTGCTATTTTAACACGCAAATTAGTTTTGTATCATTCAATATCTGTCGAGGTGTCTGCCAGAGAAGTAGTTGTTTCAATAAGTAATTTGTTTTGTAGTCTTAATAAAATTCTTTGTTGTAGTATTACGATATATTTTCGTGTATTTGCTAATTACTAGTTAATTTTCTAAAACGTGAAGGATTTAACTATATTTAATACACATGATGGTTTATACTCTCAGATAAAATCCTTGTGCCCCCAGTATCATTAGTGTTTACTGCTTTCTGTCTTGTAGATATGACAATCCATTTATTTTCTATTCCACCTTTACCATGTGATGTAGTTTTGTTACCAAAAGTGAGTGATTAATAGTATCAAAAGCTCTTGATAGATCTAAGAAGGCTCCACATGCACAACGGTCTTAGTCAATATATGAACATATGGAATTCAAATAGTCAATTATTCTTGTTGTGTTTTACTGAATAGGTTATTTTCGTTATAGTTATTTACATTGCAAGACCGTTCAAATTTCAGATAACGGTCGAGCATTGTGCAATGTTTTATGAGCATTTGAATAGCTAATTTTATTAAATATACATTGAAATAATTAAACAAATTACTGAAAAAGTAGGCTTTATCGATTGACAAACAAATGTCAATTTTATTTAAAGTCTCAGTAATTTAGCGTTGGACATTCCCGAGGAGAACTTTAGAAGCTCTTCAGCTAAGGCAAATTAAACCTTTTTAACGAGTGGAGTGGAGTGGAGTGCCAAAGCGGTCGGTATTTTGAATGAAACGGTAATGTTGGTTTGTGTGTCAACATTATCAAAAAGTTTCAAAGCTTCAACCCTATGGACGAAGTTTTCTATGCTTAAAAAGGCTTTAATTGTTAATGATAATATGGACATATCCAGGTTAGTTAGTTATTGTTATCCTCATATATAATTACTGTTAATTTTTTAGAAATGGAATCCCATCGCTTTTATGAAAAGCCAACATATTAATCATATGCCAAAGAAATCTAGAATTCTGTCCGCCAAACATTATCGAAAGCGTCAGACGAATTTTTACTCTGCAAGGTTGTACTTATTTTCGGACTTTATGGAGCTTGTCGTCGAGATGAGTTATTAAAATTAACAGTAGATGATATCGAGGAAGTGAGAAATATATGCTTGTACAATTATAGTATACCAAGACACATATTTCCAGATCGTTTATTATTCCCGATTCAAGTGAATTTTGAACCCATACGAAATTTGCCAAAAATATTTCCAACTGCGTCCTCTTGACGTTGGATGTAAGCGCCTTTTTTAAGATGCAGACAAGGAAAGTGCATTGCTGAGTCTGCTGATATGCATACAATAGGTAGTGAACCTAGAAATGTGGCGGAATTCCTTGGCTAAACCCGGAAAATTATACTAGACATTGCCTAAGACTAAGTGGTGCCAGTATGGTTGCAGAAGGGTTTGTACACCAAACAACAGGAAGCAAAACGGAGGTTGCGAAAATGATACTTTCTACGGTCAACAATAGTTTCGTCGGATAATTTTGATATGACATCGTGTTCGAGGGAGGAAATTTCAACAAGCACGAATCTTTTTCACGTTAACCCAGGGCCTTCTGGTTTTGTAATTAGAAAGAATTCAAATTGTACTATTAACGTTAATTTTTGTAAAAAACATAATTAATATTATTTTGAATTGCTAATATTTAATTAAATTCATTGAAATGGGTATTGTTATGTTATTTTGCTTTATCAAATGGTCAATACAGCAGATAAACGTATAAAATAAGATACGTTGACATGGTATCCATGTCAACAGCCCGTAATAATTTTTGCAAGGTGCTGGCCCGTAAAAAGTCAGAGTTAAAAAAAAGTAAAACGACAGAGTTAAATAAATAGTTTAAATGCCCATAAAAGATTTTATTTATTTGAGAAGCTATTACTTTTTGTTTAGAGAAAGTTTGTAAAGTACTATAAGTCTATAAGTTTCAAGTAACTGCACATCGTCCTTTTTATATATGGGTGTGGTTACAGCATATGTTACCCTTTATAATGCATGTTTCAAGTGAATATTTAATAATGTGTTTAACATTATGTTTATTAATTTATTCCGTAACTTTTCATATTTTCATTTTTTTTAATAATAATAATATAATATTTATAATGTCTTAATTATAACTGGGAATGAATTTGAAGCCTGTGCTATGTTTTGATATTGTGCAATAATATCATGTGCGAAGGCTGAAAGACCGCGGGTCGATAGCTGCTGATTAGAAGAAATCTTAAGTCTACACACTTCACTTCACAAAAATTGTAAAAATATTTACTTCTAATATTAAAGAAGTTTTCTCTCTATTATGTGTGATTGTAGTGTAGTGTTTATTGTACTAAAATTTTTAGGTAAATTTCGATATTCATTCTGACGTAGCTTTTGATTAATTACCAGAATATTCTAGGTAAGTATTCTAGGTCAGAGTGTTTATTTTATTCAGCCTTCAGTAAAGCATTACACTAATGTTTTACTCTGTTTTAACGGGTATATAAATTCTGGTAATGAGGTTTATAGTGACTCATATGATTCTTACATTCTTCGATTTCTACATTAGTAACATTATGTTTTACATTTTTATTACTCAATAAAATTTTGTTTATTGGAAAATGGTTGTTTAGATATAATGTTAATGTATTTATAAAGGAATAAATAATTATTATTAATATTGTTACGAGTATGTTTCATTGAAGAATTCTTCTTCTATATTTTTATAAAAATTCTCAAGTGCAATTTCAGATAAAATTCTCTCTTTGTTTTTGGCTTGTTTATTTATAGTCAAATTAAAATTAAGAAGTTGTGCGTCATGATCTGAGGTATACATTTGAGATATTTCAGTGGTTACATCTTTAGCAATATTATCAAAGCATGATTTCTGAACCAGTAAAATGTGTTCTCGTCGGTTCATTCACTGTTAGTTTTGCATTATAAGAATCTAATAACTTATTAAATAATGTTTCGTTAGTTTCTTAATATTAAAGCCATCCGGTGTGATAAACTGTGCATTATCTCGTGTTAAATCTTTTATAATGTAACTAAACATTTTAAAGAAAATCGACATATCTCCACTAAATAGTCTATATGCGTATTAACCATGAATTTTATAAATTTTAATTGTGCACCAGGACATTCTATGTTTTTGATTTTAGATATATTGGTAATAGAATTTGTAGATATAAACTAAATATCTTTATGGCAATATATTGCAAAAAAGCCGTGCTCGTTTCTTAACCTACAGAAGTAGGAAACAACACTAACATTTATTACATTAATGATTGTAATTGATTGAAATAAAACAACACAGTTGGGAGGGTTTCACATTTATTTTTGAACACTGCAACATGTTTCGCCACACAGTGGCTTCATCAGGCAGATGAGTAATGACAATCAATGTGAAACCCTCCCATCTGTATTGTTTTATTTCAATTTGTTATGGAGTTTCATCATGTATCCGCCTCGTCAATTCAATATCGATTGTAATTGACTTTTTATTTGCGAATGTTCTTTTATACATAGTACTCTGGATTTATGAATTTTGTTTACAATATATTTCTCAAGCATTCATTATTCTAATGTAATAATTTAAAGTTGTTTGTTTTAATTTTTGAATAAATACTAAATCCATTATCATTCGTGTTAATTGTTTTGATTTTCGATGGGCATTTAGTTTCAGCAGAAAATTGTATCAAGATACGTTGATTTCCATTTCTTATGAATTCGGGTATTGTTATAATTCCTTGTTTGAGAAGAGCACGTAAATCTTAAAGCAGAAAAGGTTTCAAATTTTGTGGTTACAAATTATATATCACTAATATTAAAGATTATATCAATAATATTAAATCTCCTGACTACTATTAATTTCAATTTTAATTTGATAGCGCGAGAGGTGAAACCAACCGTTTTTTTAACAACTTATATTGATTTATTTTCCTTGGTTCCCACGATGACCTTTTACGCCGTTCTGCATCTGACCCCTTGAAATACATCGTCCATTGGAATTGTGTTATTGGAATCTGCTAGAATTTTTACTGCGTCGCCTGAAGCCGTGACATTAATAAGATTTGCCTAAGGTAAATTACTATTTTGTGCATTTACTGAAGTTTGATCGTTTTGTAACATATTATTGTTTTGATTTATAAAGTTCTGTCTTCTGTGCAGCTGTTTTTGAAATTACGATTTTTATTGTAGATCTTTTGTAGTTCGTTATAATTTTATAATGTGGATTGTATTTCCTATAGTAGCATAAATATGGACTGACCTTCTTCTTGTTGATGGTCATAGCCAGAAAATAAACCTCTTGTCGTTAATTAAGCGTAATTATCTTTTATCACATTCCATGTACTCGGCCGTTGTTTGATACACCTAATAACTTTATTTGTTTATCAAAAATTTTTCAGATATTAATGGAACTCGTCGCCATATCCATTTAAAAATCTAAAGAAACTTTTTCTTACGAGTATATTATTTTTTTTAAAACCTTAATTTTTATTTATTAAAGTCAGTTGATGTATCTCTTTTCTTTTCAGTAATATATAGATAATGTAATCTACTTGACTAAGAACAAAAAATGAAGGCAGTGACTAAATAAAAATACATATTATCTTATTAATTATTTATTTTATTCAATTTATAACAACAAGAGGGGATATGCATTTTGAAATATTTAAATTTAGTTCACGAGAGGAAAATGATGTGAAATATCAATCAGTAGGGTAGTGCCAGCGCACGACAAACGCATGCTCCGTAAACGGGCAATCAATTTAAAGGACACCCTCGCATTTCTGATGACGCAGCAATAAGACTGATTTTATTAAAATAAACGAGGTCAAGTACCTAAGATCGACCCTGACCATCATATACATAACCGTAATTATAAAATTAAATTATGTAAAGCTATGGAGACAGACCATGAAAACTGTGATTTAACTGATTTTAATTAATATGTTGCTTAGTAGTATAAGCTCTAAATCTACAATTGCCATTAGGTAATAAATTTAATCACTTTTTGCAAAATTTTGATATTAATACTGATCGGCCAATTTGTGTTGTCGACTAATATAATAATTCACAATAATTATTTGGCTATAGTTTCGGCCATTATCAACTGGTCGAAACTATAGTCAAAGAATTATTGTCTGTAATATAGGGTTAACATGTTTATATTATTATACTATTATACATTGTGATAAAAAGTATTAAATTTAGTCTCATTTTCCCATTAAAATGAACTATCACTTATTAATGGTCGCAACTATAAAATTTATTGAAGAAAAAGTACTATTTAAAAGTAAAATTAATTTCAATGAATTATAATTTAATGACTTGTATTAGCCAGTAGTCGGCATGTATAAAAATCAAGTTATCCGTTTAGAATATAAGGAAAGCGTATATATTCTGATGTTAAAATGTAAAAAAAGTAGATCGAAAATATCTAAGTTGGGCTTTATTCATTAAGGTAAAGTGGTGCTAAGAGAATAGCTATTATGAAAGAGTACTTAGACAATTAATAATTATCATTATACACAGTACTTAACGTATCCTATCCTTTTATTCATTTATAAGAAAAAATATGCATGCGATAAAACAGACATTCCTTTATATACCACGAAACTTTCTTTATTTCATATCAATTTTTACCTTTCCTTTTATTATTATTATATTTGTCTTTATTATACATGTTTTTATATAACAACAAATGGCATAGAAAAGTATTTACAAATATAAATTTTGTCATTGAAATGCAGTTGTTTTATATTATACCGAATAAAAGAATGTAAATAGTTAAAATATAGTAGTATCAACCATTTATCTGCCATTATTTATTACTTATTAATTATATAAATAAATCGTTTAATTACAGAGACACGTATAGCAATAAAAAAATATCCACCACTTAAAATTAATAAATGAAGGATAATCAAATGTTCTAGGGCAGAAAGACCAAAGGTCGTTTAGTTTAGTTTATTTTCTTTACAAGATCTATTAAAAATACGTAAATACACTAAATAATCACTTTAAAATTTGGAGCATAGATTTTGAAGGCGGAGTTCATGACTTTTGGTGTTCTTCCACTTTTCCATATAGGTGATAACTAAAACACTTCGGTTTTGAGAATTTATACAATTTAATGTCGATGCACTGCGGAAATTGTTTCGCCACGTGGCTTCATCAGGCAGATGATAAATGTACTTTGCAACTGGTGATAATACGCACTAGGCTACTCTCACCACTGAAGTATTTTTTTTGCCATTTCTGACTTATATAGGTCAAATTTTTGGAGACCATTTTATTGAAAATAGAATAGAATAGAGAAGGTAGAGTTCACGGCACCTTGGGTTCTTCCAGTCGACCCATTATAATTAATAACTGGTGATAATAATTATTATATAATTCTGGCTACTGGCTCTTTCTGGCATATTTTGGTCCAATTTCTGTAAACCTTATTATTCAGGGTTATTCCGCTATACGGAACGGAATATTGTGGCCAAAATACGTGACTTTCAAAAAATTTCCTTTTGGGGATATATAGGCTACTTTTTAAAGTTAATTTTATAATATACAGGGTGTCATAAACCCCTAAAAGTATCAAAGTTGTGTTTTTTAATGGAAGACCCTGTATTTTATTGCATTTTTTGATTCTTTGATCAAAATAAGTGTGTGTTTTAATAAGTTTTTTAATACCTAGACCTTAAGGTTTTTGAAATAATTTGAATTTTGTAAAAATCTAACTTAATTTTCATGTTTCAAATATTATACTTACTTAAAACTTAAAAGTAATTAAGTTATGTATACCAAATTTACACTGAAATGTAACAATAGATCCTATATTATTTTCCAAGTATAATAAACTTGCCATCTTATGCAGCGTGTAAAAATATTGGAATTAAACAAATGACAACTTTAAGTATAATCGATACTTGTTCTGCTACTCTCTTGATGGAACCAAATTTTCAAATTAGGAGAAGTTAAACTCTTGTTATGTTCCTTTTCTTTATTTTCAGATAACTGACACGTGTTTCGGTCCTTGCGGATCATTCTTAAAGTTAAAACTTTTTAACTTTAAGGACCGAAACACGTGTCAGTTATCTGAAAATAAAGAAATGGAACATAACAAGAGTTATTAAAAAAAGTTTTAACTTTGATAATGATCCGCAAGCACCGAAACACGTATTAGTTATCTGAAAATAAGAAAAGGGAACATAACAAGAGTTTTACTTCTCCTAATTTGACAACTTTAAGTGGCTATAACTTCATTTATTTAAATAAACCGCCATATTTTTAATTTATCAGCAAATGCACTTTGCGAATGGTATTTATATCTTAAATCTTAAGTCTTGTCGTTTTTACAGTAAACACCAAAATATTGTTTATTGCACCATTTTAGTATTTTTTATATACAAATTTTAATGTATCTAGTTTCTTATGGTATTTAGAAATGTCAGATAATTCATTTAGTTTAAAAAGCCTGTCTTTTGTTATATTGCGTTTTTGTGTTAAATCTAATTATGTGAATTAAAGCTATTATTATTATTATTATACTTTGGACAATTATATATTTAGTGTTTCAAATAAAGTGTACCAAGAAAGGTTTTTAGTACTTTATTTTATAATATACAGTTTTTATTCACGTATCATATCGAATCAATTTACAAATAATTCTAACATCATTTCAGTTTTAGATATAATATTAAAATCTATCACTTTATTTTACCACTTTATTGGTATATAGACCTTTTGAATAAAGTCAAAGTCTAATACGATTTTATCCTCTCCCAAACATTAATTTACTTTCTTATTTCTCTTGATTCGTTCCTAATGCCTTTCCTACACTTCCTTATACACTGCCAAATACCTCCAAGTTTCTTGGCAACTGCCTATAGGCATGTGAGAAGAGAAACAGGAAGAAAAAAAACGTTAGGAAAATGTCAGAAATATATACAATGATATGTGACATTTTCTCAACGATTTTTTCTCCATGTCTCACTCTTTTCACTAGACATATTCCATCCTTCACTTTGGCCAAACCGCCACATATCAAATGCATTTACCATATACTCTAGCACTTCAACCGACTCGTACATTTTCTTCCGCTATACTGATTTTATTTGTAATCGTTTACGTCTAGAACACCTCCTTGACTAACCTCTGAAGTAATATACATATATACATCTATTCTGAGAAACAAACAGACAGAAGAATGAAGACTTTAGGAACTATATCTACTCCCCCTCGGTATGCAATTATTTAGACATATATAAAAAATATTAAACATGTATCATTTATGTTTAATCTTATCTTTAGTTGGAACTTGCCTAGAATATTACCAATTAATAACATTGGTAAAAAAACATTTGTCAAAATCTGTGTTGTGTTGTTTGATACCTTTATTTGGTTTTTATTGTGTTGTATGAATGACGAATTTTGTAGATAAAAAATTGAATTTTGCAGTGTACGACTCAATAAAATTATGTTTAAAATTTTTAAGCAACGCTTGACTATCGATTGAAAATAATTTCACACTGACATAGATATATAAAATGATACAGGTCTACAAAAATTGGACCTAAATACGCTAGAATTGGGAAAAACATTGCCTAAATGACCAGAATTGCCTGATTAGTATCACTCACCAGCTGCGAAATGTAATGGGTCTGGTGGAAGAAAACAAAAAATCGTGAACTCCGCCTTCAAGATCTATGTTCTAAATTTTAAAGTTATGTAGTGTTTATGTATGTATTTTTATTTGCGTTTTTTAATAGAAAGTAAATAATATAATATATGGTATGTGAAAATCGCACTTTTTTTGAATTTAGGAAGGAATGCAGCACAGACAAATAGTATTATGATTTCTATTGCATTTGGATGGAATTTTTTATTTCTTTGAAGTCAATTGTTGCTGTTCTTAATATGGGAACTTATCAAACATAAAATGATAGGTAACACAAGCAATTAATTCACAATCTTGAAATCATTAATTAAGATATGAAAAATGCATAGGAAAGTATGCTTTTATGGGAAAAATTAAGCCGATTTTCGTGACTATCTTAGGTAATGCGATGTCTATATTATTATTAATAAAGCAATTTTCTCCATACCAAAAGTATTTTGTAAAAAAGGTTTTTTGAGATCTAATTGTTAATGTTTCACATATAAACGTATTTCTTTTTAAATAGTAATTTAAATAAACATGAAATAAAAATGTATACATAAAATATATATAATGGTTTATAAAATAATTTAGTTATAATTCGGTGCATTTTGAAATAAAAATTTATACATAAAATATATATAATGGTTTATAAAATAATTTAATAATTCTGTGCATTTTTCCTTAATAAATTGCACTGCATAAAATTCAGATTGACCATCCCAATATTTTGAAACCACGTAGTTTTAAATTTAATTGCGGTTATAAGTCGTCACAAGCAAATAAACCGTTAACATATTTATTTATTCGTAGTTTACAAGAAAGAATGATTAATCTTATAAAAATACTGTGTAGAGTTATAATGGTATTACAGTTCTTAAGTGACTTAAATTATGTATTATATACAGACAGAATATAGTCAAGTTAGCCATCCCTCGAATTTTCAGTTGAGGATTTACTCTCCATTGTATTTTAGATGTGTTATGATCCCGTATGTTAAGAGACTATATGTTCTGTCAGTGTCTTTCTTATGAGCATAGCTTATATATAAATATATACTATATCAACTTTTTGTTGCTATATATTGTTGTTATATATTGCAGCATAGTACAATTTTTTTAAAATATATTAAACATATTTATTTATTCTAACTGTTGAAAACCTATTCGAAACGCAATAATTAAAGTAATTTATATTATTTAGTAAGAAAGGTAGCAATTATTGTAATTATAAATAAGACAGACACGAAAGGGACTTCTTTATATAATATTTTTAAATACATTACGAAGTAAACTCCTCTGTTGTCAATAAATTAGTTAAAATCGAGTATACTTTAATTTAAAACCCATACCACTATATGCTATATTTTGGTAATAAAAATGTATTAAATTCCTTTACGTTGTAGAAAATTAACTAATAATTAGAAAACTAAGACTTAGTAAGACTCATTGTTGTAGATTTACGAAATGTTTTCGTGTTTTTCTAATTATTACTATATTTTGGGTCATCCAGGCAACAAATGGCAGAAACATCAGAAAACTCAATTTTAAAAGCAGCTTTGGAGGAAATATCATCCCTGTTACCAAGGAAATAAAAAAATTACAAATTATTTGGAAAATGGAGAAGAAAAAATGTAGAAGAATTGAACGAAAATATTTTTTGGCGTATTTCTATGGAAACGTTAAATTAGGCATGGGTTTGAATCAAACAAATCCAAAGTTGATGATAGATGATATCACTAAATGCATTTATTTATTTACTTATCTTTGGTCTTTAAATAAAACACATTCAAACAGATTATTAAAAAACTATACATAGAATTTTGGCCGAAAGAAGAACGGGCGAAGTTCACAATTAAATATGTTCTTCCACTCAAACCTAATCCATCACCTTGATATTAGGGTAGCAGGGATCCTCTTTGACATCTGCAATATTTGATTTCTATTGTATAAGAGATAATACCTAGAGATATCTACTAAAAATGCCAGTTTAAGACCGACTCATATTAACCATGACAGGTACTTCATAAACTATAGGAAGGGCAAATGCACCGTGCAACTAATAGGTATTTCTTTTGTCAACATGCCACGTAAAATCGCAGAATACCTCAATTTGGAGAATTAGAATCTCTATAGTGCAGATAGTGAGCAGATATACATATGCTAAAACGCTATGTATGGTGGAGATCAAAGTCTGTTGCTGAGGGATACGTAAAAGAAAGCATCCAAAACAGAATTAAAACATCTAACATGATTTTTGCCCAAGAAATGGCAAAAATATGCATAATGAATGGCAGTTTGTTACAAAAACTGTTCTCGGAAATTGTTGAAGAGTTAGTATATTATTCCTAAACAAGTAGGTAGATAAATCTGGCCTTGTCATATTAAATTATTTAAATTGACAATTGTCAATGTAAGTAGAGAAAACCCACCGCTAATATTTAGGCATTTTTGAAAGCACGTATTTCAAATATGGACTTTTTAATTAGAAAAAATAAATGTAGTTAAGTCACGTGAACACGAAAATTGTTATTGTGTCTATAACAAGAGCTCATATCTATATCATCAAGCTGATCGATAAAAGTGGGACAGAATTTCCTTTCTATGGTGTATATTTATTTATTTATTCACATATTCAACATATTCAGCAAAAACTGTAAGCTTAAAATTATATGTGAACCAATAGGTAAGATTTGGTTAGCTTACAGCAACCATTCTTCAATCAGTCTCTTATAATTCAATAAATACCTGTCCTGGTAAATATTATCAATGTTTTTCAGAAACTATTGGCAAAATTTTACTCTTCTATAGAGTTGTGCACAAGTTAAGACGATTAGAAAACAAATGCATTTCTTTCTTTCTTTTCTCACAATTTTTACACATATACTAATTGATACAGTTAATTGTCACAGCAAATGATGCCATTACTTGGCGATACTCCATTGTGCACTTCAATTAATATGTTATATTAATTTAAGATTAAGTGACGTTCTAGATATATAATGATTATTTCACTCATGATTTTAAATAATTCTGGACTATGCTTCGTTATCAAGCCAGAACCTTTCTTTTCTACCAACACTCCATTGCCACTAAAAACTTCTGCAGTACAATAATAACAGTTATTATCAACGGAAATATTGTAAAATTGATTTCTAAATTCCTCTAAAATTCGGGAACATAACTTTATCCTTCATTACGAATAAAAAAGATAATTCAATCATAATTTCAAATTATAGCTTAAATTGGAAAATTCGGCTCTAAAACCTAATTGAGTAGAGATATAAATAGCATAAAATTGCGTTAGTCTATATATTGGATCTATTTTATGGCAAGCAATCAGAGCGAGTCATTTAAACACTGCCCCTGAGACTAACAAATCAGTTTAGGGACGCAGTAGGGAACTTTCATTAAACACACACACACACACACACAAACAATTGCAATCTGCAGCTAGGAAAAAACATTACAAATAATTTTCGTCTTTTTTGATGTGTGCTCGCTTCATTGACCATTTAATAAAATGTTTTCTGTCTTATCGATTAATAGCGACATGACTATGAGTGAATCCTTGATATTTGGAACTGGTCCAATGTGAACACGAGCAACAGATAGTGGCCGTTTTTTCCCTTTTGTTTGAAAATATGAATGCAAGATATTCTTAAGGGGATTTCAGTTTCACGGTATTTACTTGTCTGTTTCTAAATGCTCCGCTACAAGGGGAAATGTGTATGTCACAGGTGCTTATTCTTACAGACGCTGAAATACTTCTGACACTAGCAACATTATTTTTCATCTTGAAAATTTCATTTCTTTGTATTCAAGGGAATTGCGAATTTGATTGATTTGTATTAATATTTAACTATGATAAAAAATAAGAAAATAAAATATTAATTAACTAATGATATGTTAACAAAACTTACTGTACTAAAATTAAACAACACAGTTGAAGGGATGCCCATTTTATTGTTGAACACTGCAATATGTTTCATCCTACAGTGGCTTCATAAGATAGATGTAAGTGTAACCCTCTCAACTGTGTTGTTTCATTTGAATGTATTATGGAGTTTCAGCATGAATCCGCCTCATCAATTTAATATTTACTATACAAATATATGCATTTTTTTAATTATAATAGAGGCACTTATTAAGTTGGACCCTTGGGTCAAATATGCAATGATTTACTCTTTGAACAACCTGGCTACATTATTTGAGAATGTTATAAACTGTGTGGAAAAAATGTTTATTAAAGCTTACATATTTATCACTTAATTTTTAATGAATGAATTTGAATTTATTTTTAATATATTCTGATTTATTTAATTTAATATATATTATTGTTAATATTAATATATTATTATAAACAATAAAGTGAACATCAAATAAATAATTTAACAGATATTTGATAATTTTTGAAACATTTATCATGCCTCTTTATCTATTTTATTCGTGTTGTTTGTATAAGCTAAAGCAAATAATAATACAATGGCCTTTGAGTTTTTATTGGCAAAGTTGACTTAGCAAAAATCTTTTTCTGAGTGAAATGGCTATTGAAATTGTGATTTTCTTTTTGACAAAAAATTTATGTTGAAACCTTGAAAAAATAAACGCCCGAGCAGGGACTTGAACCCTGGACCCTTGGATTAAAAGTCCAATGCTCTACCGACTGAGCTACCCGGGCTCTGTTAAGAATACAACGCATGTATTTTCAAGTATTACGCTTATTTATGTAATTTTGATATTAACTTAAGAATATCTATTAAAATTTAAACAGAAACGTACGTACAAAAAAATTAAATCACTTTCTTGCATAGATCTTGAAAGCGGACCCATTACTCTTCTTAGCTGGAGATGATGTATATCAGTTCATTGTAGCCACTAGGGCAATATTAGTCAATTTCTGGTATATTCAATTTTTGAAGACCTTATTTTATGTGCTTATGTCAGTGTAATATTTGATTGTAATTAAGAGAATGTTACGTTAGTAGTAATATCTACAATATATTGAACAATTTAAATATTCAGTCTTTATTTTGACAATGAGGTCTGTTAACTTCTTCGCTAGTTACTTAAATATTGTAAAGAAATTTCTATCTGTTGTGTTTGTGTTGTTCAGAAGTGGAATTAAGACGCGAACATTTTCGTGCGATTATTTTTTACCACAATCGATTATCTTAACAACGATGATCTATGAACTTAATTAGACCTTTGATGGTAAATCACTGTCAAAAATTACTATATAGTGATAGTTTACTTAATTGAATTATGGCTATAGTTCGAATTGTTCGAATTTTGTCAAGATCGTTCAAAATCGGTTATTGTTCCAGAAAACATCGATGCTGCGCGTGAGCAAGATCAACATGTGATTCATTGTGAGTTTGAGGAATCCTTGGGCTTTAGTGAGACCAATATACGTTCATTCTTTAGCTATCAAAAATAAAATATTCGCGATGGACACTCCATAATTTAACAAAGGCTTGTGGATTGGTAAAAAAAAAATGCTTAAGAAATACGATTCCGATGCTATAAAACACGTCTATAATATTGTGACAAGTAGTTGACTTGGATATTTCAAGATGAGCCAAATCCAACACAAGTTGTTCGTGCAAGAAGCACTTTCAAGCAATGGTTACCTGTTTTTCGGAAAAAATCGGACATGTGGTAATTGTACGATTAGTGCAATATCGAACAGTCAATTCTAAATGGTAAACCATCTTTTTTAATCCAGTCTTCAAAAAAGGGGGGATACTGCCAAAGACGCATCATTTTCCACCAGGACAATGTGAGTTCTTCCACACCACCTGAATTAATATACTTTTTGATAAATGAAATTTATTCGGAACCCAATGACTTCCTTTTATTCCCGATAATACTTTAAAAAGCACTAAACCCATGTACAAGTACGATGATAAATTTCTTCTTATTTTTTTCTCTATTCTCGAAATATGAACGGCAACCTTCGTATACATTCATTCTATTAAATGTTTAGAGATAAACTAAATAACCAATTAGAAGTTTGGTTTCACACAGTTTTGAAAATCAAATCAGTAGATGACGTCCCAAATTCTCCATACACTGAGTAAATCGATTACTGGCGATTGTCATGACTTTTGCTAGTTTAGCCGGGGTTACGTTAGCAACTTTTTTCCTAGATGTTGGTCTTCAAATCTTGTAAGGTTCTTGAACGGTTCACATAAACAAGGGATTTCAAAAAACCCATAGAAAAAATCACAAGGAGCCAAATCGGTTCTTCTTGAGAGAACAGCCATCTATTAGACGCGAGTGTACGTTCAAAAACCTTAGAAAAATTGCATAATAATGATACAGATATGTAGTTATTAATGTCGGATTTATCACCTTTTTTAAAAACTGGGACTACCTTAGCCAATATAAAGGAAAAATACCAGCCCGTAATATAATATTAAATATATGCATAAGTGGTTTAGCCAAAATAATAGCAGTATCTTTCACGAAAAATTCCGGAATATTATCTGCTCCCATGGTGAATTTTGCCTTGGATCTTCGTAATTCCTTAAGCACCATCTCTTCACTTATTTCCAAGTCATCTTGAAGTCTAGTTTTTGATCGCTGATACTTTAAACGACGGTATATCTTCAAACGTCAATTCTTGAGACGAATTGTCCTTATGATATCCTTATTGAAGTAAACTAAATATCGGTTTTGTATTCTGAGCTTTATTTTTGAAATTCTCTGTATCCATATTATATTATCATACAAATTATCCCAATTAATGTTGCAAAGGTCTTGGTAAAGTAATCGAAGATCAGCATTACGGAAATTATATTTGAAGTTGTTTTCCGGAGGGGCGAAGTTAGGCAATCTATTGCCAACCCAATTAATGACTTTCTTTAACGGCGGATTGTATATATCAACATTGATAAGGGAGTTGACACTTCTTGTTACACCAATTTTAAACTTGTCACTGGCAATAACTAAGTCCAAGTTTCTATCAATGTTATTACTTATTTTGTTGCAATGTTTTAAAACAAATGAATCAAGAAAACTTTTGAGTGATATCATTGTACGTGCTGTCGTGGTAGGGTACTGCAATTCATTTTGTATTCAGGTATATTAAAATCGCCTAATAAAATAAAATGTTGGTATTAACATTCACACCAATAAAATCCAGTAATGTATAATAATCGTCGCGTGGTGTAAAAGGATTGCACTGGTGAAACTAATTTTAAATTGATAAAACTAAATTTAGTTAGTTTAGTTTTCTCAGTGCTAGTAATGCGCCGCCCTCTTTTCGCTGTTTCCTGGCGGAACGTATAATATTGTAGTTTAATGGAAATATTTCGCAATCATCAAGTTTCGATAAATGCAACAATATCATGTGTGTTTAAATTATTATATAATAATGTGGTCTCAGTTTTTAAGCCTCAAAAATTCTGATAATATATATTTAAATTTAAATTATTAACTGCTTGTTGGGAAGAATCTAGTTTTCCGATATAGATACAATAGTTGGAACGTTTCTAATATAGTTAATGGTAAGATTACATTCACTACCGTTAGTTCTACGTTTCAACTCATCTCGTAAAGAATGTAAATAATGGAGTTGTTGCGGAGTTTCATCGGACTTTACCTTTATATCCTTAAATTTATTTCCATTGCGTAATATAAATTTACAGTCATCAGTGTTGTATAATGTCGCTTTAATAGGCCGTGGTCTGTTACTGGGTTTGTGTAACCTCTGGACATTTTGTATTCTGGTTTCAGGTAAAATTTGTGATAGTTTATTACACACTGTATTTAGATCTGATTCATTTGGATTGGTGGTAGTACATTCAGGAATATTAAATATGATTTAATTATTTTCACGTGATCTACGCTCTTCTATTTCTCTCATAACATCGCTAACAGTTAACGCTAGAGTTAGTATATGTTTTGTGAGATTCCAATTTAAGAATTCTCTCATTTAGTAGACCAATTTTACTATGTAACGATTCATTTTCTTTTTTAAGCATCTGCATTTCCAGTAATACAGGTTCAATATTATTTATTACATTTGCTTGAGCTTTAGTCTGTTTAGATAACTCGGAAACGGTTTCCTTTAATTCGCGAACAATTATAAATATATTTTCCAAAGTAATCGCAGAGTTTGCAGAAGTTGAAGTTGTTTCACAATCATGTTTTTGTAAACAGGATTATTTTGTGACATTTCTTACATTCACTACCTTGTTTCAAGCTTAGTCCACAACTACCAGCGCATAATGATTGTTGAGAAGGCTTGATGATCAATAATAATCATTAAGGAATAATCAACCAGGTTACAAACATGCACCCAGGGGCCGTTCAGGGTGACTAACAAACACAAGCACAGGTAAGCCACGGAAGGGAAACAGAGTAATACAAAGGAAAGTTGTAAATTTGTTTGTAAAGTTGTAAATAATCAATTTACAATTAAATAATTAATTCAATTTGCCTGACAACAATGTGATGGAAATAAAATAAATAAATAAAAAGAGTCAAATAATGCGGAGCGAGCACGGCGAATAAAAAATGATAGATTAGAAATCAAAAATGAACCAATTTGCAAGGTAAAATTAAATTGTAAAATTTAAAACACGAATTATAAGAGATTTATACGATGATAACTGGACTAATTAATATCATTACATTCGTTGTAATTAGACGCATACAATGATGCTCATCTTAATATTACGTTGATTAATAAACCGCATCAATTAACACTATAAAGCAGAGCACAAGGAATCAACGTTGTTCACTCACTCACTCCTCACTTAAAATTTTCACATACAGGTTCTAATTCATACAGGTCCTAATTCACTGCCACTGCGAGTTCACTTTCCTCAAAGAACCAAGGACCAATAATTCCTGCTAAGGAAATTACACACCACACTGTGAGTATAAGTGAATTCATAGGCATTTAATGCAATTTTCCAGGAATGGTGTCATTCCAGTAGCGTATGTTTTATTTGTTGACGGATCCACACAATTCAAAAGGGGCTTCATCACTAAAAAAAAAAACAATTGCGTCCCCACGACTTTAAGAAGAACCTCACATGCGTTCTTTCAAAAATTGATGTTACGTTCAAAAATATCCTGCATAATCACCATCTTGAAATTATGGTAATGAAGAACATAATGAAGAATTCTCCTCATAGAACGATCGGAAAGGCCAAGGGCAGACGCGTGTTTGCACGCAGAACACCTTGGTGATCGCAACATTTAAACTCTCACTGCCTCAATATTCTCTATTCAGGTATTCTAATGGGCTGAGTTACTTCAGTTCCATGTCTTGACATACTTGCAGTTTGTCTGAACGTAGATCATAATTGACAAGTAGGTAAAGTATCTGTTACAACTAAAAATAAATCTCGACATATTCAAATCAAACCAATTACTCGGTGGGGCTTGCATAACCAATATGTAAAATCGAGTAAAATTGACTGGACTTTTTGTTATAACTTGAACTTAGACATTAAACTAAGATTTAATTAATAAATTTATTTCAGTGTTAAAAGATACATGCGACCTGTGTTTTCCTGTAAAAAAATATAATGGCTGGCCCTACAACTATACGTAATAAATTGTTTAACGCCGAAAATAGAAACTTAAGGGACAATATTAGTTTTTTTTATATCATACCGAAAGCGCTAATATTAAAATTAAGAAAATGAAAAAAGATTTAAAACGCATGATCATTAATGCTAAAAGAAAAGATGATGATTTTAATTTAAAACCTGCCACATATAAAATCAAGGCAAGCTGGAATATTATAATGGCAAATAGAATAGGGCAAAAAATACAAAATAGTCTTCACTAACGGTGTATGATTTCAATGAATATTTTGTAAACATACCCCATGGTATAAATATGGCCGTCTTCAAACCTACCGATTTATACCATGATACACCACTATATAATATAGATTTATTAGTTTTAGGCGAAATAACTTTAATTGAAACTAGAGATATTATTGCAAAAATTAAAGTCACTGATAGCACGGACATTTATGGGATATCAACAAAAATGATAAAACATAATACTGTCTCCTCTAACATCCATAATAAATGCCTGTGACAAAACAGGAAGTTTTCCTAATATTTTAAAAACCAGCAAAGTCATACCGATATTAAAGAATGGTGACCCCAGTGATGTCAGCAACCATAGACCCATCTCGAGTGTACCAACAATGTCCAAAATTATGGAAGCAGATCTTAAAAATTGTATTGCCTATCAATTGGAGAGACATAACATATTTCATACTCACCAGTATGGTTTCAAAAAAGGATTTTCAATGTTTGATGCTATCCATAATTTATGTTTCCAAAATTGTAGACTGTTTTGAAAGAAGCGACTACGCTCAAGTGATATTTTGTGATTTGTCGAAAGCTTCTGACTGCGTCGTACACCACATCCTTTACAAAGGTACAGATTCGACAAATCGATAATCAAAATAATAAAATTATACTTGGAAAACAGAACACAAGTTGTTTATCAAAGTGGAATATATTCTAGCAAAAAATAAATAAATATCGGTGTTCTGTGTATCCTCTTCATTATATATATAAACGATTTATCTGAATATATCCCGTTGAAGCATATTATATAGCTGACGACACAACTTTGTTAAATCGAATGCAAATTTGGTTGATCTTGGTATGAGAGCGGATACATCTCTTCATAGACTAACCTTATGGTGTACAGGAAATGGATTGGCCTTAAATGAAAACAAATCTAAAAAAATGATATTCTCTTATAAAAATTATTTTCCACTAGACCGTAACCACAGCATTAAATTTTTTGGGATGCAGATTGATCAGAAATTAAATTGGGAAACTCATTGTGACGAACTTGCAAATAAATTAAAAAAATATATTTTTGTACTCAGACAGTTGAATGGTATAGTAAATGAAGACATTCTCAAGATGTCCTATTATGCCAATATACATTCCCACTTGTCTTATGCAATCACAGTATGGGGCAGTGCAACCAAAACTACCCTAATATTTAGTATTCAGAGGCATTAAAAAAACTACAAATTTTAACAGTTCCTTCAATATATATTTTAGAGTCCTTACGATATGTTAGGAAAAATATTAATAAACTTCAAGAGACTAATGTTAACCACGAAAACCATACCAGAGGAAAAGAAAATTTAAGACTACCTAAGTTAAGGCTTACCAAGTCTCAGAAATATGTACATTTTATAGGTCGCCAACTATATAATAAATTGCCATGCCAATTAAAATAATTAAACGACAAAGCTAAAATAAAGCTAAAATAGAACAATTTCTACTACAAAAATGTTACTACAGCACATCTTAATATTTAAGTGATACATTTAACATTAAACATTTTTAATTGATTTATTTACTTTAACTTTTACTATCTATATTTTATATATTTACTATGTATATTTAAATTATATTATTAATTAATTTACTTAGTATACTGTCCTCTATTTATACATAAATTTTATTGTGTTATTTATATTATATTATTATTATTATATGTAATTCATATTTATACTTATTTCTTCTATTTTGCTATATATTTTGACTTGTGTAACACTAATTTCTGCGAGGAACACCAATAAATTATTATTATTATTACATTAGATATAGGGATAAAACTGCGATGAATTAAGATATCTTTAATCATGATGGGATTCATTGTAACCAACTCTAAGCCAGTCTCATGCATTAGTAATTGGAATAGATAACTGTTAAACAAACACTAATCTATAAGTATAAATATATATGGATATATAAGGTTAAAACCCTTTGTGTTTTTAAGAAAATCATTTGACAAAAACATTCTATTGTAGATTCTTTAAATTTTTGTGCCGCCCTTAAAATTGAAAATTATTTTAATAATATCTACAAACACGTTTTTTTTATTAAACTCAATATTTATTTATTTATTTATTTATAACCCAACAGCCAAGAAGGCCAATTACAGGATAACTTAAACATTACATTGTATATATAAAAAAATTTAAACCAAGTTGACAAACTGATAATTTACAACAATGATAGGCAGCCGTTACAAAATAATACAGAGAAGATACAAAACGAAAACTAAACTTATTACATCTAATAATATATAACCTAAATTTTGAACATACAATAGCTCTAGTACCAATGAACACATTTACGATTATAAATAATATCTCCTTAAAAAATTGATTAAAAATGGTAAGCAATGGTATTTTTATTGTAGGATTGGGATTCAATAATTTAAAATATTTGAACTAAAAGATACTGAAAATAATCCATTACTAATATACCTGCTAATATTTAAAATTTATTGCCGAGATCTGACTTTGTCCCCGTAGTTTTAATAAGCTCTAATTATTTTAAATTTTTTGAGGTTTCAACTACTGTAGTGAATAAAATGACTAATAGTCTACAAACAGAAGCGTAGATATATATTGGCTGCTGTCTAGTAAACCAATGCCAATTAGAAAACACATTTTCTCTGACGTTTTAAAGAAATTGTTGATAATTCCAATATATAAGACAGCTCTGATCTAAATAATTTCCGACTAATATCCATTCTACTGATATTAGCTAAAATATTTGAGAAAATTTCGCCACTTAAGCCCTTTGCCGGTCGTCCCTTTTAGATATTTCAAGACATTCGATTGCGTTTCCCAAATTTTTCTTTAAAGGAAACTGCATTTCTACAGTATATACTAAGATAGCAGTCGTCTTATAAGGTCTTATCTATCTAGCCGATACCAATTTTTTTGTCAAACAGTAATACTTCAACAAAACTTTTTTGTACATTGGGTACCGCGAGGTGTGCCAAATACATTATATACATTATAGAAATATATCCAAATAATTTAGGTCACAGGAGTCATGGGCGAAGTTTACTGATTCTCATTGGTCTTCCACTTAAACCCTTATATTACTATAAGGACAATTTGACCATTTCTGAAATTTTGCTACGCAAATATATTTGTCCCTTTTGAGAGAATTTAGACATCATATTAAGTCATTTTGATATAAATAATACGAAATATTTAGCAAATATTATTGTCTGTCGAATCTTTACTTCGACATGCTTAAAAACCTTTGTTGTATAATTCCTACGGAGATTGTCATAAATTATTAATACAGCTTAGTGCCAAAAAGATGAATCAATCACATACTGAAATGAATTATCTATAATAACTATAGCACAGATATTTGATTAATGAGTAATTTCGAGAAATGGTGATATTTAATGGTTTTATATATCATCTGCTCTGTCGGTTTATAATTTCTATTTTTGGGTCAAACTAAATGCTAAGTTTTTAATCTTCCTACTAAAATAGAAGAATTGAAAGTCAAGAGGTGAGTAACCTTTCTTAAAATTTCAGTTACTTTAAATCATACAATATCCGTATTGAAGTTATAGATTTTTAAGGCCTAATAAAATCAATTAAAATTGAGATTTGTTAGTATTTGGAGACTTTTAGTAGCTATGGTACAGACAAGGTTCAGCGTATACTGACGAGTAATTGGAAAAAAGTTTTCTTATGACTAAAACAATTCTCAATCCGCGAATTCAACGATTTAGGATTCTTCTTTGGTGTATTATTAGAACCAAGCCAGTTTTCTCCAGTAAAAATTTTAAAGTATTTGATTTTTCTGAATAACATAATTTACAAAATAGATGCAGGCAGTATATAGTATTTTATGTGCACATTGTTAGCGTTTTTGTAATAATGACTAAAATCAGCCTATTCTGATAATACTATTAGCTAAAATATTTTTAATGCGATATAATTCCTAAATAGTATTCTGTTTGAATAAAATACCTTTGTTAATTCACTGTTAATCTAAAAACCCTGTTTAATTTTTAGTACTTCATTCAAAAAAATATTAACTATGATAATTAAATCATTTGTAGCATGCAATATTCTTTTATATAATTAAATACGTCAAAATAAGGGTGGTCTTAATTTACCATTTAATTTTTGAAGCATTTTATGATTATAAAATGTTTTCATTATTGTATATAGAGAGTATATAATTAAGACGTATAAACGTTTTATATATCCATACACAAGGGATTCAAAAGTAATTACTTTAAAGTCTGCCAGATTCAATTAATTAACAACGTTGCTTGTGTAAAGTGCACCTGCGATAGAAACTTTGACAAGTATTAATGGCCGCAATATTATCTTTTGTACAGATTTATGAATTACGTATAAAACAAACGGATATAAAATACGATAAGAAATAGCTTTTTAATTGAATTGAGTAATAGATGCAATCATTATAACCACATATACAGATATTTATTTTGTGTATAGCTGTTTTAAATTATATATATTTTTTATTTCTCATATAAAATTTGATAATTTATAGAATATTGATATTATATGACTACCGAATAATGTTATACTCACCCTATGCACCTTAAGTTTCGTAC
This sequence comes from Ontholestes murinus, assembly GCA_963969525.1. Lineage (NCBI taxonomy): Eukaryota > Metazoa > Arthropoda > Insecta > Coleoptera > Staphylinidae > Ontholestes > Ontholestes murinus. Next base: position 49,243,161 of record OZ018389.1, on the reverse strand, counting down.
TGTAAAAAGTGCCTGATAAATATACGTAAGGTCTTATAATTTAATGTCACCAGATTATTTGGTTCACTAATTTTAAATTCAATTGTCAGTACAATTTGGTGCATATTTCTTATAAGCCTTTAATTTATATAAATGTTATTAATTACGTTTTTAAACAAATTATCCCTTACATGTATATTTTGCATATTCGAGTTTTTTTGTACAAATCATAGTTTCAATAGAAGCATTAGAAGATTGGGTATGTCTATTTAATTTTTATATATGATAATAAAATGTATTAAAATCCTTTAGTTTTGTTTTGTAGTCTTAGTAAGACTCATTGTTGTAGATTCACGAAATGTTTTCGTATTTTTAAATTTATTAATTTTTATATATGCCGTAAAGTATTTTTGAGAAGTGTATAAAAATTCTGTCATATTATTTTATTTTTCCACTTAGTCCACAAATTAAGAATATTATTCAAATGCGAAAATCAATTGTAGATAACTGATTGTATCGTTTAATCTCCAAAAAGAAGCAATCTGAAGGAAGAAAAATTGAAATTATGGAGACATTTAAAAAAGTTAATTCATATAATTGTATGAAATAAACATTTGTCTTGTAGTAAATAGCAATCCATTAAATAGAATATTTTTCTACGTTGCACCTTTGTTGCATTAAATCATCATTTTTTAACCCAACTAAATTTCAGCTATTTCCCCACATGAACAGGGATACCTGTTTATTTATACAGTTTAATGAACTTCCACTAAACCATTAAATTTTACTCTAAAATTCTGATCAAATAAATCCTAAGGTTATTTAAAAATAAACTTAATTATACTAATTTAACCAATTTAAAATTACGAATCAGCATTGGATTACATAAATCACAATGTTTTCTTTTGCGGGCAAATTGAATAATATATGGTAAAATTAAATATATATGTCATCAGCGTTTGATGAAATTTAAAATTCAATTTGCAACGCCGACACTTCTGTCATTGTAATTTCGTTATAAATGGAAGTGTTATCGCATTCTGTATTCCGTCCCTTTTTGTTACGCTCGCTCGAAAGTATACCATTATTATATCATTCTTGTTGGGAATTTATGGTCAAACCAACCTCGTAAACGAGATCTTTATTTATCGTCGTATAAACGCGGTGTTATTAATTTTTTTGATGGTATTGAATCAGATATTATTCGTTCGGGTCTGTTACTTGTTCGATTTTCAATTTATTAAATTTCACCAGAAACATAAATTACACAGCCAGCGGTGTGAATAATTCAATAACTCTAAGAATAGAACAATATTCTACTATTGACGATTTATTACTGTCTTCATGTTTCTATAATAATTAAGGAGAATCAATGATATACATACATATATTGACAAATTTATACATATTTAAATTTAATCAACAGATAACGAATGAGGTATTAGTTTTTCACTTAATAAAATACTGACACAGTATATGGTTTTAAAAATGTGTTTATTATTCTACGATCATGTTTTACCGCACAGTGCCTTCGTCAGGTATATTATGGTAGAAGTGTTAGTTTGTCAAAAAGCTATCAACCAGAAGTCTTTCTGCCTAGTTTTGTCTAGTCATATAGGGTCAGTGGTTAATGGGTATCTCCATCTGGATGAAATGATGAAATAAAATCAAATATGGTAGAATATCGATTTTTACATTTAGGGTTTATACTAAAGTTTATATGAAGACAATATAGGGATAATATATAGAAGTTGAAAGGAATTTTGGAGAATGTTTCAGATAAGTATCGAAGGCGTTCTTGGATGGAGATAACTAAGCTAGTATCATAGAGGAGCTGATTAGAAGGATTGTGTGGATGCCGAAGTTTTATATACAAATAAAAACATATGGAGAACAAAGGAGATGCGAATCCAATTTATAGCATACTATCTTTTATTTATCGGTTGTAGCCGAGTGAATTAAAACACGATCTCACTAATTTTCTGGATGTTTTCTAGAGTTACCTCTTCATTTATCATTCGTACTCATACGGTTACAAAGAAAATCATACACCAATATGTGATGGTTGAATTTGGTGGGGAAGATATGCTGCAATATTTATTAAGCCACGCATTTGCGGCAACAGTGTATTTTCCATCAGAAAACAATATTTTAATCAAAACACGAAGTTCACTTTCTTCTATGGTACAAATAAATTCAGTGATAGCATTTTTTCTATAGTTATAATTTGTACACAAGTACAACGAAATGTCATGCTATCTTCTATGGTACAAATAAATTCAGCGATAGCATTTTTTCTACATTTAAATAAGGAAAACTATAATATACATAAGTCTGCGTTTTGAAATAATCCTATATTTATGTATTGATTAAGTTAGATATATTTATTTATTTATTTATTTATATATCTTTGGATCCCTTTCTTCAAAATTACATACACAGCAAATCAATTAAAAAAAAACACGTTAAAATTTGGCCGAAAGAAGCACGGGCGGACAAAGTGTTCTTCCACTTAAACCCTTCTTTTTACATGCTGAGAGGGCAAATATCCTCTTGAACATCCAGATTAATTTATAAATAATTTTATTTACTTTTTTATCCCCTTTTAGGATATACTTTTTTGCTCTTAATGTCAGCAAATACCTTTTGAATGAGGCCATAGTCAACCATGGTTTCCATTTAAAAAAATGTAAGTTTGCGAAACTATTTCATATCAAAAGTGTTTTAGTAATCTTTATCGAAATTCTATTTTAACGGAATTGTCGTTTATAATTATTGTCCAAAATATAAATTCTTTACTTCAATTTTCCCTAAGAGTTAGTCGGTATAATTACAGAACACAGTGCGTAGCACAAATAATCCATTTATAAATTACTAAATGTAACAATGTTGCAATTAGTCAGTGTTTTTTGGATATTGTACTTTCAAAATTTGCTAACGAAACCCGCAATAATGTTGTATTGCTTAGAAATATCGTACGTCATAATTAAGTAGTAAAAGGATGGGTAATCTTTAGTTTATCTTTGGGTCTAATGATATTCGAAATAAAGTTAGTTTCCCTAAAATATTGAAGCTCAAAATAAAGGAGATATCGCCAGTGTGTTACATAACTATCTTGTGTTGATATTTTTAAGGATCTTGGTGTCATTTTTGACAAAAAAACTTATATTCGTGGATCATGTGGAGTCTGCCTGTATGGCCGCATCTAAATCTTTAGGTAACTATCATAGTTAAATTAATTCGTAATAAATCGCACTCAACATGTCAAAATGAATACATTCTTGTTATTTTCAATGTCAGATACTTCAGAACTGCTTTAAGTATTTTGATATATTTGTTAAAAATTATCTTAAATCTTAAATTATATCAAGTAATCGTGTTGTTAATAGTATTGAATGCTGTAGGAATAAACAAAGTGATTTTTATAATATTTATAAAAAACAATATAATATTTACAAATATAATATATCATTTTAAAAACTCTATGCGTCTCCTTTGACCAGAACAGATATAATCTGAGATTAGATATCATAATGATTTGTTGAACTTCTAAAGGGTTTTAAAATAGGGACTTAGGAACTTTGAGAGTTGATATCAGCCATTTTGTTTTAGCTATTCTTTCAAATGATAAAATTGTTTTATCAACATGGGTGTTCTGTTCGGACAAATTTCGCATGCTTCGCCCATTTTAAGGTCGCAATAATCTTTTTACCGAAAAACTATTTGCAGTATAGTGGATCAATTTAAGTCCACTGGTTTAGTAAACAATGAAAATACACCTGTATAACGATGAAACGCAAGGTCTGCCGAAAATATCGCCGCTGTCCGTGAGAATTCGCTCCAAGTGCATCCAATGCAACCCAGAGTTTGGTATGGATTTTGGGCTGATGGTGTCATCGGTCCATATTTCTTTTAGAACGAAGTTGGCCGAGTTATTATCATCAACAGCGAGCACTATAGGTCGATGATTATCAACTTATTTCTGACTTAATTGGATGATATAAACACCAACGACATGTAGTTTCAACAGGAAACTAGGTGCCACATTGGACATTCTGCCAGAGTGATTTGAGGACATGGTCATCTCATGTGAAGGTGATGTGAACTGGCCACCGAGAACGTAACCCTGTCAGACTTTTTCTTGTGGGGTTTTCTTAAGTCGCACGTCTATGCGAATAAGCCACAAAGCAGGGCGGCCCTCAAAGTGAACATAACACATGCTATCAGTCAATTTTAGCCTGATTTATGCGCCAAATTCATGGAAAATTTGGCATTTAGGATGCGTGCCACCCAGCAAAGTAATAACGGATATTTGCACCATTTTATATTTCCTTTTAAACGAATAAAAAAATTCGTTGATATCTCAGACACATTTTGTCTTATTTAAATTTAAAGATATGAAGCGCTTAATGAAAGAACCTATAGATATCCAAAGGGAGTTAAGTCCTGAAAACCCCCAAGTTTTTATATCGTTCTTTTGTAAGATGTTCATTATGTATGCATATTCAATAATTATAAAATGATATTAAATTAAAACCAACACTAACGATTATGAGAAGTAAATTGTCTTTAATAAAACAGGCGGTAATTTAGAATTCTTATATACATGAGATTTCTAAAAGTTAATCATAAAATGTAAAAAATGTACATATAATTTAGGCTACAAGAATCCTAGGCAAAGTTCACTCTTTTTCAAAATGATCTTCCACTCTAAATGTGACTTTTAACTAGTGATCGGTTATGCCATTACAATTCCTGCCAGTAGCTTTTATTATTCCGTAATAAGTTTCATTTTAGAACCCATCATTCTCTATATTATGTCATCGAGACAGCAATATACAAATATCTTTTAAAAGAGCTTAATTCTTCATAATACATTTAGTAATTAGTTCACTCCACAATTTGATTGTTTGTTTTTACAAATCGTTTTAAGTTTTACCATGTTTGTTAATTTATTTTATGTATGTCCTACCAGCCTACTTGGCCATTTACGATAATTAGAACGAGTAATTATTTATGAAGTCTGGTAGTGGATAATATAGGATGTCCAGGAAGTAAGGACGAATTGAAATTTGATGCCATTTTGTCACATGACGTTTAGCAGTCGTGCATGTTTCATGTTTGTTATTTGCTATCCTTCCCATTAGCAGCCTGATAGTTTTTGTGTTGTAAGCATTGTAGTTTAATGTTTATTTCCATCATGAAGCAGATGACAACTAAGCAATGTATCCAAGTGAGAAAAATTACAAAAACAGTGAAAGTACCACGACAACCATTTGTTAATTGCATGTGACACTCGGACGTAAATCTGCTTCAACGGAATCTTCAGTTCGGAAGTTGAACCAGAAGATTGAGACCTCTTTTACAAATGTTAAGAAAACAGAACGACCCTGTCATCACGAGCTGTCATCACAGTGAACGGCGACCGTTACAGAAACATGCTTTCTCAGTTGTGGATGAAAATGATTTTTAGTTATAACAAGATGGTGCAACATGTCACACAACCCATGAAATGATTGATCTGCTGAATAAAAAGTTTCCTCCAAACATCATCAATGACAACCAGGAATGGCCTGCCAGATCATGCGATCTTACGACTTGTGATTTTTTCTGGGGGTTTGTAACGGATAAACATTGTAGTAGAAAATTTGTTTAGTAACAAATAATTTTAACATTAATAGCAAAATAGCGGATGATTATCAAGGAAATTATTTTATATTAAAGATTACATATTGTTATATGAAATATAGTTATTGGCGTACAAAGGAGTTTGAATAAAAATCGTCAAGTGGAACTCTTCCATGTGTGTAGTAGTGATAATGTTGATAATAAAGCACACGCCATTTTATTTCTAGATGTATTTATAGTATTTATAGTAAAATAGCTAGTAGATTATATAATTTTGAAGCTAATAATTAATTTGGAAGCTAATAATACTTATTGTGGAACGAGTGAGTTTGAAGGAAGATTGACAGGTTAAACTCTGTCAGGTATCCAAAAGAAAGTTAATAATTGAATACAAGTTATTCAATTTTTAGATGCCATAGACAAACTGTAAAATAAATAGTTTATTCTAAAAGTTTAGTTGTTTAATTATTAAGGTCCTTGGCTATGAAAATGTTTCTTTAGCCAGATGTTCATATTAATGTTATTATGATTACATTATAATTATTTTCCTTAATTTTCCCTAATGTATGTTATATATTTTTATTTGTATTTAATTAATTGAATGTAGTATAATATACATGTATATTGTAATATTTATTATATTTAATTGCCAGAAAAGTACTTACTTATTGAATTAATGATATAATTAACTAACATGCAGACATTTTTCACTATCTCACTGTTACAATTAAACATATTTGAAATTAATCCCAGCTAAACAGTTAGTTTATGTTTCCTATCATAAAAATACTTAATCCCTAAAGATAAGCTTCATCAGTTTTAACGCCTTTGTTCTCGCCACTTGGTGCCGATCACGTACACGATAGCATTAGCATTTTATGCCGAAAATTCAGGAGGACCTATTCGCCCAGCATTTATAGGGGTAGCAATATCTTGTGTACATTTCTAAAATGAATAATAGCCTGCGGTCCAGACGTGCCCAACTGCCCACCATAGAAGATGATCCATGAGCAAAAGATTAAGCGCAAACATGGACAGTAATGCAGAGTTTTCTTAGGATATTTATTAAATTACTATCGCGCCTTTTAAATCGTAGATGGAAAACATATATCGCTTAATAAAATAATAATCGTAATAACATAATTAGTGCCAGATCAGAGTTATACATACTGGGTGAATAATAAATTTTAATTCTGACATATTTTGATTTTTGGGTGTAGCGTAGTTACATATCAACCCCAATAATTATAAACGATATATAAAATGGATTTGCATGTTATCAATCTCTACTTACTCTAAAACTTAACGGTGAATATTTTCTACGAACTAAAGTAAATAAATATCAGCTGTAGGTTGTAAACAAAACAAAAAATGCTATATGTATTCTATTTATTTCAAATTATTCTAGATTTTATTTTCTCAAATAGTACCTGATATCAATAGATTAACAAATAGAATAATTAAATAGGAAAAATTTAAAAAAAAGATACAATTAAACTGGAATTCGAAAACAAAAAAAATATTAAATTTAAAAATACGAAAACATTTCGTGAATCTACAACAATGAGTCTTACTAAGACTACAGTCGTCTTAGTAAGACTCATTGTTGTAGATTCACGAAATGTATTCATATTTTTAAATTTATTATTTAATTTTCTACAACGAACTAAAGGATTTTAATACATTTTATTAAAAAAAATATATTTTAAAATATTGAAAACACCATAAATGTGTTTGTAAATTAGAACAAATGTTATTACTAAATTCACGTTTAAGTTTATGTCGTGATATGTTAACTTATCTTTGAGTAGTGCAATAAACTAGCAAAATTTATGTTAAATATTCATCTCAGTGACAGAACTAATTTAGTAGATTCTTTATGGTTAAGATTGAATTTCTTACTTTTAAAACACTCTATTAGAAATTCCGACAAACATTATGTAATGACTATAGTTAACTACATATAAATTCAGATGATTAAATTAATAATAATCAAATTATTAAAATGTGGCAATTTGGTAGAAATGATAACAATCGGAAAATGCAATTCCCATTATGATAAAAACTTCTCAATTTCATGATTATTACAAGAAGATTTCGTTTCTGAATTACAAATTCAATAGACGCCCGATTATGTGTACGAAGTTTACAATTATTTTAAAGCTAGTTTAACTGTGCTAAATTAATAGCTATTATAAATCAGTCGTAGGCATAGAATAGTGTGATCAATCTTATGATTTGGAAATGCCTAGTTCAAGTAAGTTCTAACATCGGGTCCAAAATATTATGAACATCCGTCTTTCTGAGACCAAACCTCTTAATATTCTTGCTGTACTTATTCCAATGTAAAGTACATTTCACTTATCAACAGTTACAAATTTTATTCCGAATTTAAATTTCCACAAAGTTCAAAAGGATCTAATATGATATGTAAAATCGATACCCGTATATTTATTTTAGAATACTATATTTTGGTAGATAATTTCTAGCTTCTTGAATATGTAACAATATAGAGGGTATTCCATTTAAATTTTCATAACTTTCGTGTGTAAGATTTTTTGGAGTCACTATGTATACATTAAAATAATTTTAAAACATGCTGCTAATGAACCCATATAACCTTTAATAAAAATATTTTTAAAATATTTTACTATTTGCCATATATAAACAGACGCGAATGTGGTGCGCCACCTTGTATAGATGATGAAAATGATTTAATTTAAACTTGTAGAAGTTAACTTTATGTTGTTATATTACATTAACATTTAGAAGCAAAATTATCCAGGCAGCTGGAATTGATAAAGTTTTATAAATTAATTCCAAACTATAATTATTTAATATTAACATATTAAAATTGTAAGTTATATTAACATATAAATTTTCTGAAATATTCCAAAAAATAATATAATTGCGTGTTTAAATTTAACGTTATCAAATAATTGATTTATGTACTATTATAATTAAACAGGGTCTTTTTAAAAATCCTCATACAGGTCAATTTTTGTTCTCCACTACGCATTAAAAATAATATGACGTCAGTAATTTTTGACTTATAAGGTCAATGTCATTTTTTAAAAAGTAGAATGCATTTTTTTATTTCACAACTTCTGTAGAGCTATTAATATACTCTATTTACTATTTCACATAAAACATTAATTTATAATATTCAATTTTTAATTAGTTACAAAATAATAATAATAATCTTTATTTCAGAGTGTCATTACATAAAATGTACTAAATGAAATTGTGTCATTACTTATAATAATATAATATAATACCTATATTTACATTTACAGGGTGATCTACTAGCACGGTGACAAACTTTGACAGGTGAATTCTGACGTTACATGATGTCCGATTTCGCTTCGTTGAAGAGATATATCAGAGTTGCTATGATATAATTTAAATAAGACAATAAAGTCACCAATAAAATAGCGATGGTAATGATAAAACAACAACCAGTTGCTTGAAAAAATAAGGGAAGCTTAAACTTGAAGTTTATTATAAAAAAATAACAAAACAAGTAAATATTATGTAAAAAATGAAAACTAATGGATTTAAATCCGGGGACCGTGGTGGCCAATGTACTGGACCTCCACGGCCGATCCATCTATGTACTTAGGAAATGTGTATTCAGACAATTTCGAACCTGCTCTCCATAATGCGGTGGTGCACCATCGTGCTGAAACCACATTCCTCGGATGATATTAAATGGTGCGTCATCAATTAAATCGAACAGAGTAATTTGTAATAAATGTCTGTATCTGTCCGCATTTATATGGTCATTTATAATTTGTAATGGTAATAAATTGTCGTTAAAGATACTAGCCCAAACATTAATACTAAAACGTTGCTGAAATCGGCGTACTCTAATTGCATGTGGATTCTGAAGAGCCCATAAATGGTCATTATGATGATTATTTATGCCATCTCTCGTAAAATTTGCTTAATCGGGCCATAATACCAGTGTAAGAAAATCATAATTTTGCCCATGTTGTTGAAGAACCCAGTAGCAAAATGTTAAACGTTGTTGTGCACCTCCAGGCTGTAGCGCTTGAACATTTTGACGATGATATGGATGTAACAATTCTCGATTCAACAATCGTCAGAAAAAATTTTGAGACACTTGTAAATGTCTTGCTATACGGCGAGTACTAATTGATGGATCTTCCAAGGCGGCATCAATAACATTGTGTTCTTTTTGTTTGTTTGTTTCTCTCGCGTTTCCCTTACAAAATCCATAAACAAAAATTATATCTGCATACTCTTCAGTGGAAAATGTATACATTTTAAAAATAACAACCAAAAGATCATGACAAACAATACAACAAACAACAATTTTCTTATTATGACAGGCAACTATTTGTTGTTTTATCATGACCATCACCGTCAGATTTCATCTGTCAAAGTTTGTCTCCGAGCTAGTAGATCACCCTGTATACGCACACATGCATTTCACTAATTACATATACATAAATACAGGTGCAATGAAGATGCGTTCGGCTATTATTTGTATTCCAAGAATTCTTTTAGGCTATATGGTTCCAATTGTATTAAATGATCGCATAGATTTGTTTTAAATATTCTTGGCGTGTTAACACTTTTCTTAAGAAATTCTGGTAAAGCATTGAATAACTTTATCCCATACAATGAGTCGTTTTGAGTTTATGCTTTGGATATATACAATTTACTGTTCTAGTATTATATGAACTACATTTATTGTCATTTCCTTGTATGTGATTTAAATAAAATATAATGCAGTCATATATATAGTACCCAAATAGTGTTTGGCTATTAATTTCTTTAAATTTACCTCGATATGACTCATTGTAGCCCAAATTCATTACTGCCCTAATGGCTTTATTCAGCAATATAAAAATATTTACTGGATGCGAGTTGCTTCCCCAGAATATTATACCATATCACATTTTACTTACGAAATTTGAAAAATGTACTGTTTTGGCAGCTGATCTGGATAAATATTTTCCTATTTCCCGAATATTGTGTATTGTTGAGGATAGAGGCTTTTTTAAATCATGTATGTGCGCGTCACCGGTTAGACGGTTATAGTTTTGAGACCTAGAAATTTTACCTCATTTACTAGATAATTTTCTAAGTTGAGGGGCGCATTTGGAAATTCAGCGTATTTGTGATTATTAAAAAAATAAATATTTGTTTTGTCGTGGTTAGTCGTGGTGCTAATTTATTTTTGCAAAAATAATTATTTACATTTGATAATATTTGCAATGCTCTTATTCCAAACGCATGTGTTGTTTCACCTGATGTGAGTAGGTTAGTACCGTCCGCATAATTTGCTATGCTATTGTTGATTATAACATTAATTAAATCATTAATAAAGATTATAAAAAGTATCGGGGCAGTGATGCTTCCTTGTGGAAGTAAAAGGTTTATGAATGATTCTTTTGAATTTGCCGATTTTCCATTTGGTAGGTAGGAGTTAAACCATTTTATTGATAATTTTTGAGCTGCTCTTCTGTCTTCCAGTGTTCAGAGATGCTTATTATGTTACATTTGTTTTCAGCAACTTCAATATTTAGTTTATTTATAACATTTCTTTGGATTGGATGTTTTGATGAACCTATGGGCCATAGATTTGTATTTTGGATGTCTTGTTCTTTGTCCTCTGATACAGATACTTTAATTGACGAGTATTTTGAATTCATTTTTTCACATTTTACTTCGGTTCGGTTGTAATCGGTATACATGATAGTGGACCATTTTGTACACCTTCTATATCTAAAGATGAATCATTAGTTCCTTGGATCGGTTTTCTTCTGGGTGAGTCTTTTCCTCTTCTTTGGGTTTGCCATTCATTATTTTCAGAGCTATTGGTTGGCTTTTCCTTCTGCTCAGTTAATAATTTTGTTTTCTCCCCTTCTTTTTCTCTTTGCACTGTGTTGACTTTTGCACTATTTAAATGTTTGTTTTGATGCGTGTTACTTTGACTGTACATTTTTTTCAATGCATTTTGTGGCACTTTTAGTTCTATTGTTCCTTGCTCACCCACCCTTGGTGCATTTGCATGTACTCAGTTTACTCATTTCACTTTTTAACTCACTTTTTTCTTGTACAAGTTTTACTGTCTGACATTTTACAATACCACTAATAATTTTTGAAAATGTCGTACTTTTTAAGAAAGCTGCAACCGCGTCTTTTTGAACGTAGATCCGGTGCCATTGCTAATTCTGGGATTTCCAGATTTATCGCTTGGAGGGTTCACTTAAGCACGTCTTGACTCTACCCTGTCTAAACTACTACTTGTTAAATGTTAAATGTTAAATTAAATGTTCGCACTCCTGGACAGTACTTTTTAGCAGCAATAGCAATATGTTTTTGTAAAGTATTAATTTTGGATCTAGTTCTCTTGAATGGCAACTACTTTAATGGCCCTATAAGAAAATCAAGAAGTGTCAATCGGGCCATTCAACTGATCCTCTTCTTCCGATCCTACGTCTTTTTCAAATAGAAGACATCTTCGTTGGAGATACAACAGCCATTTTGTTCAATAGCGTCTATCCTAATTTCACAAAATTACACATCTATCAAAATTATTTAAAACTACTTTAATTATTTTTTCAAGACCTTATTAACGGAATTTAACGACTTGATCTTAGTCCTGGCCAGTTGTACCAAAGCCTTTTAGGTTGTTAACAAATTGTTCTTCATTTGTAATAATTCCTGCGGTTTTGAACTGATCCAGTTTGACTTTGTTACTGCACACTGACAAATACAGTTAAGATTTGAATGTGAATCGTTAAATAAATGACATACTTCTAGTGGTTTGGGTTTCCTATTACCATATCCAATGAGGATGCCTATTTTTCCTCTTTCCAATTTACGCTTTGAGAAATTACAATCCATATTCCCATTTAAATTCTAAACACATTGTTAACACAATATCTCTTACATGATCTCTAGAAGTAGAAGTAGTTTTTGGCTATCGATCACGTGGCTCTTTCGCCATGTGTCATTTGTGTATTTGTGTGTGTGTAAATGAGCTTGTTACATTAAAGGATAGAACCCTGTCACTCTAAAGCATCATTAATTGTATCCCAATGGTGAATGGTACCAGTCACCAATCCAACTCCTGACCCGAACTAACATTGCTGCACTCTCGCTACCGCTTGTTCGGCTGCAACCGAATGCGCCACCACCGGCGTGTTATGATCTCTCTTTTTACTACTTTTAATGTTCTATATCGCATTTATATTTCCGATTATTTTTTGTCTTTAAATGACATACTTCTAGTTGTTTGCGCTTCCTACCACCTTATCCAACTATCATGAGGATTTATATTTTTTCCCTTTTTCCAATTTCACCATTATTACAAACCAGTTGAGAAATACATATGTACGAGGAAGTTGTCTAGCAACGAAAAGTATAATCAATATCAACACAATCGAGATTTTTACATATTAGATGGAAATGTTTCACTGAGAAATTTTTTATATGAAATAATTAATAATTTTGCACAAAAAATATATGAATATTAAGACAATTACAAGCCCCACAATGTTATATATCATAAATCAAAAATTACTAACGCCATAATATTTAATACGTCAGAAAAAGCAAACAAGCTTATATTCCATATTTTAAAAAGACCTTGTATACACTTTTGCCGTCTGAGTTAGTATTTAAAGAAAAATTATAAACAAAATATATTAATAATTACGCAGACAGAAATACGTTAAATCCATATTAATTTATGCACAAAATACGGTATATTAACCCGTCAACCAGCATGAATTTTAAAGTATATTTCAAATTTCCATAATTAAATCAGTAGATGTGAAAGCTTTGATTCCATTATGTATTTCCATAATCGGCCGACAATACGCTAATCTAACAATATCGTACTGTCCATCAATTCACATGTGCAGGCAAGCGTTTAATTGTGTATATAATCGAATTGTACAAAAATAAAAAATAAAACCCTTGTTACATCTGCGGCAACACGAAGCATTAAGCGGCATGAACTTATTTTTCAACAACAAAACAACAGATTGGAACGCCGGGCGATCAAAAGTCCCTTCAAAAGTCCAACACCCCTAAAAGCCTTTTTTGATTGGCCCAGATGTATGTGATATTGTGCGAGTGTGTGCATAATACTCATGTATACACTGCGCCCTTTCCAGTATTGATTTTTTCGCAGAAGCAAGCAGAGCACACGAGTCGTGCGAACGCAACACGGAAAACACCATGAAAATTTCATGGAAAACGGGGAAATTTCATTTGTGGCTTTGATTAGTCCGTTCCGACATGCATACACACTAAACTCGATTTCTCGTCTCCCTTTAATTCGCCAAGGATTAAATGTTCATGCCAGAATGTGTACACATTTACTGATCATATCTCAATGTAGGATTTTATAGTTGTGGGCCGTTTTAGGTTTGATATCTGTATTTGCATTCGTACATGAACGCTCCAACGAATTCATTACGACGGTATATGGGGAGATTTTATTGATGTTACGCTCAAGTAATAAATTAAATATGAAACCACTTGTTTATCCTAACTTACGTAAACATGTTATAATTTATAATCAAAATAACGAAAAATAAAACAGCTCTTTGAAGAGTTGGGATTAAAAATATACATTTTCATAAATCAACTTAAATTATTCGATAGAGATACCTAAACAACATACACTAACCAATAAATAACACATGAAATATTCATTTATTGCATATACTGTATTTATCAATTTACTTAGATATATTTTTGACATATAATACGTATGGATTTCCTCTTTACAATGCATTACAATGTAGTGAAGGAATCCATTCAGTACACACTTGCTATACTTGAATACTGCAAAGTGGACATCTTTTTATACACGTTCTGATGTTTGAAACTAGTAAATCTACTTCATTGGAGACAAAGGGTTTGTATTTAACTCTAACTTCAATGGAAGTCAAACAAGTTAAGGGTCGTCTATTTTAAATATAAATTTTTGTCATATTGGCATAAATTTATATAAAATACCTTGTAATAAATTTCTCCACAGTATATTTTTATTTTACTCTTGTACAGCTATTGAAAATGTTTACATCGTAAACGAAACGTACATTTAGCAAAATAAAAATAAACTGTGGGGAAAGTGATTACAAGTTATTCTATATTGCAAATTTAATTTGATATGCCACATTGATATAAACTAAACTAATTTCCACAAAAATTGGATATAAATATGTCATAAATAGAGAAAATATTTCCTCAGTAGTTCGATATAACAATAATAATATATTTACAGTATAAAATGTAACAAATATTTTACAAAACATAATATATAATATAATTATATATTATATATTTATTAGTCAGTAGCTTGATGATTATCATTACCAGATGTTAACTATAATAGGTCGGGTAGAAGAACACGACTAGTCGTGAACTCCGCTTTTAAGTTCTATGCTTCAATTTTTTTTATTAGTTACTGATTATGATTATTTATTATTTATCATACTTGCTTAAAAAAATTGTAGTTAATACAAAATATATAAAAAATATTGAAAACATACAAATAAAATTTTGACACCAAGTTGAAGGGCGGAGTTCATCTTGTAAAATGTTCTTCCACTCAAACCTATGGATGTCCATTCCTCCACTAATTCATAAAACTGAAAATTAGTTTCAAACGTAATTTTTATGCATTGAAATGCTTGTATTTCCCAACTTTTGGAATACGTTTACACAGATTTGTCACTTTGACAAATGCTTTAAGCGTGATATTTGTGTATTTATGTATGAATTTTATGTATTTTTAATAGATTATGTAATGTAAGTAAAATAAAATTAAAATTAAATAATACATATATCTATTGTCTTCAATCGCATTTTATCATCTATATATACCATGTTCCCATTCGAGGTATAACAGTAAATAATGTAAAAATTTAATCAAGTTCTCTCCAATTTAATTATTCACAAGATTTTCTATTGCCTATAAGCTAAAATCAAACTCTTCGAGAAATAGCATTCCATATTCCGATTTAAATTCTAAATATGTATATTGTTAACACACTACAAGCTACTATTATGATATTATCTGTATTTTTACTACTTAATTACTAAATTATAATACATGTAATGTATACTATAAAATAAAATAAATTCTGATGTAGTTGTCTTCTTCCGTTTCATGGCTATCGACCTTAATTACTATTTAATGGTATATGTCTTATTAATAGCTTTCTTTGTAGATTATATAGTAGTGGGCTAAGTCTTCCTCCTTATTACACTCTATGTTTTGCTACATATATCTCCGATTATTTGTTGTTATATATATATATTAGTTTCTTATTTATCTTTCTTCTCTCTAGCATTTTCTATACAACTTTACTGGGTAATCGAGCTAATGCGTTTGCTTTTTCTTCTATTGAGAATATATTATCTTCTATATCCCCTGTGCGCTTGTTTAATTTCGTTTCTATTTTATTTCTGAACTATTTTATAATATTAATGTCTCTGTAAAATTGCAGTCGCTTTTATTTCCTTATAAAGGGTTTTCCATTAAGAGGTTTCATTTTGAATAGCCCACTATCTGGGCAACTGTTACTTTTGCAGCTGTCATATTTTGACATTTGACAAGTAAAAACTACGCCATTAGTAAAAATGCAACGATACACGCTTCAACGACGCATTGAAATTGTTAAAATTCACAAAGGAAACGGTGAAAATTTTGCAGTCACAGTGCGCCAAATTAAAGCAATAGGAAAACTGTTTAAAAAATTTCGCTGTTAGGACAACTTAGTAATATAAAGAATCGAAACCGTGTGCATCGCTTAAGAAAAATTGAGAATATTGCTGCTTTAGCCAATAGTGTTAATGAAAACCCAGGTTTGTCGATTCCTAATCGATCTTTGAAATTAGACATACCAAAAACGACATTACACCGTATTTTGCATAAAGACTTAGGTTTGAAGGCTTTTAAAGTTCAGTTAATACAAGAACTCAAGCCGATCGATCATCAGCAACGTCGTATCTTTGCTGATTGGGTCCTTGAAATGCATCAAGATGATCCGGATTTTCATCGAAAAATCATCTCCAGTGATGAGGCTCATTTTCACTTCGGAGGCAACGTGAATAAGCAGAATTATCGCATTTGGGGCTCGGAAAATCCAATAATGCTTATTGAAAAGTCTCTCCATCCTCAACATGTCACTGTTTGGTGCGGTTTTTGGACTGGCGGTGTGATTGGACCTTACTTATTGGAAAATGAGGCTGGTGCAACTGTTACGGTGAATGGATTGTGATATCGATTTTTTATAGCCAGAATTGGAAGATATTGATATGGGCGACGTTTATTTTCAACAAGATGGCGCTACGTCCCACACAAGCAACGAAACAATCTCATCAAGAAAAGTTTTCTAGCCGTGTTATTTCGCAAAGAGGTGATCACAATTGGCCCCCGAGATCTTGTGACTTAATACCTTTAGACTTTTTTCTTTGGGGCCACGTGAAAGATAAGGCCTATGTCAATGCTCCACAATTCATTCAAGACCTTAAAAATGGAATTCGTGAAGTTATCGAGGACATACAGCCGCAAATGTGCGAATTGGTCATAGAAAATTTCATGAAAGGTTATGGTGCTGCAACCGTAGTCATGGCGGCCATTGGGCTGATATCGTTTTCCATCATTAATGGCATACCTTTCTCTTTACAATAAAATAAATATCCATTAATTTCTCTTAAAATATACTTGTTTTTTTTTAATATCAAAATGAAACTTCTTGTTGGAAAACCCTATATAAAATTCAGGATTTTTAATTTAAAAAAATGGTTCTACGGTTGTTGTGAGCGCTATTTATGTATTTTTTCTATTGCTCTTGTCATTGGTACCATTCGATTTGAGTCGTTATTACACCTCCAGGTGGTGTATTTGTGGTAGGGATAATATGGGAATCAGTGCCATTAGAAGAGGTTAAGTGAAAAATTAAGTGAAATTTTTTCTACGTCTATAGCTTCCCTGATAGTCCTTTCTTTGTAATTGCTAATTGCTAATTGGGACAATTATCCCTGTATTGTGGAAATCAATTATGTGATCTGTGGCTGCCATATGTTGAAATATTGAGGAATTTGGGTCGTATTCACTGCTACTTTATGTTCCTCTCTTCGAATTCTGATTTTTCGGTTTGTTTGACCGATGTACATTTTGTTGCAATCTCCAATGGGATAACATAGAACATGGAGTTTTAAAAAACTCACAGTATTTTATTGACTCCATTAAAAACATCCTATATACAAAGATATTCTAATCAGTTTCGAATCATTATTCACAAATCCCCAAAAGAGGTACTTTAAATCAGCATAAACAAGCACAGTTCGTTAGCTGACATAATGGAACTAGCAAAGCATTACCTATCAACAACATATTTTACATAAAAAGGCCAAATACAAACAAATAGATGGCCATCCCCAATCATAGCCAACCTTTTTATGGAAGATTTCAAAATAAAAGCGGTAACAAATCGTCATCTAAATCCGAATTTCGGTATGTGAATGACACCTACGTGATATGGTCTTATGAGAGAGAAACAGTAGACGATTTTCAGAACCACCTCAACAGCATTTACGCTAAAATCTAATTCGCAATGGAGATGGAAAAGGAAGAAAATCTGCCATTTCTGGACATGCAACTAATTAGAAAAGAAAGCGACCAGCTAGGATACACCATATTATTACAAATTTTAAAGATTTATTTCGAAATCCCAAAGACTACACACCATTGGAGAAGGAAGGGGTTTATAATATCCCATTTGGATACCACCTCCAATCCATCGAAATGATGATTCAAATCGAATAGAACCAATCCTAAGAAGCCGAACAAGACAAAAAACACATAAATACACACAACGACCGTGCCACTAGACATTTTTTTTAAATTTAAAAGAAGTCACCGAAATTTAAAAGATCCAACCATGCGAGGAGCAACCAGACAACACACCAACACAGATAGCACTCCACTTGCGAAAACATCAAGTACATTTATTGTTTTTATTCTACTCCTTTATTACGTTGTCTTTCTTTTTGTTCTTCCGTGCCTGTGCTTCTCATATATATGTTCCTCGCCTTACATTGTTGTTTACCGTATTTTCTTCATCAAATAATTTTTCAAAATATTGTATCGTCTATTTAGTTTTTTGTGCATCCTTTTATCAACTAAAGTATTCTTATATTTGCTCCATATAGTTACTTGTTATTTATAATTAATTTCTGGTAATGAATCTATAATGTTTTCATATTTTGTAAAAAAAATATCATCTTGTATTACTTCCCTATTTTAATCATATTTTTACAGTTTTCTCCTTAGTTTTCTAAAAATTTTAAATACTTTATAGAATATTTTATGATTCTGTTTGCTCTCTTTTTCTAATTTTTCTCCGAACTTTGTCCATTTCTTATTTTTGTTTGAATTATTATTTTTGAACCTTTGATGTTTCTGTCTTAAATAAGTTATAGTTTTTGTCGGTTTTATTTCTCAGATAATTTTTCCATTCTATCTTACTTTAATCCCACCGCACTTTTTACCGTTTGTTTTCTGTTCCTTTAAAGGTTTCATATACTTTTTGTGCTATTTTTATTTATTGTTCTTTTGAACTCTTGCCACATTATTTCTTAAACGCTTTTAAATTTTGATGCTTTTATATTTTTCCTGTACTTGTCTACTCTTATTTTAGCTACTATTAACCTATCATTGCCTATTTAATGTAGACGTAAGCATCTAGTACTGATTGCCTGCTTCCCCCTCTGCTAATACAAAGTCTATTAGTATTTCTGTTTTTCTATTGTATATTTGAGTATATTTCTATGTTCATAAAAGGTAGCTATAATTAGAATTATATGTTCAATATAACATTCTAAAAGTTATTTAGCATCTCCATATCTACTTAATTATGTTGTATTTTCTAGCTACCATTGCATTACTCTTATCTAATACATATATTTTCCTTTTGCCTTTTAGCCACTTAGTGTTAAGTCATTCCAAATTGTTTAATTTTTTATTAATAGTTGATTTTCATTTGCTCCTACTCCCATAGCTGCTTTTTCAGTTGCTTTAACTCTACTCCAAAATAATTTTTATTCATTATCTAGTGTCTGTGTTCAGTTTCCCTTATTTTTTGTTTCACGTTATATAATTTTATATACGAGGGCTGCCCGTAAATTAAGGTCTCCAACGAGCTACCGCTGCGACGGAGCGAGCTAGCTTAAATCTGACAACAGCACCGTGTTCATTGCTTCCCACTTCACTATTCTGGCTAGTTCCCACCTCACTTCGACGCTCATTCTTGGTTTAGCATCCATTGACGATAGAAAGGAAAATCGACGCTCCCGCCAAGTGTGAATTGCGTTCAGTGATTTCTGTAGTTTAAGGG
This sequence comes from Ontholestes murinus, assembly GCA_963969525.1. Classification (NCBI taxonomy): domain Eukaryota; kingdom Metazoa; phylum Arthropoda; class Insecta; order Coleoptera; family Staphylinidae; genus Ontholestes; species Ontholestes murinus. The sequence continues at coordinate 49,223,155 of OZ018389.1, read as the reverse complement.
GTCTCCCTCTATTGAAATCCATTGCCAATTGACCGATGTGTATGGAGAAAAGTGTATGGACGTAAAAATGTTGAAGTACCGCAAGGTATGTGCCAGGTGGGTGCAGCGGATGCTCATCTCATCGCCAAATTCGGGTGGGATATCCTTAACCAATCTCCATACAGCCCTGATTTGGCTCCCATTGACTACCATTTGTTCCCCAACTTAAAACAACACTTGGGGGAAGGGGGAAACGATATTCCAAAAGTGCAGTGATCGTAACGGGGACTACGTAGAAAAATAGCTAAAAGTCCAAGCTTTTGGAATCTGTACCTTTTTTTTGCAATAAAATGATATTTACTATGAGAAAAAAAATGGAGACCTTAATTTAAATAATCCTACAATTAATAGTTTCTCTGTTTTTATATTTCCAGTCATATTTATGTTTTATTTGGTTTTCGATTTGCTTCTTTTTCTTGTTAGGTTTTGTTAATTTTAGTTTGAGGTTTTTTGCTTTTGGTATCTTCTTCCATATACTTTTCTGTACTGATTTTCGTAATCGTTTTCTTTTCCATTGACTATATGTTGTAGTCATTTTATCGCTTTCGTTTAACTCTTGATATGTCCTTTTTATCAACTTCTTATTTTTTGCTTCATTCCACCACAGTTCCATTTATTTAAAATTAATTTCTTGAAACTAATCTATAATGATACTTAAAGAAATACTAACACAGTATGAGGTTTCTGAATGTTTTTAATATTGTACTACAATAATGTTTCCATCGATTTCCATCGAATCTGTTCTGTTAAGTGTTCCGTGCAAGTGTAACAGCCTCATCAATCCAATATTTAATCTATAATGTTCTATGAAGTTTCAAGAGTTCTCTCATGTTTTGTAAAAATTATGTTAACTCCAAAAATGATTTAATAAATTTTCAAAAAAAATTGCAAATAAATTGTTAAATTACTAGTAGACGACTAATTTGCTTAGGTCACCTACTATGTCTTCTTTATTTTTAATATGGGAACAACTTCAGCATATTTTAAAGTAGAAAATGCTACTTGTATCAGGTTTCCAAATATCCACTAATAATCTATATACATCTAAGTTTTTTTTGTATTTTTATTACTTGTAAATACATTTCAAATTTATATTGAACACAACTGTGTGTTCGAAATGTACATTTAGTTAATAAAAACAAATTTGTGAAGAAAGTCTTAGTATTTTATACAATATTTGAAAATAAATCGATAATGACCCTACATATTGTGTACTTCCCCACTGATTAGGTGGTATAACCCAGCTCCAATCGATAATATTTTATTAAAATGTAAGGTTCTTCTTTCTTCCTTACAATTAATTTTTTTTCTGTAAATTGCAAAACAAATCAAATTTTAAGATTACATGAAATTTTTGATATGAAAAAAAAACATTCAACACTTAACAAAATCTCATATAATTGAAAACTAACCTTTAGTGTTAAGGGTAATTTCGGGTTGATAAACCGTGGATAATTTCCCATATTATCCAACAAATACGTTTCGAGAAAAATATGTAACAAAGATAAGTTATAATTACTAAAGATTTTGTAATACAATTATTTTTAGGAGTATTGATTTTCATAAAATTAATTAATCAATTACTTTCTATTAAGGAACATAATTGTATTATGGACATCATCAATGTTATGTTTGAAATTGACAATAAAATCACCACATAAAATAAAAAAACTTATTTAAAATATTTAGGTGTGTCATTAGAGAACAAAATACACGAATAAAAACAGATAACGTTCCATTAAAAACATATAAACTGTTACAATAGAGAAGTTAAAAGGATAAAAAATACATTATAATTGAAAATTGATGTCCATGCATAATACGTTTTTTATAATATTAAACGATGTTTATTTCATTTACGTGCATTATAATACCCAAAGGGTTTTACATTTTTGTAAGTATAATTTCAATTTTCAATTAATTCATTTCAATATTCTACTAGGCAAATAATTTTAAAATTAAACTCACATATTTTTAATAGTCAAGTTTACTCATTTTATTTCCACATGATTAAGCATTAAGGTAAAAATATATTTATTACATTTAACTTTGTCCTGGAAAAAATAAAATTTGGCTTGACTTGTATTAAGTATTGTTTGGTCACACATCTTTGGATTTTGTATATTTCTAAAATTAACAAGTACACCAATATTAACTGATTAAAATTAATCTGTATGATTCTTTTTTTTTTCATGATTGATTTTCTCATTTACCTCGTGGTGGAACATTGTGGAATAATAGATAATCAAATTAAACACTTGGTTTGTTTCACTAAATTTTGACTTGATTAGTTGCGCTTTTTACAGTATTACTCTTGAAAATGCTGTAAAAAGGGTAACTAATCTTTTTTTTTGTTTAATAAAAATAGTCCCCTTCTTTTCTTTTTTGGAAACATTTTTTATATTCAGCGTTTAGTATAGCGGTCGAAGTCTTTTGGATGGCTGGGATGCCAACGAAACGATTTCCTTTTATAACTAGTTTCAATTTATAAAATTGGAGTCGTAAGGAGCCAAATCAGATTAATACGGTGGATGATTGATAGCAATGATGCCTTTTTTGGTTAAAAATTTAAGTAAAATAATAACTTTTCGTAATGGTGCATTATAATACAATAAAACCAAACTGTCTGTCTGCCTATATTTCAGCCTGACTCTTCAAATTTGAATTATAATGCTTGTAAATTTGGTGAAGTAAGACACTTATTATGTTCCAACTTTGAAAATAATTGGTAATAATCGGAACACGTGTCAGTTAAATGATAATAAATCTATGGAACATAACAAGTATTTTACGTTTACCCTTCTGTGATAAATTCATTGTAATCAATTCCTTTTGAATCGAAGAAACTGGTCAGCCCTGCCTGCACTTTTAGAAGAGCAAATTAGATCTTCTAAAAGTGCATTCTTTTCTCGTTTGGCTCTTCTTGTGACTTTCATGCTGTACTCAAACTTTTCACTGCCAGTTATAATAGGTGACATAATTTTCGGATCCCTTCATTAACATGTTTTTGCAATGCTAAACTCTCCAATATTTGTGGTCTTCTATCAGAATGTATGGCACGAAGGGCGTGAAGATATTCCATAATTATAATTACTTCATTACCCCTATTTTATTTATCTTTGTGTAAGTAAAATACGAGTGATATCCGGAAATAGTAACTGTTTGGACCATGTATGAACATAACATGTTCAGTTTTAGTTCAGATGTCTGTGTGCAAAATTATGTCTAACTGATATTGATCGTGTTGTTTATGCATGTCTTTACAATATTAAAGAAAATTAAGAATCCCGACAGTTGTGGAGTAAGGGCTGTGATAAGATTTATGACAAAAATGTGCAACCTTGCGACATTCATCATCAATTGAAAAATGTATAGAGATAAAATGTTATGGATGTCACCTGTTCGGTGCTGATGTCTTAATTTAAGAGAGAACACCCATGACAACAAGCATTATGTAAGGCGGTCCGTCATTAGCGGCAAAGGAATCTGAAGTTGGGATACAAAAACTCGTCACGTCGAATGCTTAAATTTACGAGTTGACCATGTAGAGAGGTAGTTTAAGGTATGTTCTTTACAAATAAAGCGTTAATATTTATTAATATATACTAGTTCCTTTATTCCCAAACGGGAATTACTTTTCGGGTGGCCCTCGTATATCATTCAGGCAGTCTTACTTATAACATCATTTAAACATTCTTAACAGCTGAACGAGCTATATTTGGCTTATCTATACAAAACAATTTTAGGAATGTATGTCTATTTAAAATTAATATGAATATTTCTTCAATTTTTGCCAAATATCTAAATATTTGTTTGTAATGATTTAATGACATCAGAAACTGTAAAACAATAATTTAAGAAGAACGTCATACACAACAAAGAGAACAAATGCACCCAAGATTTTTTGTGATAATTTTCGATGTTGTTTATTTTGTATTTACTAAAGATATATCACTTTTGAACTACCTTTGTTTAGGAAAAAAACACAGAACAATATGTTTGCTATACCTTATTTTCTTTAAATTTAATGATTTTAATTTAAATTATTTAGAATTTAAATATCAGTTTAATCAAAATATAGTTTTCTTTCATATACATTCGGAACAGATATTTATATACAATTAATTAAATTAATAAAATATGAATATTGACTATTCTAATTTAATACAAACGATAATAAAAAATACATACTTAATATACTAATTTAAAAGTAACTTTTCTTTTACAGCAAATTATTCCAAATCTTATTAAATCACGTGCAAACAAACTAATGTAAATGTGTTCATATTCGGTTCTAATTTTAAACTTAAATTCTGAATGTAGCTGTTACTTTTAGGCTAGTTTGATATTAGTTATGATATTAAAACTATAATTGATCTTCTTCACACTTTTTTTTTACTTGACAAAAATACGGCGGTGAAATTTGCGCCCAAGTTTTATTTTTCATACAAACAAATTTCTGTCTACAATGAATTAATAAGAAGTATTGACCAATCACTACAGATGATGACTTTAGTGTGAATCTCAAATTATAATTACAGACATTAATTTCACAAAATATAACGAATTAGTTTTACTATTCATAATTAATCTAAAAGAATAATGCAGAGTCTGCCAAAGAAAATAATTTTTATAACACTCTTTCTTTGCAAAGTAATTGGTAGAATGGGCAGTGTTGGTCACAGTAAAATAAGAATCATCTTACAAACTACAGACATGCGATAACTAAAAATAACAAAAACCATTAAATTGAATCTCTTTTAAGATATCAATTCCCAGCACATTCCATTGAAAACAGATGTCAGTAACCTCACTAAACTATAACACGTGAACCTCAAATTAACAGAAAATGATCGCTATTATAAAAGAGAAATCAAGCGCTTTGGCTTTCAAGTGCCGAGAAAACAAAAACAAAAACATATTAAATTCCATCCATGCTCATATGGTAATTAGTATCCGTTTCAGAAGTATTCGATAAATTCCTGAAAGAATTCATTTTATATACGCATTCGCGCAATGTTTTGTGAGGTTGATGATGATCGTGTAAATAGGATATTCTTGTTCTAGTTAAGTGGTGCTACCATTCAACAATAAACCGCAAAGTACATACACACACTAACACACGCAAACAGGCTCCTCTTTCAGCCTCGACCCCATTTAAACATGGTTTATATATAGAATCATTTATAGTTGAATCGTTCCTGAAAATGTATTCACCATCTGCTCGAAAAGTCACGGCCATATTGTGCATACCCGATATCAACTATTTATTTTAAATCAATTTAATGCATACACAATTTAATTGCAAATATCGGTATTTGCAATTTATTTTGAATGCATTGATTTTTATATATTTTAATACACCATGTATTTATTTATAACATCAGCAAATATTAAATAATTGAAATTATTTATACAATTATTATAGGCAATAAATATAAATTCAATCGAAAACAAGTGAACGCAATAAAGTTGAATTCGATTATAATTATTTTATTCATAAAAACCACTCTTTGGCATTCATCGTGTATTAAATAATCTCAAACATTATAAATTTGTAACAATAACATTATAAACTGTTTTCATATATAAAATTATATTAAGGATTTGAAACTGGAAGAGTTTTTCTTGTGGGGTTTTCTGAAGTCGCAGATTTATGCCAATAAACCACAATCGATGCCCTCAAAGCCAACATAATCGAGGCCTTCCTTCAAATGAAAAACCTCGGCGAAACAAAGGTTCGTGTTTAAAGAAACGATACATCATCTTTATTCTTTCAAGAACTGAATAATTAACACAGATATGTAGTATATAGGTTTTATAATTAAAATCACTTATCACCTATATATTAACATAATGTTTCACCAAGTGATTAATGAGGAACAAGTATATGACAGATATGTAGTTTACAATAGAAACCAAAGATAATGAGATAATTTATTTCCTTGATTTAGCATTTAACACCCATCAGAAAAAAATAAAAAAAGAACTACAATAATCCATCCATAATAATATCAATTAGTACAAATTAAACAATCATCCCTGAATTCCTACATATACCGAAATTATTTTGTAGACTTTTGTAAAATAGTGGTTTACCTGTAACAATAATGTTATTTTTACTAATGAACAAGGTACCTGCCTTTTTAATTATTATAATTTTTGGTGAATTATTGGATAATAAACATTTAATTATGGAATCATAGCACGAAGTAAACGTAAATCTTGAATTATTTATTTATTAAAATAAAGTGGTAAAACAAAATAATCGTCTCTTCTTCTTCATAGATTCAAATAGATTCTCAAACACATTATATTGCTTTATAAATAAAATATGTTAATAGATCTGACAAATATATTACACATGTTTACTATTCTGTAAAGATGTGTTTATTTCGAAAGTGAATTTCAGAAATTTGTATGTCTTCGTTGTATTTTTTACCCGATACAAAAAACACATTATATACCTACATAATGCACATTTAATCCACCTAACATGTTTCCCTAAACAATTCACAATAGCTCTGGGGAAACATCCTCCACCTTCCAGGTCGAAATAGCCGACATTGACTGGTGTGCTCATCACGTAATGGAGTCGGGACATAACAAAAGACCCATTACCATTGTGGCGGACAGCCAGGCAGCCATAAAAGCACTAGTCTCGCCGATAGTGCAGTCCAGGCTGGTCATGACCTGCATAAATAGGCTACTGGCGACAACAGGAAAACACAGCTACTATGGGAATCCAATGACCAAAGAATTATTGGACACTTGGGGGTAGATCCAGCTGGCCAAACAAGGGGCAGTAGGTGAATTCATAGGGCCTGAACCCGCTTTCGGTAGCAGAAGAGCACACAAAGGCATATCATATCCAAGACGGGCTCTTTTTAGATGGTCCGGTACCTGACAGCATGCTGATACTGTCAAGACTGAGCAGATTGAAACTAAGAAAAATCACAGGCCTAATCACTGAGCCCTGTGACCTGAATAAGCACAAACATAAGATGGGAATTGAGAAAAGCCCCCTATGCCCCAATGCCTACTGTGTACTTGCAAAGCATATACGAGTACGCATGGTGAAATTCGGGATGCTTATGTTTCCTGTAGAACAGCTAAAGAACATCCCCTACTTCATAGAAGGCACAGGAGTACACAGGGAGTAAAACATCCAGAGGCGCACAAAAAGGGCTACGGAGACCGTAGTGCAAGGACGCCACATGAGCGACACCATCTCATGAGGAAATGAAATCTACATACTATAAATCAAGGTTTATTTCTTAAAATATGTGTGATACTGTTAGTTAATACACAAGCTCGCATGCACTATAAAAACCTATAAAAAAACACTCAAAAACCAAAACCAATAGCCCACTCTAACATAGACCATAATTTCCAATAACTGAATAGTTGATGCTGTTAGTTGTTGAAAGTTCATATTCTAATCACTTTGGTAAATTTTCGTAAATAAAATACGATAACACTTTTAAATATTTATTTTGCCGATCGCGAGAATTGTTTCGACACACTGTGTCTATTTATACTAAGTATAAATAGTTTTAAATATAAACTTGTTGTATCATTTCTTCGCCTGAAGAAGACACAGTGTGTCGAAACAATTGTCGCGAATGGCAAAATAAATATTTGAAAGTGTTATCGTATTTCATTTACGAATATTTACCAAAGTGATTATAATTTCCAATGTTTTCCAATCATACAAAACCTAACAGATGTTGAATTCACATTTGAAGCTTTAGCTGTACATACGGAAATTGCTCTAAAAAGTGCAAAAATCAATACAACAATAAAAAATGTAAGTTTTTCCAGTGTAATAAAACAGGACTACAAGGTTCAACAGAACCGAAATTCAGATTGGACAACTAGCAACGAGATGAAGACAATCAAATCAATGAAAACAAAATTTGAAAATCAACAATTAACAATTTGTAAAGTAGATAAAGGAAACACAATTACCATTATAAAACAATTAGATTATATAAACAAAAAATAATTCGAATTAACTAAAGATCCAACCGCAGACACGCAAAAATTATTTGTCGCACTTTTAAATGATTGTGAAGATGTTATAAATGAAAAAATGCAGTTCAGGTATAAGAAAATGAACCATAGAACCTTTATAGAATTCCAAAAATACATAAAGAGAACATTCTAATCTGTCCAGTATAATAACGCGTTCACTTATAAAATAGCAAAATTTCTCAACGCCTTACTCTCAATAATAATCCAATGCAATTTAAGATTCTCAATAAACAAGTTCATATAACACAAAAACACATTTTAGTACTCTGGATGTCAAAAGCTTGTTCACGTGCATTCATATAGAAGAGTTTAAGAAACTAATAGAAGGGAAGATGACAACTCGCGATCATGAATTTAAACAAGAAATACAGGGTCCGGCAGAGAACTATGGCGTTTTTGAAAAAGTCACAACTCAGAGAATTTTAAATTAAATCAAAATTTTTTTGTTTAATAGGAAGGGGTGAATTTACCTTTCATATTTATATCAAAGAAAAGGTTAAAAAACGAGCCATCTAAGTGATCTCCGTTCTTTTCCACAATCCTCGAGTCGAGTTGAGAAGTTGTTCATACATCCTTCCAACATGTTGTCCGGAATCGCTTGAATTTCTCGGGTGATAGCATTGGATAGCTGATCAAGGGTCCATTGTTTCTTAGCAAAACCGCGGGCCTTAAAATACCCCCACAGAAAAAAATATCATGGCGTAAGATCAACCGATAGCGGGGACCACTAGGTGTCCCCTCGTAGCGAAATAAGTCATCTTTCTAAAAAAATATTCTTTTAATATCAACATTACGCCTTGTTAACTCAGGAAGGAAAAAATCAAACAACATGGTGACTTGCTTCCATAGCTGCCCTAACTCGAGCCACATCTTCAGGAGTTCTGACACCTCTTTCTCCATATCGAGGTACTCCAGGCTTTAACGATCCTCTAGTAAGGAGGTTCTGCATCCACTTCAGAATGCTGTTTGGCGTAGAAACATGACCGTGCCTTCCAAGAGTGAATTGTATTCGAAATATATGCTGTGTAGCAACCACGTCCAGTTTTGATGTGTCGTAAACAAATACGCGTTGCTCTAGAGGTCACCGATTTATAACGACTAAATCAAAACAATATTGCAAGGTCAGGTGGTCAGATATCAACCATTCCGAAAACGTTATTTGGGTTTTCAAAAACATCATACTTCTCTGCCCGACCCTGTATTACAACTCCCTTTTTTGCATCTACTCTAAATCTATTTCTAAATCAACTATAAATTTTATAAGCAAAAAGAGAGTCTGGCTATGGGATCACTACTATCACCATTTATGGCAGAATAATTCATGGTATTTTTTGAGGAAAAACCATTTAAGACAATTTCACATTAATTAAAAATGTCAAATTTTGAGGTCGCAAAGTATATCATGTATTCTGTGTTTAGACTGGTAGAGTTTGACAATTGGATCATTTCCATAAATTTCTCAACAACAGCAATAGCAATATACAATTTACCATGGAAAAAAAGAAAAACCACAGTATACATTTTCTGGGTCAATAATTGCAATAAATCAAAAACCAACATTTAAAATATACAGGAAACCAACCACTAGAGACATCATAATTCCGTCAGATTCAAATAAATTCACCTCTTTTAAGAATTCGACGGTTAATGCTTACGACTTGTAAATATACCACTTTCAAAAAAAGATTTTGAGAAAGATATGGTAATAACACAGATTGTTATAAACAATGGATACAATTAATAACTTGTAAGGACCAATATCAATGAAGATCAACCCCTATACTGCGCTATTAAATATATACAATCTACGAGTCAAAATATCGGCAGAAACCTGAAACGACACAATACAAACGTTAATTTAAACAATTTAAGGAAATCTATGATTAATAAAAATAGTATATTATTCAACGAGTGGTAATGTAGGCAATAACTCACGCGAATGAAATTTGTAATCATCCAAGTGAGTTATGGCCATTGCCACGAGTTGAATGCTATACTTTATCTACGACAATAACAATTCACTACTCGAATTCATATTTTACTTAATACCATATTTACAATATTCGGAAATTGCGCTGTGACAATTTTTGATACTTGATAATATAGATTCAAACAAAAAACCCTGACAACCTGATCGATAACAGTGAGTTATAATTCATAGCGTGAGTTTTGATTCATAACTCACGCTATTTAATTATATATAGCATTATTTGTACTAATCTAGACTAATAATAAATATATAATCTAATAGGAGCAGACAAAATAGTTTTACGCAATAAATTGAAAATGGCAAGCAATTGTCGAAACATGATAAATTAATTATGAAAACAAACAAGTCTTTTTTACAAATCCACTCCTGTAATATATATTATATGTTTCATAAAGAATGTAACAGTGGAAGTATTAATTATATTGATACTATTAGTCTTAATAACTTTCTGAAACAGTGCCTTATGGTTTTTCTTATTGGATACATATTTTTTATAATATTGAATACATACAATGATCTGTCACCCTTCACCTTGTCCTTAAGTCACGTAATCAAAATTTGTTTGGACCAGATCTAAATATGAAATTAAAAGGTTATTGAAAAGCAAATTATACATCTGTTTCGACAGCATTTATACTTACACTATTGAGAAAGTCATCGTCTATAAAAGCTATCTTACTTGAGGCGAAACTAAAAGTCATTCATTTAACACTGCTTCAGTTAAAGTTAAATATTATTATATCTTTCCAAAGAGCTTTATCTAATTACTTGATTCAGTTTGATTTATAATTTAGACGAAGTAAAATTTAAAGAACTTTACCATTTAAGGACGTTGTTAATTTCTGGTTCCTATTCTCAGAGATAATTTATTTTAGACTAATGTTTGTCTATCGAATGGTTATCCCATTCAAAAATAAAACATTAACTAACTTTGTTTCTGATTGCTGACAAAGAAGCTTATAACCTTTAGATCTACGCAATACATCCAACTATGATATATAATAGATATTTGTTTTCATTAAAGTAAGCTTAAAAATCCCATAGATCTCTTTTAGAGCACGCAATAAACAGTTTACCATTATATAATAAAATAACTTTTAGACTTATTTAGCTTAAATCAATTAAAGTACGCCATTCTTTTTTCAAATAAAGTAGCTCTGAAATTGCTGCAATATTAAAGATAAATCTGAACGAAGTGAAGTGTTTTTCTATGTTTTTGTAGAATCGATGTTACAGAAGCCAACAAAAAATAATCACGAAAAATTATGCCAAAAATTCTAAAGAATCATTCGGAAATAAATCCCTTTTTAAATCATTCAGTTAATTTTAATTATCACATTCTTCTAAAATAAAGTTTACGTTTAATAAAATACGTTAGAATTCACTTTTTTCACAATTTATTTTGTATTCACTAGATGTACATTTCCAGCACTAAGGGCTCATTATCAATAGCTAACTAACTAAACTAATTCATAATGAGCACTTAGTGCTCGAAATTTACATCTAGTGAATACAAAATAAATTATGAAGAAAGTAAATTATAACGTGTTTTATTAATTGAAATTTCTCTTCACGTAACTCAAAAACCAATAATTTAAAAGTTTACGTTGCTAGCATTAAGGGTCTGATCCGAGTTATACGGACCAGATTATTTTTTTTAGTAGAACAGTTAAGTACTTATAAACCAAGCCTAATTATTCTTAGCATGAATGCCTTATATATTTGATCCATTTAAAAATTAAAATTATAATATTTTTAATTCACATCATACTATAGCTATGTAAAACTTAATTTTTTTAAACTTTTATTTAGTTTCACTAGAGCTTTACACAAATACAAAATATAATGTGCCTACGATTTCCCTTAATCGCCAAATTTAATTCTAAAATAATAATGACATAGGGATTTTATAAATGCGGTTAACTATTGCTTCTCTTTCGTTATCACAAAACTTTCACAAATGTATCAAAATAGATTATGCAGGGTGTTTCTGTGACTCGGGAAATAAATAAACCACATATACTAAAGTGAAAATGATGATGAATAACAGAAAAACGTTTAACATTTTTATACTATAAGGTGAAAGTAATGCCATAGTTTGAATTGGCTGCCATTTTGTTATAAATGAAAAAAGAGCTCTGTTTTCATCAACAATTTATTTGAAAGTGTATTATTGGTTACATTACTTGGAAAAAATATATCGCTCAAATGGCCACCTCCCGAATTGATGCATAGTTGCGCTCGTTTTGCGGCATTTTGAATTGTTGCTCGCAAAACATCTGGCTCCAAATTCGCAGTTTCTTCTTCAATGTTAGCTTTCAATTCTTGCAAGGTTCGTGGTTTGTTGTGCTAAACGCGAAATTTTAAAAAGCCCCAAAGGAAAAGTCTGGTGCAGTTAGAACTGACGATCTGGACGGCCTGTTCAAATCTTCAAAACGGGAGATCACTCGGCCTGGAAATTGGTGTCTCAAGATCTCCATAGTTACCCGAGCTGTGTGAATGGTTACTCCGTCCTGTTGAAACCAATAATGATCGAGACCCAATGCAACTTGCTGCAAAAAACTCATTTAACATCTACCTGTAACGCTCGCTATTTACGGTTACGGCGGCGCCATCGGCTTCTTCAAAAAAATAAGGACCAATCAGTTTTTCACTGCAAATGCCGTACCAAACCGTCACTTTGAGAGGATGCAATTTTCTTGCATTACATGTAGATTCTCTGTGCCCCAGAAACAAAACAAAAAACGACGACAAAGTTCACGTTGCGTTAAAATAACAGACTTAAAATTTGTCAAATAAGCAGTAACAATAAATTCACGATCTTGAGGTGTGTGTCGTCGTATCAAGATATATGAAAATGATGATGATTCATTCAATACCATTCGTGGTAGAGTGGTGCACTTTGTTATAGCCTAAACTAACATCAAGTAAATTTCTTAGGCAAATTATCACTTCGATCGGGCCGCGGGAATCATGCTGTACAGGGTGTCCTTAAAATTTGTTTATCTAACAAATTGATCAAAAATTCTGGAAATAAGTCAAAGGCATTTTGGTCATTAATTTAATCACTAACTCCCAGCAAGCGATCAATAGGATCGATATTTTAAATCAAACACTACCCAGTTCATCAAGTAACTGTTTCACATTAAAATAAGTCAGTTGAAATACAATAAAAGATGCTACCCGTGAGCTTAAAATCTCAACAAGTAGAGATATTTAAGGTATGAGTATATATGCTTAATAAAAGGTGTGGTTAATACAATTAATACAGTCTTTTTTTATATTTTATCATTTATTAGTTTCTTCAATAGAAATAATTTAATTCAAATTAGTGTTGCTTTGATAGTTTTACTATTTGTAACAAGCAAATAACTTTTGTATCATTAGCCAGAAAGTAGTGGTTTCAACAAGTAATTTGTTCTACAGTCTTATTAAGACTTATTGTTGTAGATCCACGAAATGTTTTCGTATTTTTAGGATTTTAAAATGTTATGATTGTTGTCTATATATTATTTTTATAAGCTTATTGAATTTTTACTCTACTCTGCTAATATATCAACTTTCTGTAAGATCTGTGTAAAACCTTGGTTAGTGTCACAAATAAAATGATTTTTATATATAAATATACACCAGTGATGATATTAATTTGAAAATGATTTGTCAAATTCGAAATTTGTCAGGAAACTGCAAAATAAAAAATAAAACAAGTGCATTAATCGAAACAAACCTGGTACATATTTCCACCAAATGTATAGCTTAGGAACTATCAATTTTTTGAATTAGTTACTTATAGGTAAATAAATAAACAATTGTGAAAAGTCACTTTTTTCTTAAAAAAATATTTAATATACATTAAAAAACTGAAAATGAATCTCTTTATGAATTGATTGGCGAGGCTCTTAGTTGAAAATCTATATCTAATTAGTAATACTCATACGTCTAATAATAAGTGGTTGATTTTCACAATTATAGTAATTTAAATAAAAATTTAATTTTTAATTTTTTGTTATTTATTTTCTACTTCTTCTAATGATATACTAACTAATACTTTCATTAACGAAGAAATAAAGAGGATAAAAATGTTTGTGATATGACCAAAAATTAATAATAATGTGATGGTTACGCATATTTTTTAAAACGCATTCATTATTTTATTCAATAATATCCTGATCAACAGAGGAGGCACATAGACAAAATGTAGGACCTTGCTACAAAAAGGAATGAAATTACAAAATTCGAATTTTATTTTACCAACCAGCATTTTTTTTAAAGTTAGGCAGCAATGCAGTTTATAACTATTTTCTGTTGTTTTTAAAAATAATGCAGAGCGAAATAAAACCCATCTAAATCTCAATGGAAAATCACTCGAGACGAGTTGAAGCGTGGAACGTTTTAAATTTGCAACACGAACGTTTAAAACCCATTCTCCTCCGATAGGAATTGAAAATGTTGAGATCGAACAAGTTGGCATGCATGTATTACATACGATTGTGCACGTTGGTTAATCCGGGCGAGCAGTGCCGAGTTAATTGAATGAAATTGCAGGCGAGAGATTGGGATAAAAGACACGCAAAGCTGTCGCAATTAATACCAGAAGGTAAGACCCTTATAATTGTCAAGGCGGGCAAACTTCATTTGCAATAGCGAATCGGGTTTGTTGAATGTTTACACTGCCGCAGAAACGTCCCACAATTTGGACCTGCATACTGTTCGAATTAGCAAGTGAGCATATACCTAAATTAGCTAATTGTATATTGTACGAAATTTACATTTTTTGATGTCTAATATTTATACACACACATAATGCAAGGAGTATTATTTGCGTATAATTAAATTTAGTAGAAGAAAGAAGCAACGTTCAGTATAATTTAGGAAATTAAATAAAATCTTCATTTAATATTTATACAGTCGATAGAAGACCAAATAATAGCAAATCAACAGGCAAATGGGATTTCTGCCGAATATAATTTATAGACGTACATTATAAAGTGCACTAACAATATTTAACAGTTATTTATAAAAAAAAATGATGATAAAAATATAGTCGATTCCACCCCCTGAGTCAAATATTTTCATATACATAATTCATGCAGACGAATTGAATTTAATTTGTAGTGTACAGCGAATCCAAAATGTGATTTTATTATTTGTGGACAATACAATATTCCAAATGCAATTTGGGACCAATCAGAAGAGAATGTATTGATTGCATTAAATAAAATCTATGAGGCGGACGTACTGGCAACTACTTATAGCTATCATCAATTGCGTGAAGTGAATACTTTTCCAAATGTGGTGTGTTTCTGGATTTAGTATTGACAAATATTTCTGACTTAATTATAAGTTATGGCATGCATAATTTCATCATTTTACCACATTCCACACTATAACTTTTTGGCCAACAATATTGATTGGTAGTGCATTTTAGTGATGATAAGTTGATGATAACTTTAAAGATTTTAATTATTTATTTATTAGATATGTATTGAGTATTATTTATTTATTAGATATGTATTGAGGACCGTGGTGGCCTCATTGAAATACTGCAGCGTAAACTGCAGCTGATATATTAAATAATCATTTTATAGATTCTGTGCTTACTGACAATACAACAACCCACATTGAAAGGAATAATAGTGTATTTAATTGTCCAATTATGAGTCAAAGTGAAGTGTTACAAATATTAAAATTGCTCATTTATTGAGAGAAAATATCCAAGGAAACTTAAAGTTGCAAAATTAATTCCTATTTACAAGAAAGGAGATACACCAAAAATTACTAGAGCATAGCAATCCTGTCGGTATTTGTCAAATAGACAAATATATTTGTATATTAAAGTTGTAAATAACTACTTGAATATGGATTTTCAACACCTCAACGCCTTATCTATCAACCAACTTAGACAAATGTATGCAAATAAAGTTATTGGAACACCTGCAAAGAAACCATCTATTAGCGAACAGCCATCATGGCTTCGTGCCGGGAAGAAATACGATAACAGCTTTACATGAAGTAGGCAATAAAAAGGTGACAGGAATATTTTATGATTTTAGTAAGGCGTTTGACAAGGTTGATCACAAACGACTTATTAGCAAACTCAAATTATGTGGCCTTAGTGAGATAAGTATATCGTCATTCGAAAGCTATTTTACAGAGCGGGTACAATAAGTAGAAATAAAGCAAAATACCGTAGATGAAATGTTAATGCGATCTACCTCACTAAAACGAACAACAAATGTCGGGTTGCCGCAAGGAGAAATCTTGTTACCTTTATTTTTCCCAATATATAGTAATGATTTATATGAAGCGTGTGTAATCGATTTACATATTAAATTAGACCAGTATGCAGATGACACTACTATAATAGTGCAAACTACAAACCAACAAAAGACAATACGTTATTGCAAATGAAATAAAATATGGTTGAATTAGGATTTTTGAATTTAGGGTTTATACTAAGATTTCTAGGAAAACAATATAAGGATAATATGTGGAGAATTTTTCTGATAGAAATCGAAGACGTTCTAGGATGGGGATAATTAAAGTAGTAGACGAGCTAGTTGGAGGGACTGCGTAGGGGATTAAGAGGATGACGGAGTTTTGTTTGAGTACGAAGAGATGCTCGCTCGCTAACGTCAATATTGCATTTTGTCCCAGAAGTAATTTTGCTTTTTGTTATGGCTGTATGTTTTTTTTTTTTAAATTAATTTTTTGATCTATGGTTATGCCCAAGCACTTCACGAAATCTGAGAAAGGGATCGGAGTTTGGGAAATATGGACTTTGTGTGGTGAATTATTGCTGCGATGATAAGAGATTAAGAGTTGTGATTTTTGGGGATTGATTTTAATGCGCCATTTTGCAAACCATCATTAAAAAGAGTCAAAAAGCTCTTGGAGGAATTGAAGGGCTTTTGGTAGTGTGGGGGCATGTGTGATTAGGTGAGTGTCATCTGCAAATTGCAGGAGGCATTTGGATGGATTAAGGTAGAGAGGATGAGGGTTGTAGATATCAGCACAAAAATGTTATATAATAGAGGTGAGAGAGGAGAGCCTTGAGGGTGTTCTTGTTCGGCAGTAAAGGAAGAGGAAAATGAATTATGGATTTTGACTTTTAGGGATCTATTACAGAGGAATTGTTTAATAATGAAAATGATATGAGGAGGGATATTTAGGAGGTGGCACTTCTATAGTAAGCCATGATGCCAGACAGAGGCAAATGCTTTCTAAGCATCCAAAAAAAACTTGATACTAGGATACTGAGTGGAAGAGAAATTGATCTATGGGGAAGAAAACCAAATATTTGGGGATGTGATTGGAAATTAGATGCAGTATTTTGTTTTTGAGAAGGGAGTCGTAGATCTTTCCAATACAGGTAGAAGGGTAACAGGGCGGTAGCTGGATAATAAAGTAGAGGGTTGGTCGCGTTTGGGGATACAAATTACAATTCATATTTTTCCAACGTCCAGGAAGTATTGTTTTTTATATAAATTAATGTTATTAAAGATGTAATCGTGAATGTGCAATGGAAAGTATTTTAGGATGGGTCTGTGTATGTGGTCATGTCCAGTCGCTATACTTTATTTTCAATTAATTTGGGTTTCTGTTTATCTCTTCATAATAGTATGGGAATTAAGTCTTATTAACAAATTGATTGATTTATTTTATTAATTTTATAATTTTCGTCAATTTTTGTTTTTTTACGTGGTAATATTAATACATCTTTTTGTGCAAAAGTAAATAACTGCGATAAGTTACTATTAATGTGTATATTCAATTCAGTATTACAATCCACGCCTTTCTTATATTTATTTGATTTTTGGATTATCTTAACTCGACCATGCAGATCTTACATACTCAATTAAATTCTTGATTTCTGAAATGTTTGTTGCAGATATATTTATTTAAAAAAAATAATTTCACATTACAAATTAAACATTCTTCTGATTTTATAAGCACTGGCAATTTATTGTATGCCTACAGGGTGTAATATTGTATAATTTCGTTAATTTTTAAAATATTATTTACTTTAACATTGATTTATTTAATGTGATTAATTTGATATTGCATATAATATTAGTTTTTAAATATTTTCAGGGTAAATAATATGCAAAATCCAAAAATTAAATGTTTATAAAAAAATGTTTTGTCTAAATATATTTGATAATAAATCACTGAAGAATTACTGTTTTGTATGGACTGGATGTGATGCCAGTTTAATCTTATCGGATGGTTTCGTCGTTAATAATACTGCAGTTGATTTTAAAGGTGTTTCTACTGGTGCTAGTTTGAGCCTTATTCACAACTATTTTCTATTTACAATAAAGATGGAGGTGCGGGTGTACCCGAAAGCGCCCGATGGTTCGCGGGGGGTGGGACAGCGCTCCAACAATTACCAATATACCCTAAATACTTA
The DNA here is from genome assembly GCA_963969525.1 of Ontholestes murinus. Classification (NCBI taxonomy): domain Eukaryota; kingdom Metazoa; phylum Arthropoda; class Insecta; order Coleoptera; family Staphylinidae; genus Ontholestes; species Ontholestes murinus. The sequence goes on along the minus strand of OZ018389.1, from coordinate 49,204,676 downwards.
AAAATAATGAACCAGTATAAAATTACGGAATTTTTTATATTTTTGTAATTGGAAAAGGGTATTATAAATCTTATTTTAATTAGTTAAACACTTTACTCCTAAAACATTTAACGATATTTGAATAAAATTTAAAGGCAGTTATATGTTATTATGTGTTAAACATTTTAAAATAAAACATTAGTAAATCAAAAACCATATCTATTGTATTCACCAATATATGATATATAAATTACTGTTGTTTCCTATCATTAAATCGGCTTGCCATTAGTTTAAATAATTAATTTAAATTGCTACAATAATGACATAGATAATACAAACTACAAATGCCTTAAATAATTAAATACTTCTATTACGTTTATACAAAACATATTACGTAATAAAATCTATAAGCTTATTTAGTAAATTATACACGATATGCAACACAACATATGTTAAAAAAATATTACAATGTAACCAAAACCAAAATAAAGAAAACATTAATTTAAGATAATACATTTAATGTTATTTTAACACATTTTAACTAATTATATTTTAATTGTTATACGTTGTTAGAAAGTATTGTTACATATACACCTCCAATCTATTTAGTTGAAAACATTTCCATTTGTGTGTATGCATCATGTTGACCAATACGCATTATTTCGTAGAAAATATGCATTTAATCTTAGATAAAAAAATTAAGCGCTTTAATTTTTATTATTAAATTAAATCCATTATGTTTTTAAAGATAAGATGTGTTATAGCCAAAAAATAAAATAGATACATTTTTTTACTTGACGATATAACTGAACTTTATTTAAATCCGCACAACCATCATTTTTATGGGCATGGATTTCCGGACCTAAGCGTTATAAAAAATAATAATGCCAAGAATATTGTTCCTTATGCTGGATATCTACGAACCGGTAAGGAAACTAAATTATTTTTTGTATATAACATCTAATACCCCTGATTAGTTGATAAAACAACAGCAAAGCTGTCACATTTTATGTATTCCAACGGAGACAAAGTGAATATTATTTTATTAATCGTCCTTATTGCTAAAAAAAAGTATCACGAAATAATGTCTTCAAGCATAGATCATATTTTAATAAACATTATGTTAAAACCAGTATCGTCATGTATGAATTATGTTACATATTAGCAACTTATATGCTTCTAGGAGGTCATAAAATTAAAATGTTCATAATAGTCAACACAAACTTATTTTCGCTTAAAACATAAGAGAGGAACAAATCCAATAATACTATTAGTAATCGATACTTTGCAGTACTTACTTATAATTTACTTTTATAAATAATACTACTCAGGTTATTGCATTGAATTTGTTTTTATTTTAAAAGAAATCCTATTCATTAATTGGATAGAAATATAGAAAATATGTCTAAAAACAATTTACAAAGTAGAACTAAAAATAAAAAAATAAATAATAATAATGATAATTTTTATATGAATATCAGTACTAGAAATAATAGTATAATCTGGTTTTTATACACCATGAAATATAAATTCTCATTAAACATACTTTTATACACCAATGATTTTATCTAGGCTAAAGAAAAAGAATCTACTGAGTATAATTTGGCAACGCCACTGACGTTCTCTCCTTCGACTGGAATATAATTTATATTACGCAGTTGCAATAAGTAAAATAATGGCAAAGTTCCAGTTTTTTTTTGATTATATATTTTCATTGAGTAAAAAGTGTATCACATATTGTGTGGCTTCCAATCGTGAGAATACATTATGTTAGTGGTGCAGCAAGGAATTAAATTGATAACTTTATATACAGTTCAATAATATTCTTTTGTTTTAGATTATTATTGTTGCTGGACCCACATATTTAAGGATAACATATTGAATTCATTTTAATAAATAAGAAATGAATTAGTCAATTGAAAATTTCATAAATATTGTCGCAAGGAAAAATTTTTGTTTTCTAAGTAGCAACTTGGCAATAATTTCAAAAACAAGTCAAGGTGTTCTTTAAAAAAAAACGTCAGTCACGACTTCTAACTGTGAGGATTTTTGTTCTGTAAACTATATATAGCCAGACTACAGAAGACCTTTTGGTGCTGGACTAGTCAAACAAAAGTGATCGCGGAGAAGAGGTTTTAGTCGGTAAGAGTCCGACCCTACCCTACTAATAAAAAAAAAAGTGGTAAAACAAAGTAATCGCGTATTCTTCTTCACTATATTCAAAATGCATTAAAAAGTAAAGGCCTCTGCAATTAAACATTTAAATATATTTTATTAGTAAATTATAAATCACAGTTTGGAAAGAGTGTGAAACCATTTCTAAGTTTACATCAGGGGTAGATAATCCGGTAAATCGATTAAATGAAATAAAATTATCCATAAAAATTAGTTGTGACTAGAATAGTAAGACAAGATAAAATAATAGAATATTACCAATTGTAATAGCAAATTATTAAAACAGCTTAATTTTATAAATTAAATTAAAAAATCTTTTTCAAAACTATAGTCGCTAAAAATAAATCGTTGTGATATCAGTAAAGAAATAATATGTTAAATTGTTTATAATATAAAAACGTATCATGAGGTAAACGCTTCCAGTGTCAAACATTTTTTTAAATCTTATCTTTATGTGCTTTTTGTACATGTTTTAGACTTACACACTAGATTTGCCTGTTTCAAAGTTAATTAATATAAATGAATTATGTTTAAGCTAAATTAATTTTTAATTATTATACTGAAAAATATTGGGATTGTAAAAATACTTTTTTACGGAAATATTTGTTTATATTAACAAATATATAATAATTTTAACAATTTTTAGAAATAAAACTGTGTGTGTGCCTGTCCGCTAAAATAACTTGAGGTTTAAAGTTTTGTTTAAAAATTTTATACACATTTCAGTAAAATTTTATGTACTAGTAGTTTTTATTTTTTTTAGGGAAATATAAATGTTTTTATATCCTTACTGGTTTTAGAGAACACAGTTCAATAAAAAATATATTATCTATTTTATTTAATCACGAATGGCCATCGTAATACCTCGCTGTACTATTTTTATAAGAAAAAAATTCAAGAAATTGTTATATTATCCTGCGTTGATGATATTCTCTTAATAATAAATAAAACTATTAACTTTGTTGATGACACTTCTTTAATTACACTTGTAACTATAGTTCAGACAACTTCAGCTTGTCATTATCAAACAATAATGGATTTACTCGAGTCCATCGAAATGTTCAACATAAAGCGTAATCCAGACATTCCGCTCATTAATGACCAGGCAGATATAATACACTCCCCCCCGTTAACCGCTTTGAAAAAATTGTATAAATTTGTGTATTAAGTGTAATCTTACAATTTTTTTAAATTGTGTATCAAGTGTAATTTTACATATTATTGTTTTAACAAGCTGAAGTTGTCGAAACTATAGAAATTGTTTTACTTATTTTGAATTATCAAAATTCACTTATTTTCTTGACTATTTCAAGAGAGATGAATAAATAACTAATTTATTAAACAGACTCATCTTTTAATATTGTTGTTTCTTCTCTTCTAGTTCGTTTGAATATTGAACATACATGAAAACACTTTTCTAACTTTGTTTTTAAAACACTTTTTCATTCAGGTTGACTATAGTTATATAGATTTCCCTGGCATTGTTGACAGGTTAACTTATAGATACCGGATTTGCTAAATGAATTGCACATGGTTTTCGCATTGAAAATTAATGTTTTAATCTTTGAACTGAGTTTTAAGCTGCTGTAATATTGTGCTTTTTAAAATATTCCTTATGTTGAGACTAACGTTGCCAAAATATGCCAAAGGCATAATATATTATATTTGCCATTTGCAGCAGGTGGTTCCCTAGCATATAAGAATTTTCTGATTTTACTCAGTTCATGTTTTTTAATAATTTATCAATAGTACTGATTTTTTGTATTTATTGCTATACTCTTAATTATGGAAATGTATTTGTTTTTTTCTGGCTGTATCCGATTAGGGCAAACCCAATGCTCTGCAGATCATTTAATTGAACGCAGCCGTTTGATGTTTATGAAGATGTCTAGAATGGTTTCGGATAACGGAATCAGCAAAGGATGGTTTTCTATGAATATCGAATAAGAGATTATTATTAGATTTGGTAATAGATATTATGTATTCTGAAGGCATCTATTTCGTTATACATATTGAATATTAATAAAAAGACTTTAAACGTACGTTTGTATTCCACTATATTTATTTTTGTGATTTAAATTTTAATGGTACACGTATAGTTACCGAAACTTAAGTCACAAAAATAAATATAGGGTTATACAAATGGAAGTGTTTTTATTACTAAGTACTTAATGTTGTTATTGGTTACTACAGTAAATTTAATTCTTGAAAATGAGTTATTTGTTTATCAATACCTATAAAACAAGCCAAGAGATCTTCTACGTAACGATGTCACATTTTGATGTGGTTTTTGCATAAAGGGGAATTTAAAATACTGCTGGCTAAATAATTGATAAATATTTCATCCAGCAATGGGCTTAATGACCAACTCATCGCTAAACCTTCCTTTTGAAAAATTTATTTTCAAAAGAGAAAAAATTGTTATTAAGGATTATTTCTAACAGTGTGTCGAAACAATTGTCGCGAACAGCAAAATAAATATTTGAAAGTGTTATAGCATTGCATTTACGAAAATTTACCAAAGTGATTAAGAATATGAATTTTCAACAACTAGCAGCTTCAACTATTCAGTTATTATTTCTAACATTTTTAAAATTTCGGATTTGAGGGCAATGTTATTTTTATCAAAAAATTCTTCAATTAAATTAGTACATTTATGTGGAAGGATATTTGCAAATTTGTTGCATGATACAAGTCTGTAATTAGATTCTAATTTAAAAAATGTTAAATTGTTTGTTAGTTCTGTAGGAATTTTAATTGCTGATGTGTCTTGTAAATTTGTTAATTCTTTATATAATGATATTAAATTAGCCGAGATGTTATAGGTTGGGGAGTTAATAAATGAAACAACGGAACAACTTCATTCATTGGAATAGGTGTGCTTGATTATTATCAGAAAATAGATTTGGTGGTATTAATGTAAGATTTAAGGGATTTTTTTGTTCAATTCAATGATCTCGGAATTATTTAAGAAGGTATTAATCTTTGAGATATAAGACGATTTCTCCAGAATAACTACTGAAGTTAACTTGCCAAAACTATAGTCAACGTTAAATAAAAGTACTATACATTAAGCATCAGAAACTGAAATGGCTATATAACGTTACAACAAAAATCAAGTAAAGAAAACATCAAACTTAAAACTTGGTGTGATATTCAGTTAAGAGAAATGACAATTAGTTAATTAACTTATTTTATAATAACATTGTAAAACGTTAAGATTATAAATAGATTAAATTAAAATGAAAAATATTGCTTTATTTTCCACGTTTATAAAGAAAAATAAAAAAGAAAACACGCCGGTGGTGACGCATTCGGTTGCGACCGAACTAGCGTTAGCGAGAGTGCAGCAATGTTAGTTCTGGTCAGTAGTTGGATTGGTGAGCGGTACCATTCACTATTGGGATACAATTAATGATGCTTTAGAGTGACGGGGGCGATCCTTTAAAGTAACAAGCTCATTTACACACAACAAATACACAAATAACACATGGTGGAAGGGCCACGTGGTCGTTAGCCTAACATTACTACTACTACTACTAAAAAAGAAAATAAAAGTGTTTCGATCAATAATGTTTAGGCAGATGTTATATGTAATATGTTATATGTATGTAAGAGTTTTATTTGGAAATCCTTCTTTATTTGGAAGATATTAGCATCCAAAAATCTAAAAGATTCATAAACACATATCATAAAGAAAAGAAAAAACGTAATTGCTTACTTTACTTCAAAATATCGCTATACCATACTGTTCATAATTTAAATAGAAATCTAATAATTACCACCATATGAATTTTATTAAAAAATTATAGAAATAGATAAAGTATTAAACTTTTGTAATTCCATTTTTTTGTCTTAAAAACTAAGAACTTTATAGATATTTTTTAATGATTTTTTTGAGGCTATATAGTGCATTTTGGGCATTCGAAGAAGTTAACCATTCTGTGCACCTACTTAAAATGTGCTTGTTTTGCCTTAAGTGTAGAAAATCGCGCTCAGTATTAATAGTTGAAATCAACTTTCTTCAAAGTGAACACTTTTGTGTTGCAGTTATCTCATTGTGAACCTGTTTTGTTATTATTATATACGTATTACTTAATGCTGTTGAAATTAATAATTTACAACAGCATTAAGTAATCCGTTAAAAAAATGTATTTTTTTTCAAAGTAATGTTAGTACAATTAATAGAAAATGTTATAACAATTAATAATAATAACAATGATCTTTATTCGGACAATTACATTTCTACATTTATATATACACAACAAAGACAATTAATGTGGTGTTAGTCCGTCTGGGCTATAGACCTGTGGTCTTTCTGCCCTGTCTGAATTTAATTTAAAGTAACTAAAAAAGTTCTTTGCTAGCTTATAACGATTATTTGTTCTTAAATAGTGATTTATTTTGCACTTCTAGGATGTATGTAAAGTTTCTATATTATATACAATAAAACATATCATCCTAATCAAAAATTTGAAAAAAAAACGTATATACAATTTACTTTAAATCACATACAGGGTTGGGATAATGTATGGAACCAAGTAAATATCTTAAAAACAAAACAGGCGATATCTTTGAAATTTTCCAGATAAGTGCAATGGGGCAAAATGCATCTGATGTACATTTTTTTTTGTTATTTGTTCTTCAGATTTAACCTGAAGTAGCCTCAACGTTTTTATTTGAATGGGACAACCTATATATTGTGCAGATTTTTAAAGAGCATTTTGTTTTGAATTTGTACATTCTGTGTTTAGTGAAAAAAAATCTGTAAAAAGAGGAATACAGAACTTTATCAAAAGTGGTTGATAAAGTTTTTATACATTTTAGAAAAAGAAAAATTAAAACTATTATACCTATGTCAAACAAAACTATAAAATGCAAAGATCTACTTAATTTATATGACATTTTGGCTACTTTCTTGCCAGAATATAAACCTATTTTACGATATTATAAACGCCAGCACAACGAGCTTTTAAAGCGGGATCGGAATAAATATTATGATAACCAAATAGCCCTATCTTCTAATAAAGACAAAGCTACTTCGTCTATAGTTAAGAAGCTTACATCATGTTCCAAATAGTCCTATCGAAAAATACCTCACGAAATTGACCCTGACAAGTTTAATCAATACTTTGTAAATTCAGCAGCTAATCTGCTTAAACATATGTCAGCTACCTTGTCGGTAAATACAAATACGACCAATGTAAAAAATACCATCTATTTTCACCCAATAACTACACAAGATCTAAAAGACACTATAAATAATATGGCCAATAAAAAAAAGTAGCAGTTTACATGAAATTTTATCAGACTTAATTAAAAAATGTATTGATTACATTGTTGACCTATTATGCTACATAATCAACGAATCCCTACAAAGTTACAAACAATTATGCCTTTCTTAATTAAATATGATATACTGATCAAATTGTCAGCATGGATTTATATCGAAAAGAAATTGCAATACAGAATTATATGATTTCACTCAGCTGCGGAAAACAATAATGTTTCCTGTGGCATACTACTGGACTTGTCTAAGGCATTTGAGTGTATTAATCACGAACTCTTATTATCAAAATTGTATGATATTGGTTTTAGATGAGTCTCTTATAATTGGATTAAATCATACTTAAGTAATAGAAAACAATTAGTAGAATACAAACAAAGAAATCAGATGGAACAGTCAGAGGTCTTGGATATACATAGTGGTGTGCCACAGGGGAGTATTCTTGGCCCTCTGCTCTTTAATTTATTTATGAATGATATTTTCCAATATAACAATAATAATTTCTTCAAAATAATAAACTATGCAGATGACACAAATGTTTGTATAATTGGAAAAAATTGGGATGACTTTTGCAATAACGGGACAATTGCAATGAACTTGATAATTGACTGGTGTAATAAAAATAAATAAATTATAAATAAAAGTATAACAAAATGCATTGCTTAAAAAAAGCTGAAACAATAACAATTCCAAATAGTTTAAAATTTGGAAACACCGAGCTAGAAGTGACCAAATGTGCAAAATTTCTAGGGGTTATCATTGACGATAAACTGAAGTGGGATGAACATATAAATTATATTTCAAAGAAAATAAATAAAGTAAGCTACATGCTTCGATCTTTAAAAGATAACGTATCATTTCCTATTTTAAAAATGGCATATCTCGCAAATTTTGAGGCAATTATAAGATACGGTATAATTTTTTAGGGTAGTTCAACCCTCTCTAACAAAATCTTCATTCTTCAAAAAAGAGTACTCAGAGGTATGCTGGGACATAAATCAACACAATCTTGCAGAACTCTATTTTCTGCAAACAAACTTCTAACAGTAACCGGAATATTTATCATGGAACAGCTATTATTTGTATGGAAACAAAATCATCTTCTTGCGAATACAAGCACACACATAGTCATTCAACGAGAAATAAAATTGATTTTGCTTACCCTATTCATAAGTACCACTTAACAGAAAATGGAGTTTAATACAATTTCATGAAATTATACAACAAACTTCACAGGACAATCAAGGCTGAAAATAACTTCATTAGGTATAGAAAAAGAATTTTTGAATTGCTGCTAACAATTGAACCATATGAATAATATGTATATTCATATTTATGTGTAATTGACGCGCAATTCTATATTAAGTGTATATATGTATGTTGTTGTAGAAATAAAGATATATTGTATTGTAAATTGTAAATACAATTAAGAATGGTTCATTCTTTACTGTAAATTTCTGTTTTTAAAAGGGTCATCTCTTTACCACGGTTTTTTATTTTATTTTATTTTATACTCCACTATTAATGACAATATTTGTATTCTACTTAATTAATTCACTAGTATGAAAGGATAAGGACGAAGCCTTGTTTTCTATGTTTTTTATATAAAAATTTAATTAAGCCAGTTTCATAATTATCTTTTATTAGTTTTAAACTGTATAACGGGTCTTTATAATAGACCATACCATGTTAAAACAGGTTAATACATTTTCAGGAGGAAAACTGAGCAACCATTGCACTTACGAATATTACACCCTCCGGCATTATGGAATAAGCGTGCATTTACTAGGCATGTATTGAAAACCGTGGTCCCAGCCATATCAAATTTCTGTAATTGAATTAATCAGCCCTAACAGGAATTATTGCATATACTGCAGTCTATGAAGTACTAGTTATAATTACCTATATGGTATATGCGATCCTGTTTAAATATTAAAGAAGTTATGAAAGCTTGCTAAGTTAATCCATATAAAATTAATCATAATTCATTTCCAATAGTTTCAATGTTGGCATCATTCTCACAAAACTAAATAGTAATTTTCTGATCAAACTTATTGCAAACTAATTAATTTATATCAAATTAAATATAAATATAGGTATATTTATTAGTAATCCACACTTAACCTGAATTGAAAAATTACGATGGGATGTTTTTAACGTTCATATTGCAAGGAAAAACTCATAAGCTGGAATAATTTAGTAGGTTAACTCAATCTGTGTTTTTAGTACATCCATCACTATTTACCTTAATTTGTATGAAGAATATTATCAAATATAAATTTTAAATGCATAGAATATAGAAACAATGTTAGATTTAGTTGTTTTATTTAATTTAGAGAGAGATAAACATCTTTATTGTAAAATAGTATTACATCTGATAATACGACAGTTACTATGCTTATCCTCTTCTTGTTTTCTTCTTGTTTGTCCATTGATTATCGACCGGTATTAAAATTTATTAATTATGAAATTTACTTTCAACACATATTTTTTGCCTAAGAACAAACGTATCACAGCTTTTTTTAAATTTTCAAACCATTTACTGGAATCTCAACGTTGTAGTTTTTATGATGATTTAATGATTTTTTAATCAATTATTACAAATATATAAGTAATAATTATTTAAAAAAATATTCTAATTACTAATTGTTCCTCCATCTAATTAATCAGTTTATAACCTAATATTGATTTATAAATTATATAGTTTAAGGATTTTGTAGTTCGAACTAATAAGTTGATAATATTTAATATATTTAGTATTAAAATAAATGAATTGAAAATATCTACCACAAGCAAATTTGATAACATTGAATCCCATCTAATTGTTCTTGAAAGCAGGAATACTGATTATGAATCGCAGTTATCTGAAATAAAAAGCGGGATGAAAGAGAATCACGAATCAAGAGAAAGACATTTTAGCGGAAATTGAGGAGGGGCGTATCAGATTATCAAATGCAATTCTCTTTAATTTTGACAAATTTTCTTCTGTAGATCAAAATCAATGAAATAATCACTATTACCAATTAAAACTATCTGATTAGACAATAAGTCAAATGATAGGAAAGCTAGGCAATTAAAAATAATTTTCAAGTCGGAATAAAAAGCAAAGGAAATTCTTAGAAGAAACTCTACAAAAGGACTAGAATACAACTGGAACACTACAAAAAAAAACAAACGTGAACTGGAAAAAAGACAGATGGAAGGAAAAACTAATTTGCGTATTGCATATCGTAATATTATACCTTAAATAACTGAAGATTTACTTTCAAAACTGTGGTGGTATGAGAACTAAATTTAAATAAATTATAATTAATGGTAATAGTTCGGATTATGATTTATTCATTATTATAGAAATGTGATTGTATGAAAACATTGCAAATAACTATGATTAGCCATAACTTTATAATACATCTTGAATCAGGAAATTTATTAGACGGTATGTTGCAAATAGTCAACTCGAACTTCCTAATAATGCGAACGTTCCATAAGCGGGTGGAAAGATCTTGATAGCAATTAAAAAATGGTTTAATTCATATTTCATTTCATTTGACAATACTGTTAAAAACTTTTTGGTTTCGTTAAAACTTAATAATATGTTTAACATTGTGGGTAGTATTTATATTCTCGTAGCTTTATCAATTGATAAACACCAGCTAGAAGTACTATGTAATAAATATTATAAAGTTGTGGTGATTATAAGTTACCTCACATAAAACAGAATAATATAACTAAAATAAAGCCTGTGCTGCTTTTAATGTTTTGCTTAAATGTAAGTCAGATTAACACTACCCTTAATTTACGCAGCGTTCTTTTAGATTTAAACACAAACAATCAAACACATCAATTTTTATTAACTATGACCCAGCATTATTTTTCATCAGCTATTATGTTTTCACTCACATGTTTAAAAATTATTTCTACTTTTGAGAAAAGATTTTTGTTTCATTTTGCCAATTATGATGTTATTACTTAAGCGGAATTAATTGGGATTTTGTTTTACAGAACTATGATTTTAATCACGATGTAGACGCAATTTATCAATGGTACATATTATTACAGAACACTCCATTCCTTTTACATTTGTAGTTACCAATAATAGTAACACGTATCCCCGTTGGATGGCAAATGAATTGAAATGCAATCTCTTGTTAAGTTAGCTCACACGAAATTTAAATCTAATGGTCTGCAAAGTGACTATTATCATTTTTCTAATATTTTTAAGACTTATAAGAAGTTATACAAATGACAGTAATTACATATCACGGGTTAACAATTCTCTTAAATCGAATCCAAAGTTTTTCTGGAGATATATAAAGAATCTTAAAAAGGAATATGGTTATTCTTCTGCAATGTTTTATAATGATATCATTTGCAGATACTGGTTCCGGCATAGTTGACTTATTTTTCATCTACGTAGATTTGCTAATAATTAGAAAAACACGAAAACATTTCGTAAAGCTACAATAATGAGCCTTACTAAGACTACAAAACAAACGACTTCTTTAATTTAGCTAATTTTCTACAACGTAAAGGACTTTAATACAATTTTATTACGCAGATTTGGATTTTAAACTGAACTTGAAAGATGAATGCACTTATAAAAAACTAATTATGATAAAAAAATAACAGTTAACATCGATTAAATGTACCTGACGGTATTTCTAGCTGTTTCCTTCAGGATTGAATATATTCATTATGTCACCCTATTCGTTCATTATTCATTAAAGCATTCAAGTTTGTAATTATACCAGTTAACTGACAATCTGGCTGCGTTATACCAAACACAAAAAAATGCAAAGATTCTCATAGATAATTTAGAGGAATGGTCATCCAGTCGGTAATATCTAAACGTTTTGACGTATTAGTGGCGTATCAATTGCATTGGTATTCCCATTAAATCTGAATTGATAACTAATATGGGTTTATGGGTAAACGATCTATTATTTCAAATCTTCTTTAATATAAACAGTTTCTATCGAAAGCCTTATAGTCACCCAAATGGATACAATATAGACAGATTTCTCGAAGACTTTTGGTCGGGTTAACTGAATTTAATTACAGCTATTAAATTTCTGAATATATTTTGTTAATCTGCATGAAATTATCTAAAACTTTGTCTTTTAGACTTTTTTCTATCTGTTATAATAACCGAGATACATTGATTTGACCCTTTTTACTTTTTTCAATATATCTATTTACCCTTGACTTCTGAAAACTTTAAAAGTGGAATTTTATTCATCTCGCAAATCTACACTTCTTTCCCCATTTAACTGTTTTTCTTCTCTTATACTTTCCGAGATCCGAGATTAATTAATTGTTCAGGCATTCACTGATACATCTTGAATATTTAAATTAAACACTTTTTTGTTGATATTTTTAACATTGACTTGACTCTTGATCAATAGCTGGTCATTTTCAAACTTAATGTAAATTTACATGTATTTAATTCAGCTCGAAAATCGAATCAATGATAGAAATACAGTGTGATATCAACAAAGAAAGTGTTTTATTTACATAAATATAAATAAATTAAAAAGTCGTTGATTAATAAATATAAATATCATTGAGAGTATCAATATAATACAATTATTTATAAAATGAAACAATATTATGTCTGGAGAAATATATGTTCCACCTTCATATTTCATTCTTTATGAAAATTATTACTGTACAATTGGTATTTCTTTTTTTATTTATCATTAAGAATCCATTTAAAACAAATAAAGTAAAATTATTTGTAATTTACTTAATATAAGGTAAATAATATATACATTACAAAATAAACAAAATAATGGAAAACAGCATTATAATAATTCACTGTTTGAATTTCTTCTGAGAAAAACAAGTCATCAACTTTAAAACAAACTGCTACCACCATAAAAATAAGCATTAAGAGCATAGAATTAGAATTACATTAAACATTTACATTAAATTTCTAACAATTCTGATATAACAATATATCTAGAATATTAACTTAATTCCTTATTCCCTAGATAGATATAGATATTATATGGTTGTTAAAATTATGTTCCTACCAACTTCGAAACCTAGAAAAAATAATCGGCGATTACACAGGTTATTGGCATTTTTCACCGTTTTAACATAATCTATATAAGAGTCTAAACGTTCTTAGATTCTTACTTGGATTTATATATACTCTATATCGTAGACATTATAAAACTCGAGTATATTCAAACATTATCTTATAAAGTCCTAATGAAAATTGACTGAATAGTCACCGATAGTAAGATAGCCAAGATAAAAATGCTACTTATTTTTTCTGTGACTTTAAATTTTTGTTTTTTAATACAAAAAATATTAAGAATCCACCTTTCAATAAACATAGAATTTACTAATACAAGATCTATTTTTGAAAATTGTTATAGTTATTCTGCATTTATATTTTACTTTTTTAGTCCTTTTCTATGGAGAGTATAGTTTTCCTTCTGTCTGTCTGCTGGCCAGATGTAATTTATTACATTAAATGAAACTTTAACACCATTAATAATAATAATATAAATTCAACTTGCCAGTTTACCTAACTATACGTCAATTCCAGAATATAAAGAATTTATTTATTTACTTAAATATAAATGTATAAAGAATGCATTATTATTTCCTTTACAGGATTTGGACAAAGCGATACAAAAATGTAATGTACTATTGCTGAGGATCTTGTTTGTAGTCTTCCTGGTACAACAAAATCACCAGTTTCGTCACATTTTAAATTTAAGTACACTAGTTTCACAGCGGTTAGGGACACTATTTTTGGTCCTAAAAGTCTCCATCAAAAGACACTTATAACCTTTCAGTTGACTTTCTTAGGAGAGTCATAGATGATATTGTAATGCCACTATTAAGTTTTTGAGAAAATTCTACTCGTCTGGTTCATGTTCGAAAAAACATTTCACGCATGAGTATGGGACAAGAAAGAAAACTAATATTTGTCTACAAAAGATGCCGTTAACAAAGTAGCAAAATGTACCAAATTATTATGGGCAACTGATTTTAAATCTGCTGTGGGTGATGATATTGTAAAAGGAGCTGTTAGGTATAAATTACTGCATGCGTATAGACTAAATCCATTACTAACGTGTCCAGAATTAACTGCCTATTTAAATAAATCTGGCTTTCCTAATATTAAATGTGAAAGTCTTCCGTCTAAACATCCAACTGAATATTCATCATTTAAAATTAGTGTGCCTGTAAGCGATTTTGAAAACATACAAAAACCAGAAGTGTGGCCTATCAACAGTTGTATTAAGCCATTTTTTCTTCATGCCAGGAAGAAAGAAAATCAAACGTAATAGATATACTTTACCTGAATGCTCAATCAATTAGAAATAAAGTGAATGAACTTGAATGTTTATTAAAAACATGCGAGTTTAATTTTAAAATAATTTGCGTGGCAGAACACTGGCTATCAAATGATGAATGTACTATTTCAAAAATTAATTCAATGCCATCTGCAGCTTCATTTTCACGAAAATTTGGAACATACGGAGGTACTATAATATATGTGGATGAGTCTATAAAATTAAAATCATTTAATAATATAACAAATGTATTATCTGTGGATGTCGATTGTGAATGTTCTTGCATCTTTATTTCAGCTTTTAATTTATATATTATAACAGTGTATAGGTCTCCCAGTGGAAACTTATGTGTTTTTATAGATACACTGAATTCTTTAATGCAACAACTAAATATATCAAATAAATTTGTTATTTTGTGTGGTTATTTTAATGTAAATTTCAATAATAACAGTAATGATGTGCATACATTATGTGATTTAATAGAGAGTTATGGATTAATTAAAACTGTAAATTTCAATACTCGTAAAAAAAAATCAATTGATAACATTTTTACAAACTATCACTTATCTTTGTTGAATATTGGTCCTTTTGAAACTTATTTATCGGATCATAGGGGAATATATTTAAGGTTAACCCTACCAGAAACTCCACCGATTGTTAGCCCCAAACAAATATACAGACCCATAACATTAAAGGGTAGATTTAAATTCTATGAGCTTTTGTCAAGTGCTGAATGGAATTTTTTATATGAAAAAATAGATGTAAACACAAAATGTGATTTGTTTCAAAATTTAATTAATAAATGTTTCTTCAAAGCATTTCCAGAAAAACCTTTGATTGTAAAGAAAAAACAACCAATAAAATGGTTTAATGAAAATCTGCGAAATATGAGAGAAACATTTGAACTTCTTGCAGATATATTTAAAAAGTTCCCTTCTGATCAGAATAGACAAAACCTCAATAACTATAGAACAACTTATAGAGAAGCCATAAAAATGGCAAAAATAACATCAAATGATAAATACTTTCGAAACTCTGCAAACTACCATAGATCTATTTGGAAAATTATAAATACGAGCAGGGCTATACCACCTAATCAGTTGGGTGACTGTAACCTGTGGCACATTTAATGATTTCTTTTCTAACATTGCGGGGGTACTTACAAAAGATATCCCTCCGACTCATAAAGATCCTTTAGATTTTACGGTGGTGTGTAATACGACATTTAACTTTCAATAGGTATCTGTAATAAGGATACGGGATGCATTTAAAAATATTAAAAATACTAAGAGCTCGGACATCTATGGACTATCAGTGGACATTTTGAAACCTGTTATAGATATAATTTCAGTTCCACTAACCAGATTATTTAATGATATGTAAGTAACATTTTTCCCGAAATTTTAAAATGTGCTAAAGTTGTTCCCATATTTAAAAAAGGAGACACAAAGGATGTCAATAACTACAGACCAATTAGTCTTCTGCCAGTAATATCTAAGGTAATTGAACGTGTTATGAAAGATCAAATAACTGTATACTTAGACTACAATAATTTATTGACACCAAATCAATATGGTTTTCGAAGTGGAATGTCAACTATTTCGGCCATTCAAGCATTTACAGATCATACAATCGAATGCTTTGAAATGGGATCCTGTTCTATAAGTACATTTCTCGATCTCAGCAAAGCATTCGATTGCGTTTGTCATAAAATATTAATTGATAAATTACCTAAATATGGCTTCAGCGTTAACAGTATCAAACTCTTAGAGTTATATTTAAAATACAGGAAACAAAAGGTATGTATACAGGAATCTGAATCCGAATATAATCTTATAGAAAGCGGTGTTCCGCAAGGTTCCGTTTTGGGACCCCGTTTGTTTCTGATTTTTATCAACGATTTTCCTGGTCAAATTGGAAATAATAATACGATACTGTTTGCTGATGATACCACCCTCATGAGTAAAGGGAATAGCTATAAAGAAGCTTTCGACTTAAATCTAATAAATAAGTCTAATGCTATCGAATGGTTTTCCTCCAATAAATTGTCCCTAAATATGAATAAGAAGGTTGAAATGTTATTCACACTTAAATGTATTGACCAAACAAATGTGAATAATGCGACAAGTGTGTGTTTCTTAGGGGTTCACCTTGATCCAACGTTAACTTGGACAGCACATGGCGATTATGTAAGTGTCAAATTAAATAGATCAATTTATGGTTTAAGAGCATTGTCCAACAAAGTTTCACCAAACATCTTAATCACTGCATATTATGGTGCATTTCACTGTCATTTGTTATATGGTATACTCATTTGGGGTCATGCAGGCATCGTTTATTCAAATTGCAAAGAAGGGCTGTAAGAATAGTTGCGGGTATTAAGTATCAGGATGATTGCAAACCCTACTTTAAACACATGCAAATTTTAACTCTACCTTGTTTATATATTCTGGAGTGTCTGATGTATGTAAAACAGAATATAGATAATATTCCTACACAAGAATACACAATATAATACAAGAGGTAAACTCGATTTAAATTTACCACAATGCAGACTACATAAATCTCAAACAGGAACACGGTACTATGGCCTTAAGTTTTATAACAAATTAAGTCAAAGAACAAGGAACCTACCTATCAAAATGTTCAGAAATTATGTAAAAAATTACCTAATTGCTCATGCATTCTACAACTATGAAGAGTATTTCGAACATGACTCCATTTAACCTTGACTGCATTATCTACAAAATCACATACATGTTCCTAGTATCATTTGTATTATTTTTGTATTAATTTTAATCTTCAAATCAACATTTTAAAATGTTGTGTAGTCCGTCGAAAAGTATTTCTCATATTTTTAACAACTCTCCAGTCATATTTAATTCCTAGGTTTTAATGTTTGTGATTTTAATTAATTTATTTATTTTATTTTATTTATTTATTTATTTTATTCAACGTATTTACCACATTCTTGCTGCTTTATCTTTATATATTTAAAGTCTATTTATTAAAATGCATTTAAAAATATATTTTTACTATTATATTGCAAATGTTTTGTGAATTACTGTTATTATTGTCAAGACTACAAAATATTGTTCCAATATACTATACATTGGGTAGTTTAGTTGTTGCTTAAAACTGTCGCATTCATCGCTATTTTATCATGTTTATGTTCTATTGTTTTTAAATACTTACTAATTTTACACATAGATTATTGGTTTTTTATTACCTTTTCATATTATACGTCGTTTTTATCTTTTAAAATTTTTATTTATACTACGCTTTTAAATTTTATCTTTAATATTTTATTTTTTCTTTATTTTTGACTGATTATCTACATGTCTTACTTTTTATCTATGCATCGTTTTAATTTATAACTATTTTATTTATATATCTTGTATTAATTTAGAAATATTTTAACTGTGTATTTTATTTTTTAACTCTTTATTGACGATTCTATTTATTTATGTATTTTTTAATCTTTCTAATTCACATATCATTTATTTACAAATGTGTAAGAATGTCTAAACCTTATTCTATTATTTGTCTACGTTTATTATATATTATTATTTTACTATTGTAATCAGTACTTGTATTTTATTGACTTATGCAAAACTATCGTTAGATCACCAATAAATTGAATTGAAAATTGAATTGAAATCTACTCTCAGAATCCATCAAACTACTAGACATTAAATACTTCAAAAAGAAAATCAAAGCATACTTTACTTTTCAAGGCATTCTATACTATAGATTAATTTTTTGTTAACAACCATAAAACCTTAGAAAAATTGATACCAGAAATCGCCTAAATTGGTATATATTTTGCATAAATTTAATAATTTAAATTTTATTTATACATTGTTTTAGTTCTAACATATTTAATAGCCTATATTTATGTACCTTCTAGTTGTTTTGTTCATAAATAATTTTAACCATTTTGTTACTTCCAAATGTGTATTTATTTGTAGTTGTGATATTTTGCTTACTATTTTATTCTATTTTAATACGTTATTAATTTCGTATAAGCCATTAAATCATTTATCTATTAACCGTTTTTTTATATTTTAATATATTTTATTTATACACTATTTTTACAATTTTTACAATTATCTAGCCAGTTCATATCTTTGTATATTTTGTGAGTACGTTCATGAATCATTTTAGCGACTTTCGCTGTTTTTAATATGTACATATATGTAGTTGTTTATTGTTGTAACATTTTTCATGTTCGGCATAAAATACCCATAGGATATTTTATACTTTATTGATATTCCTTAATGATCTGACGAGTGTAAACAATTTCATTGTAATATTCGTGATATAAATTACTTACTTACTTTCTTACTGATGATAATTATTCTGGATAGGCTAAAGATTATGTTATAAATTTTATTTGATTAGGTTACAATAAACTAAACCTTCAAAACCTTGAATTTGATTGTACTACCAAAAACTAAAAATACTGTTAGTAGTAGTAGTTAGTGTTATAAATTTTTAGCTTTGTTTTTGTACTACTTAATTATTGATTTTCATTGTCCAAGGTTGTAACATCTTAAATTAAAAATTCAAAATATTGAAGAGAACCATTTGGGTAACATAATTACAAGAATCACTGTTAAGGGCAAACATTTAGTGATTAATATGTAATCAGAACTACTGCTAAGTTAGTACATACTAAATTATTTCTCAATATTAGAAAGATAGCTGGTACTATTCACTCTCTGCCATTATGTTGTAATGCACATAGGTGTTAGTCGAATAGAACACAAATAATGGTAATAATAAATATGCTTTATTTTGATCTTTACTATACTTATCAGAGTAGTGTAGTTAAAGACAGGGAAACGGAGTTTTAGTTTAAAGTTTTTAAATCTTCAAGTAAACCGTATTGTTAATGTTTATATTATTATTATTATAATTATTGCTGTTAACAAACAGTTCCCCATGAGATGTCGATGGTAAAGAAGTTGTTAAGTATTGTATAACTTCAGAATACAAAATCATTCTCTCTGCTTCTTCATGTATATCCTTGCTTGTCGAATATAGCAGATTTGAGGATTTATAAAAGAAAAACTAGCCAGTTGTTGGATATGAGTAACATATTTATTTTGTATAGTTACACCCAAAATTTTTATTTGTTCATTTCTTTTATATGTATACTATTCATGCAAACCTTCTGGTGCTTTGTGGCGAATACGTAAGTAAGCCAAGTATGTAGTTCTATAAGCACCTTACTACTTACTTCAGTCTGTTTACTCAATATCATGTTAATTTTTGTGTGGTCCGCAAAGTGACATGCCCATTGATTTTAGAAGGCATACAACTGATGAACAAGAGAAACTGCAATGGTCCTAAAACACTTATCTGTGGTACACCAATTCTTTGTGTTGCATTGGTTGATGTGTAAGAAACATTTTTAATTGAAGCCATATTCTTATTCCGTATGCCATTAACTTATGAAGTAGTAATTGACAAGAATTTTTAAGTATTTTAACAACTACAGTGCTAAAAATTACCCCGCTTTTGCATACAAGCATATTAAACAATTCATTTGCATAATATTTTTGACGTTTGAGTAATGGCAAAACATCTTAAGGCACATATTACAAATTATCTTATAAGAATAAAATAGAAATAAATCTTCAATGTAAATAATTTAGTAAATGTTAAAGAACCGAAGGAATCATTCAAATCTTTAAACCTACTTAAATATAAATTTTAGACGTACGAATCAAGCGATCAATAATCATAATTATAATATTTACTACTGTGGTTATCTCTATTAAGCATTGTTGTGGTAGAACACTTATAACCCCTGTATGTTATATGCAATTTAAGCTTATCATCATTATACTAGTTATCGAAATTAAGAAAATAAATCCCTACTATTTTAATACTATAATATAAAGCACAACACTTTGAATGCTAATGCTCTCTGGATGAGCTATGAGGACGATTTTTAAAGTATGAATCATTTTAAAGTTCTAAATGAGAGATGAATTAAACTACTGTTTATTGCATCGTTACTTTTTAGAGTATTATCGGACTTTGAAAGTCAAGTTATATAACAAATAACTAAATATATTTACTCTTTGATTGCATCAGATTTAAAATAATTGATATTTTACTTGATGAACAATATTTTTCTTGATGAACAAGATGGGTTCTTCTCAGAACATTCGTTAAAACCGTTTAAAACCTATTTAATCTATACCCTTGAGATTAGTTGCCAGATTGATGCCATTGCTATCTATAGGAAATTTTCTAAGTCGATTGGCAACATGGTGATAACTTAATACTTAAAATGATTGCTATTGGTTTTAATATCCAAGAAATTGGCTGGGTTTCTACTAATCTTCGCTTAAAATTAAATTTAAACTCTTTAAAATTACCTTTTCATGCAAAATGACTATATTATTTTATTGTAAAAGTAATATTATATTAGTTGGCTTGTCTTCCATTAAACACATTATTCTATTCGATAAAAAATAACGTCTTTAATCGTAAACAATGGTACCTAATCTCTTGATTTTGTTAATCGCTTTTCTACGAATTTCTCTACATTATCATCTCTTTCATTAGTTTGTCCGTTATTAGAATACGGCCATTTGGTGATAAAGTTAACTCAAAATACATTTTTAAGTTTTTATATGTACCGCGCTTAAATTACTTATCACTGTATTATTACTTTTGGTAATTAGAATTTTCGCCTTTAAAGATTATGATTACACCATAAAACCTCATTAAGTGGTGATAAAACTAGTACTGAAACTATAACTACAGTAAATTGTGTAAACGACGTACAAAGCAAATTTAAACAGCACCTATAATTTGTTTAACCACCTTCGAGCAAACGTATTGCGATATTTTAAAATACCCATCAATCTTAAACAGAATTGATAATATTTAATACAATAAACATATACAGTTCTAAGTTCTAGCAATTGCCGTTAGCGTTTTAAAACCTTAATTTAATATGCTAACTCTTTAATGAAAATATTCTATAACTAATTTTTAGCGAATAACGATTTGCATTCAAGTCCATCGCACCAAAATGTGTTATTGATTCAAAGATGTGTGTGTGCTTAAAATTTATTAGAATTTAACGATAAATTAAATTCTCTCTTAACCCATGGTTAAACATTTTTATGTTAATTAACCTTATAATTAGAATTTAAGAATCAAAATAGCAAATTCTATGCCAGAATTTTGTTTTAATTATATGATTATAGGTAAAATATTTTCCATAGAAAGATTACCTATGTACTTTTTACAGTTCCCAAAAGAAGCTTAAAATTATTTGTAAAATCGTAAATTTAGAAAGCTACATATGTTGATTAAATAATGAGTTTATGAAACTGTTATATAAGTTACTACAAAATCCGGTACCCTATTTTAATAGGCTTGTTTCACCATATATTAGAATTAGGATTTCGTTAGCCTTATGATTACTGTATTGATATTTTCAAGATCTAGAATATTTAACCCTTAATTATAAAAATATGTTTACATATTAATAATAAAATTACACCAAGTACTATTATTATTCGCCCTTTTCTTCTCTTATCCTCTCTTAGGTTCAAACTAATTACTAATTCCTTACGAGCTATTAGCGAACTCAGAGAAGTTCTCTATTCTAAAGCAACTTGCATATCCTTTGCATCTGTTGAAGAGGTATTTGACCCATATAGCACAAGATATGTTTTCTGGACCACAACTAAAAATTATAACACTATATTAAATTCGTTTGCATGTTATGAGGTTATTAATAGTCCGGGTATTGTACCTATGTTCTTCGATTAAATTCAATATATGTGTGAGAAAAAATTAATACATAATTTTAATTTTTACCAATTAAATATTTTTTAAATAACTAAACTATTGAAGATACTAGCTGCTAAAATACAATACATATAACTTAATAAAAGACAAACATTTATAAGCAAAGTTTTTTCAAAATGTAAAAAAATCTGTTATTAATATTTGGCTAGATAAAAAATAAAAATAATTTTGCAATTGATTTTTGTTTTTTAAAATATAATCGATTAATACAAGTTTTAATTTATAAAAGATGATTGTGGTAACAACATTTGATAATAGCCTAAAAAGATCGAAACTTTAGTCGTAGAACTACTAGTTTGATAATAGTAATAATAATAATAATGATTTATTTGTGTTAAGAATATAAAATTTTACACACGTCAAAATAATACACATTAAAAAACACAATTTGAAAATAATAATACATAGAAACAGAAATTATAATATGCAATACATTGGCACATTTTAAAATACAAATATACAATAAATTACTTTAAAATTTGCTTAAAAAAAGTCAATGATTGAGTTCATTCTTTAAATTTATAAATTCATAGATACCATAGAAGGCTTTAGATATAAGAATTTCTTTAATTTTGGAAGTGGTAATTGCTTCAAATTCAGGGGCAAAATGTTATAAAATAATTGACCGTAGTACTCAAAATTTTTACAACGTTTAAGACGACGATAAGTTGAATTTAGATTGTAACAGTTTCTTGTGTTGTAACGACATGATGCTGGTGAAAAGTTATAGTAATATAGCTTTCTAAGAAGAATCTCATGAGAGACACAATCAAACGCCTTAGTAAGATCGAGAAATGCAGCAATAGTGTAAGTTCCATTTTCGAAACTACTGCAGATCCGTTAAGACAATGATTGCGTCAATGGTTGAGTATCCTCTTCGGAAGACAAATTGTGCATTCGAAATAATTTTATTGGTGCACAAGAAGAATACTATTTGATCAAACATAACTCTCTCAAATACCTTTGATAGAATTGGAACTATGGATATAGGTCGGTAATTATTTACATCTTCCGTACTACCTTTTTTATGAATGGGAATGACTCGACTTAGTATCAAACATTCTGGGAAGATGGTGTTTGATATGCATATATTAATTAACTTAGTAAGAGGAGAGATTTACATCTCCTTAATTTGTTTTAATATATTTGTCGTTAAGCCATATATATCTTTGCTCGAGCTGTTGTTTAAATTATTTATAATATCCCTCACGATTATTTCACTTACAGTTTGTAGTTGGAAATAGTTGGTGGTATTTATTGAAACATTATGCATGAAAGATATCGGGCTTTGATTACTAATTGACAGATTTTTAAGTATATCTTCAGCTATATTACTAAAATATTGATTAAATGTGTCTGGTTTAATATTAGGTAATACATTAGTTTTTTTAGTATGTGACTTAACTAGAGACCACAGTGCTTTTGGATTATTTTCAGAATTTTGTATAAAAGTTAAGGTGGCTCTTTTCTTAGCTGCGATTATTTCTAGTTTATAATATTTTTTAAAACTATTGTAATTTGGTTTTTTTCTGAATCTAATTTGAAGACTCTTTCGAGAAAAGATATGTCTAAATAATATTTTAGTATATTATAAAATATATTGAATTTATTAATAACTGTATCATTACCATAAATATAATTCCAATTCGTATTCTGCAAGTATTGACATAAATGATGGCACCCTACTCTAGTTATTGGTCGGCATAATTTTGTATACTCACGCTTTTTGTTGGTCTGCATCTTAATCTCCAGATGAACCCCTGAGTGCCCAGAGAGCCCACAATCAAGGGAATTGATAGAGAGATAAGGGAGATCAATTTTATTGATAAATATATTATCCAATGACTAGTCGACACTATAGTCACTATAAAAATTATAAAATTTAGTGGTAAAATAAAGTCACCGTGTTTTAATTCCAAGTTAATCAAGATGGTCCATCAAACAAACCCTCTACCATCAAGAAATTATATATATATATATATATATATATATATATATATATATATATACATTCTTTCAAGGTGATTTGACGGTCAACTTTGTTTTTTTAAATGGAAACATATATTTTTGTATTTTTTTCTATTTATTTATGACATAAATAGACTAGATTTAAACATGAGATGCTTCTTTAATCCATGAGGCTATTATTATTTGTACAAAAATAACTTTTGTTTATAACTTTTCTATAAATAAAACAAATAAAAATTAGACCTGTAACATAATTTTAAGTTATCTTCTACTACATAGAATAATTGTAGGTTAATGTCTTTATATTTGATATTATTAATTATATAACTAGTATAACTATTGGTTATAAATCTAGTCCAGAAGATATAGTACCTTATTTTTTAAAACAACATGTAATTACTCTTATGGTAACCATTCATTTGTTATTAGCGATCATTATTACATAATATTTTTTTCCTATTAGAACTGACATATTTCCAACAAGCCGAAAAAATCATTCAAAAAATTATTAATACACTATTTACACAGATCTTCTTAAATCATTTCTTTTAATCTTAAGGACTTGGAAAAACGAAATAACTTCCAATCGTTGGCAAATAATAATACATTACAATGTGTGATATATGTAATGAAGTCATTAATAAACAACAAAAATAAACTAGGGCCACAATGTGACCCTTGAGGTACCCCAAACAAATCTTTAATTATTTTAGAAACAAAATTATTAAATTTTACAAACTGTGTCCTCGTTCAAAGAGTTGTAAATCCCAAGATAACACAGTGTGCTAATTAAGCTACAGAGGTTGAGACGATCGAAAGCTTTTGCAAAGTCTGTGTATATCGCGTCTACTTGGCAACTATTATCACAGACCTGTAAAATATAAGACTGAAAGGACAATAGGTTAGTCACTGTAGATCTACTTGCAATAAACTCATGTTGCTCATAGAAATTTACAGATTTGCTTGACCTTACAAGCTGATCAGTAATTAAATTGTTAAACAATTATGGTATTAAAGATTTCAAAAAAACACTAAAGTAATCTGCCCTTGATCCATTAAAAAACATGTATTTGAGGAAAGTTTTCCAAAAACCTGGAAAACTCTTATATTAATAGATTTTGCTAATATTATAAATGTCCATTTTCATTATCATCATCATGCAAATAACGAATGCCAAATAACTAATTATTAATTATACTATAATCTGTAGTTTTAAAATCTAGTAGACGATAGGAAAATTATAAATTATTTCTAAAAGTAGTACGTAATATAGTAATGTAGGATAATGTGTAAGCACTAGTAGGCTTAAACAAGTCTTTCGCTATAGAACGTGAAAATTGACAATCCTGAAAAAAATAGGTCCTAATAAATTCCCCTGTAATTATAAGTAAAACACATAGTATCCGCTAGAAGTCAACATTTACACAATTATTATATAATATTGCGCACCTTATCCCTCATCCTTACGGCAAGGTACACAGGTACCTTTACGACTTTTAAATGAATGGTTTACCATTACTATTACCCGGGTACCTTGCCGTGGGGATGAGGGTTAACGTCACCTCAGCAGCGTAGGGCAAATTATAATCACACAGGAGAATACATTTAATAAATAAAGTATTGAAACTATAACTTATTAATTAAACATTTGATTAATTCTACATAAGAAATATTTATAAATGTTTTAAAATATGTTTTACTTGTACTTTTTTGTATTCACTTTATAGGCAATAAAGAAGTTGGTTGATACACAATATATAATCGATTTTGGCGATATAAAATGTTGGCATTTAATATATACATTTTCAATAACATCAAAGGCAACGCAAATATTGGGCTTTATTATTAAATTTTATAGGATGCTCTCATTCATTCATTCTCTCTCCTCAGTTCGACCCTTATTGAAGTAGGCACCATCGATATGATCACCAGCGAGGCCATTTAATTTAACACTAATTTAGAAAAGTAAAAAATTATAATTATAATTATTACCTTGTAGCTTTTGCGATTTAATATATGAACGTTTAAATATGAATTCCCTGAAAAATTGGAGGGCGGTAGCTGATCTTCGCATTTTATATAATTTATGCCATAATTTCATAAATGTCCTGAGTTGCTTATCGATTAAATTTTAGTGCCAGACCGCCTCATCTGCAAAGGCATTAAATTTCATTTTGAATTAAATTCTATCCCACAAATTGTGATCAAAATAGACCATGCGATAATAGTGTCTGTTTGTTTTTAAAGGAAATTAAAATAAATTCTTTAATAAAAATATAGTATACAATAAAACTAGAATTAAATATAATATTGTATTAAATAATTAATAATTCCATAAATGATTTGAATAAACTTGATTTAGTATGGAAATATGTTATGAAATTTTATTAAAATTTAACTGTACATATTTATATAATCATCACATTTTATAATAATATATCAAATTATATTATTTATATATATCTTTTGTAAACAAAGTTCTTGATGAACAAAACGGATAATTATTTTGCCTTCTATAGAATTAATTTAAAGTCAAGTAATAGTAAATTTAAAATCTAATTTATAGCCTTCTTTAATGCAATATTTGATTATAAAATTTTGTATAAGTGCTTAAATCTGTACTAAGAAAAATCATATCAATTTCAATATCTGTCGAAGTATTAGCTAGAGAAGTAATTGTTTCAATAAGTAATTTGTTTTGTAGTCTTAATAAGACTCATTTGTTGTAGATTTACGATATGTTTTCGTGTTTTTCTAATTATTAGGTAATTTTCTACAACGTAAAGGATTTTAATACATTTTTAATATCATTTTAATATGTTAAATATATTTTAAAATATGCATGGAGGTAATTTTGAAAGGAATGATCATTGGCTGAAATAGGGGTAGAGGCACGATTGACATAGGAAATTGGCGTAGTGTATCTAGGGCATACTACCACAATCGATTTAGTCATTTTCAGTACACAAATATGAAGGCAGCCATGAACTCGTGCGACCTCCTTTCTTAAAGATAAATTCCCATTCGTAAAAAAATAGTATTTCTATTTTAGTACTAAAGATAGTCACTATATATTTAAATATTATAGCTACAACTTAATTTACTTAGTTTACCATTGGGTACTAAATTATCTTTTTTCGAGGAGAAATATTTAGATATTATTTTATCTAAGATTCAGTTTACTAACAACATAGTCATAAATCAATATGGTTAAACCTGTTATGCTGTAAAGTATTTTGAGGTGTATATAATAAATTCTAATATTTAAAAGATCAAGATCTTTGATGGTTATACTTTTGTTCAGAACAGAATCACGAATTTTATACCTTGACAAAAACTGACGTGTTTTGCAAGTATATGATGTTTAACTGCATTTCTTAATATTTATTTTGAATGCACGAATTGATTAAGGTGTTAATATAAAGTTGAAGTTTATAAGCATCAACTTGATTAAATACCATGTTATTATAGATTTGAATATTGTCCACATAGCAAAAACGTTAAAAATTCAATGAGTTCTTCGATGAATATAATGAAGATAAACAGACCTAGTTTAGAACCTTGCGGTACCCCTGATGTAGCTATAAATTTATTATTTCATTATTATATTATAATTATTGTAGAAGACATAATTCAGCATATCTGTTAGATATGAGGAAATTAGCTTAATAAAACTCTGCAAAAGACCAAAAGTACACAGGTTATTTAGAATGATTTACACTTATTTATAAATGCACTGGAAAAAAAAACATGTAAACAATATCTATTTGCCATCGGCATTTCAAGACTTCAATTATAAACTGTGTTATCGTCGCTAATTTGGTTACCGTTGATTATCCAAGTGTTAATCAACGTGTCCTAGGTGAAAGATGAGCGTAAACATTTTCAAAGATTATGTTATGTATTACTTGGTCAAAATATTTGCAAAATTAAAAACAATTTGCAATAGCTCTGTAGTTTTGATCTTAAATACAATATAAATCCTCGAGGAGTAGATGTTTTAATCGCCAGGTTAATTATAGATCTTAGTGGTTTAGAGAATACAACTATTAGAAAGCTAGGAATCATATCACCATCTGCAGTAAATTTGTTTGCTAGCGTAGTCATTACTATTAAGATGACTTTTTTTTTAAATGAAGATTGCATATAAAATAAGTGACAATTAGTATGACCCTAAAAAGTGTTAGTGCTTGACGTGACAATATATTGTGGATGATAAATACTTAAATTATAGTTCGTTCGGGTTGGTTATCCTAATATGATTGGGATAGGCAGCTTTTGTTTCTTTTTGGTAGTTGCACTGACCTTCCAAGTTCTAATAGGTTGCTTTCCACTTAGACCTATAATATTGTTTCAGTTTTAATTTTCTTATAGCCGAATTAAACCATGCTGGACAGATATATGTTGAACTACATTTTTAGAAACGACTGATAAAATAGTGTACAATGTACTATAAAATCTCTCAAGTGCATAGTTTACGTCAAACTCGCTAAGGAATGTATAATCCACTTGAGAGAAATCATACGATGAATTAAATTCTCACTTAACTCGTGGTGAAACATTATTATGTTAGTTAGAAGATTCATTAAAACACTTGATTTTGTTTCACTTTTTATATATTCCTCCGACTAGTTTCGGCTGTTGTTCTTTATAAACAAAACCGAGGGTTTTAATTAATCTTCTAATTGAGAGAAATCCTTATACAATTTATTATAGTTGGCCTTTCGAAAAATCTATATTAGAATGACGAAAATAGCTAAGGTCTTATTTTGCTAAGAAAGTATGCAGTAATAGATAACGGGGGATTAGCAATTGTATTTAATTGTTTAAGCCTAGTTAATTACAGAAAACAATTATATTAAATAAACTTTTGAAAATCTTACTGTTTGGCTGTTAAGATGAAGCCAAAACTTCGAGGAATATATCAAGATCACAATATTAGGCAGTATATAAATAGCAACAATATAAAATATAACAGACTCAACAATACATCTACATATTATCAGGTCGATTAGTGGCACTAGTTTAGAAATATTAGCAGTACAACAAATATTAAATTTAATATAATTCACATGAGAAACAAGAACGCTACCTTCAGTGGAAGATCACATTTCTAGACCACGAATATCCTCTTGTACAGCTGTTTAGGTCGTTCCTTAGCAAATAATTATATCTTTTTTTCAATTTTTCTCGATATTTTACTTACTAGTACAATTTAGCCAATTGTCTTAGCTACAAATACTTTTATTATTCACTATTTGTTTTGAGTTATAGTCTGTTCGTTGGATCTTTCGTCGTACGTCACAAATTATCGCTTCGAGAAACGACGCAAAAACATTCAGTCTGATAAAGTAAACCAAATGCGTTAGAAAAAGAACGCACTCTAAAACTTTCGTCGTTTTTTGAAGCGATAGTTTGTGACGTACGACGAAAGATCCAACGAACAGACTATATGTGAAGTAATAATCACTAATAAAACACGATTTGATTTCTTTTAAATTAGTGAAGAATGAAAATCAAATCGTGTTTTATTAGTAATTTTATTATTTACTTTTATTATTTATTCTTTTATTCTTCAACAATTAAAATATCTTTATTTCTTTCTTAATATTTCTACATTACTCAAACAATTTTTAATTTACTATGTTAGATATACATGTGCTTGAAGGTATATATTTATTCTTGTATTCTTTGATAAATTTATCTAAAGAACATCGTTAAAATGCATTATATTTTTTTGTTAATATGTTTAGTGTAATATAATGCAAAAATATTTATTATTTTAAATAAATATTAATGATTAAAAAAACAATTAAAGTAATGTATAATTGAAAATATAACGCTTTATTTAAATAAAATTTTATAATAAGAATAAGAATTTATGGGAAAAATTCAAGAAAAAACTAACCCCCCTTTTTTATCGTATACTTGGGGCAAGGAGTGAACTATGGGAGTTGACCCATTTTTTTTTTCTCAACAGGACCGCCCATGTTTTTTAAATATTACGTTAAATCTGCATTTCTTATGAAGAAATAGATCACGCAAAGCAATATATTCCACCTTAATTAATATCAATTGGAAAACAAAACTAGACCAAATATATTAACCTCTCTTTGCATTGTAGCTTACATCTACGTATAATTATATATATCATAATTTCAACTGTTGCGTTGATCATCCATTAATCAGTTTTTAATGTAACTATTATATGAATACATTTTTGAGTTAAGTTAATATTTTATTGATAAAACATTTTTTGCAAATTAATTTTATCGTCTAGATGTATATTCCGAGTGCAATACACCTATTAACTAATTTACTAAAAAAAGCGTATTTAAGTATAACACAATAGTAAGTATTATATATTATGTATATATAAATTTCAACATGACATATATGATAAATATTAAAAAAAACACATTAAGACTACCATTATAACATACCTCTCAACTAGTAACTAATGTACGATTTAATTTCAATTTATGATGTCATTAATAAGTTTATTTATTATCTCAAACAATTTTTATCTTATTACATGTTTTTAATTAAAGTCAATATAATTTATATATTAATAATGAGAAAAATTTAATTAAAATTAAGTGGAATTCTTTTTAATTTCCTGAATAAATTTTAAGTATTAAAATATAATCTGTCATTGAAACAGTTTGACCAATCAGACCGAAACACTAGTAAGTAACTGTTTCCTAAGATTTATATACATATGATTTGGAATTCTGATCATTTTAATTATTTATTATCTTAAACTATATTTATTACATATGTAATTGATTAAGAATAATAAAGCATGCAGTCTCTTTTATATTAAAAGGTGCAATATAGAATGATTTGATTTACAGGGAAATTCCCATTACACATTAAATATACATTTGACACAAAATAACAAGAGGTCGATAGCCTATTGATGCAACAATTTCATCTAGGTTAAAAAATGTACGTGATGATATTATTAAATGGTGCAATTTAAAAAGCAAATATATAAAGTGATATTGACCTGATTTTCACTGCTGAGTAGTTTGAGCTGGTCGTTGATGAGGCTGTACTTGGCGGACTCTTCTTTGCGCAGAGCCCGCTCCTTCTTGAGTTCGGGACTCCAAAACGTTTTAATGGAATGCATGGACGATCCGAGCTTCTGGTTGGTGAGTTCGAGCTCCTTCTTGAGATTGCCGAGTTCCCTTTGGAGATCAGAGTTCTGGTGTTGGAGTTCGCCGAGGAAGGGCTGGTGCGAGGTAGGAGATTGTCGGGCCGACCTGGAGCTGTAGGGATCCTCGTCGAAGTAGAGGGAACGTTCGAGGGAGCGATCCCTGCGGTCGCGTATCGGTAAGAATTCGCGTTCATGGTCGACGGTGGCACCGCGGTCCAGCGACTGGTACCTGACCGACATGGGGTTGGTTGGTCTCGTCGCGCTGCGGGAACGGTGGTGGCCTGGACCGACGGCTAGGGGCCTTCCCCGTTCCTCAAGCATAGGGCTGGCGAGGTCTTCGTCGCGGTAATAATGGTGGTAAGAAGAGGAGCCGCCGCCGCCGCCGGAGTAGCCGTGGTCCGGAGAGTTGTTCCCAGATCGAGTTTGGCGCAACGGTTTGCGCCCTATCGGACTTCCACCAGGATACACCCGGCTGGGGGACCGGTCCACGGTGGGCAATCTCACGCCCCGCGGGGACCGGCTGCCCCCCACATACGCGTCTCGGGACATCTCATGACATGACACACACTGTACTGAAGATGTCGGCCGCACACTGATCAATGAACGGGTGTAGCGTAATAGTGCGCGCGCACCCCACTCTCCTACACACGCACCCACTCGCTATTACCTACCCACTTACACCCCCGCATCAAATAACCAACTAAACTATTGGCATACTCTTTCATATATTCATCGCAGCACCCCTGTGCCCGGCACAATCAATACGGTTGTATTTTTGAAATTACTCGCTCCTAAATCCACCGTCTGCGCTGCACTTTTCATTCAATAATTAACAAATTGAAGAACATGTACAAACTATTTCTGCGTGTTGCGCATAGGAGCTTTCAATTCTAGCTGAATTCAGGCCAAATATTATTAAACCGCTCCAACACACACTCTCTCTAGTGGAGAAAATCTCAACTGAATTTCCAATGCAGGATTTCATATTTCAGTTCCAGCAGGCTGCTTTATTGTAACGTTCGTCACGCGGCTGTTTCTAATTATAGCTCCCCTTACAAGTTTACACATAGATATCGCTACCCCTATTAATTTTTATAAAATCATAGTGAT
Source organism: Ontholestes murinus (assembly GCA_963969525.1). Lineage (NCBI taxonomy): Eukaryota > Metazoa > Arthropoda > Insecta > Coleoptera > Staphylinidae > Ontholestes > Ontholestes murinus. The sequence continues at coordinate 49,171,834 of OZ018389.1, read as the reverse complement.
TATCCATCAAATAAAAGCTATCTATAAACTCTAACACCGAATAGACATTAGAAAGATAAATATAATTACATATAATTAAATAATTAACACAATGTTTTATCAAGCGATAAATGAGAAACAAATACAAGATATAATTATTGGCTTGTGTTTACATTAAATGAAAACACTGATAATAATAAATTTTTAATAATAATTCTTAAAAATGGTGATGTAGCTATCATAGTATTTTCCCTATATTTTACTAGAAAACTATGAGGTTTACACAAAAATGCTATTCTTAACAATTTACTTAATTTTGGATTATTTACAATTATTTGTTATATAAATTTCATGTAACTTCTATAGTTTATTAGTAATAGGCAAAATGTCAAAATTATTAATTTTTAACATTTTCGTAGCAAATCAAGAACTTTATGAAAAATGAGTCATGTAATATTTTACCATAAGGATGGTGGCGACCGTTACTACGTGGTAATTCATGATTAATACGAAACTAACACTTACTATGTTTTTTACCACTAATAATTATGTAATATATATACTAATATTACAAAAACGCACTTGATAATGACACTAAACCATCGAAACTAAAGTCGTGTGTTTTTGTAATATATGTATAAATATTACATAATTATTAGTGGTAAAAAAACATAGTAAGTGTTAGTTTAGTATGTAATATTTTACATATTTAGAAAAATATCGGAAAAAAACAAAACATTCCTCGAGTAAACATCCACTTCCGGTATATGAATGTTCACCAAAAGATATTCAGTTCCAGTTTTTAATGATAAAACCCTAAGTTTAAAGTTTCATCTCTAACGGATCATTCGTTTTTTTCCGCTATAGATTCTATATAGGGAAAGTAATAAGTTTAAAACTTCACAATTCACGTTCAAATTAACAGAGTTATAAATGATGATAGTAACATTGTATTCCTTTAGTTTTTACTATTTATTATTTCTGAAGTTTATTTTTTTAAACTCTTAAAAATTTTACAAAACTTTTATATTTCATTTTAAATCTAAAAAATATATAAACGTGCATATAATCGCAATAATGAAATAATAATAATAATATTTCAGAGAATAATTAAATTATTAATGTATTAAGAATACTCTTTTCCCGAATACTGCAGGATTTTCAAGAAATTTATAACAAGAGGAAACTAATGTCCACGTCATTATTAAACAAACCCAGGTTAACTGTCAACGATTTTTTAATACAGTATATTTTCAAAACATTTTAAAAATAGAATAAATAGAATTAATTATTTTCAGCGTTTCTTCACCGTAGTTTTACATAATTACAGTGTAAAAACTACAAAAACTAACAGTTAAAACAACTACTCCTCGTACTCAAGCACCGCCAGGTATTAAATTTTGATAAGACTGCACCTGTAAATCAATATTTAATTTACAATTTTAAAAATGCTTAATTATTTTAAGATCTTGCTCAAGTACACACCCATCTGAAGAATTTTTCGTAATACTATGAATATTATTTTATCATTTTTAACCGTTTCGGAGGTTTTAATAGTTTTAACATCTTGTTCTGTCATACTTTTTAATTTGAAAATTTCAAAAATTCAGTAATCATTTTGTTGATTCAAACTTTTTTTGTCTTTAATTATTCATTCCTATCATATGTTTTAATTGTATTAATTCTACCATTTTATTTATTATTATTTATATTTGATATTAAATTGATAATATCTCTCTTTTCAAAGCTTTAACTATTTTAATTTTGTGAAATTTGAAAATATTCTTAGAATTTAATTTGATTTTATCCTATCCTTTCAAAATATTTGACGGTATTTTGTAAATTTAAAAAATTCTCATAAATTTTAACTTATTTTTGAGAGTAATGACCAACTGTTTTTAATAATATTAATATTCATTTGCATGTACTGATAATTTGTATTGTATTATTTGTAATTTTCAGTCTATTTTTATAACTTTTTTCATAGATTCACCTTTTTTATAATTTTCTACCTTTTTTGTACTACAAGTAACATAACTCCATTATTGATGCATTTAAAGGCTTTGGAATAAATTCAACTGTTCTTGAAAATATGTATATTGTGGTAAGTGCCTTTGTTAAATTAAATTAAATTAAATTAGCTTCTTTCTTAATATTATTTTGACATTCTCAACTGTTCTTTGGCAATTTGACGTTATCAAAAAAGTAACCATTCTTAAAAACATAAATGCACATGGGTTAAGTCGAAGAACACAAAACGCCGCAACTTTCAAGATATATACTTTAAATTTAAAGCGATTGAATATATTTTGTATGTATTTCTATATTTTTAAAAAAAGATCTTATAAAGTAAATAAACTAAACTAAACTAAACTAAACTTAATATTTCAATATATATTTGTTGTTTTAAATGTTTTCAATACTGCGTCAGTGTTTTATTAGGTTTTTATATGTTATGAACGCTAGGTAACAACAACAATATATTTTAACAGCCATAACTTACTTGAATTTTCATTATGTTTGATAGTTAACTTCAATAATTAGTTTTATCATTCAAATAACGTGATCAAATAATATTCATTATAACTGTCTTTACTAACCGTTAACTATTTCTCATTTGTAAAATTCGAACGTATTTATAACAAGTTAAATTGTATCTAATTAATAATCTAATAATAAGTGTATGATTTTCAAAATTTTTACTTAATTTAATAGAATTGTTTTGGCATACAGTGGCTTACTTAATTAGATATAATATGGATTTACAACTAAGTGCCTCGTCAATCAGTTCTATTTAAATTGTACTTTCATTTTTTCAAAATATTTAACTGAATTTTTGCAGTTTCAATCGAGGTCTTCTACTATTTTTTTGTAATCCTGATTGATTGTTTTAGTTATATTATGTTTATAATATTTTTAACAATTTAAATTCTTATCCATTTATTTCAAAATATTTAAATGAATTTTGGCACGGTAAAAAGATGGTATTTTTAATTAATTTTTGAGTATTAACTATTTTAATAATTAAAAATAAAGAAAACAGTTTTACTTTTATCTCACTTTAAACTTTATTTTCAGTGACTAGCTACGACTACATGGTAATCATTATCAAACTAATAAATCATTAATAAATGATTAAATGATTTTACAACATTAATAAATTATTAATTAAATATTGGTTAAGCAATGGTAATTGGTTTTCATAGTATATATATTTTAATAATTTAAAATTTTAAGGTGCAGATGCTCTCAGAAAAATTAATTCTAGTATTACTTTTACATTAATAAATTATATTCGACTATTATCATTAATGTTGTAAAATCATGAATATAAAAGCTAAAGTTTTATTTCATCCTACGTTTGAACATGAAATACCACATAGTCCCCGACACCAGTATCCTGTTCCTTAAAATTAATACAAATTAATACAAATGATACTAAGAAACAAGTATGTAATTTTATATACAATGCAGACAAGATTGAATTGATTCATGATCGGAAAATTCTTCATAGTTGTAAAACGCATGGGCAATTAGGTAACAAACAATAAACATTTTGATAGGCAAATTTCTTGTTTTTTGACTTAATTTGCTATAAAACCATAATATAAGACCATAGTACCGTGTTCCCGTTTGATCAATCGAGTTTACCTCTTGTATTATATTGATATTTACGTGAATATATTCTATATAATTGATACTTGCTTTGCTACACTCTTGAAGAAACATATAACTCACTGGATAGGAACTAGGAATAATATTTTGTTTCTATTTCATATATTTACTATAAGTTCCCTGACACGTGTTTCGCCGATTACTCGCCTTTCTCAAAGGAGTATAAAAATTAAAACTAGTTTTAAATTAAAATATGAAACAGAACAAGTGTATTATTCCTAATTCCTGTCCAGTGATATTATCTATATTCTGTTTTATATACATTAGACACTCCAAAATATATAAACAACGTCGAGTTAAAATTCGCATGTGTTTAAAATAGCGTTTGCAATCATCCTGATACTTAATACCCGCAACTATTCTTACAGCCCTTCTTTGCAATTTAAATAAACGATGCTTGCATGATGCATGACCCCAAATGAGTGTGCCATATAAAAAATAACAGTGAAATATACTATAATATGCAGTGATTAAGATTTTTTTTGGGAAACAATGCTCTTAAGCCATAAATTGATCTATTTAATTTGACACTTATATAATCGTCATATGCTATCCAAGTTAATGTTGGATCAAGGTAAAGACCTAGGAAACATACACTTGGTTTATTATTCACATTTGTTTGCTCAATACGTTAAGTGTGAATAACATTTCAATCATCTTGTTGATAGCATTAGACTTATTTATTAAGTCTTATTTAAGTCTTCATAACTATGATCTTTACTCATGATACCACCAGCAAAGACTATCGTATTATTGTTTCCAATTTAACCCGGAAAATTATTAATTAATATTAGAAACAAAAGGGGTCCCAGAATAGACCTTTGTGGCACACCGCTTTCTATGAGACAATATTCGGATTCAGATTCCTGAATACATACCTTTTTTTCTGTATTTTAAATATAACTCTAAGAGTTTCACACTGTTAACGCTAAAGCCATATTTAGGTAATTCATCAATTAATATTTTATGACAAATTCAATCGAGTGCTTCGCTGAGATCGAGAAATGTGCATATAGAACATGTTCCCATTTCAAAGCATTCGATTGTATGATCTGTAAATGCTTGAATGGCTGAAATAGTTGACATTCCGCTACGAAAACCATACTGATAACTTTAATTAGAAAAGAAATCATTAAAGGGTATGCTACAGTCACTCAACTGATGGGGTGGTATAGCCCTGCTCGAATCTATAATTTTTATAATTAAAAGGTATTCACCATTTGATTTTATTTTTGCCATTTTTATGGCTTCTCTATAAGTTGTTCTATAGTTGTTAAAATTTTCGATATTCTGGTCAATAGGGAACTTTTTAATATTTTTTATTATATGTGCCAGAAGTTCAAAGGTTTCCCTCATATTTTGATTAAACCATTTTATTAATTGTTTTTTCTTTTCAATCATTTTGGTTTTTGGAAATGCTTTGAAGAAACATATATTAATTAAATTTTGAAGAAAATCACATTTTGTGTTTACACCTAATTTTCGCAGCATATTAATCGGTATATATACACCCTGTATATGAACATTAACTCATTACCCAAAAAATCTCATCTTTGTATTAATCCAATAGACGTTAATCTACAACGAAAACCACCAAACCCTTCAAAAACTAGTCCTCAATCCAAATCCCGTCTTCCATTCCCAACCAAAATATTCATGGCTGGAAAAAGCCTCATAAATTTAAGAATATATTGATTGAATAATTAAGCACTATTGAACTCCAATCCTCTACGCCCCATATTTTCTTGTTTATATCCATCATTCCTCCTCTATTGAAGATACAATTCTTTTTATTTGACCACGTTGTCGTAATCTAAGAATTCAACATTAATCAAACGAAAGCAAGGTTTCCTCTTTAATATAGAATTCAAACTATTGCGTATTAATACTTTTCCTACATTTATTATGACCGAAAATCACTTTTAACATTAACAATTAACATCTTCTAAAATGTTGAACTAATCCTGACCTTTGTTGATATCAGTTATTCATCAAATTTTCAATTTTACAAAAACTTCCTAACGCAGAACTCCCAAAAATTATATATAGACATTAAAACTGTGACATTGACAAAGTGACTAAACACTTTTTTAAATAATAATAGATTTATTTACACACATATGCATACAGTAAATATTGCAAAAAGACACCTTTTGTTTATGTTTCCCCTTTCCTCGCATCGGGACTTTTGGACGCGGTGCTCCATCTCGTGTTAACGGTATTGAAGGATATTTTATTCTTCTTTTTGTATTTTTTCTTCTATTTTGTTTTAAGATTTCGTTTTTGATTTTTGATTAGGTTGTTTTTCATTTTTGTAGATCTTAAGAATGTATATTTAATGTTATCATGCTTTTTATGTTTAATTCTTGTACGTGACTTAAATGACGTTGTTACATCCCACCCACAATTTAAATTGAGGATTTCCTTATTTCTCAATAAATTTGTTAAAAAAATACACCAACACATAGAAGAAAAAAGTATAAATACACTCTCCTAAATTTCATCCTAAGACTCATCAAATATAAAAGATAACAGAGCGATACAAAGACTGATAAAAAATGCAAGATAGACCATATGGAACACCAATTGTTAACTGCACCTGTTTTTATTTTTCAATATAATGCTACAATTCTGGCAAGTAAATAAATAAATAAAAATTAACAAAATGTTTCAAATAACAGTTAATAAAAAATTAAAGAAACTCAAGTCATTGTTTACACGTTGTAATTTTGAAGTATATCGCTCAATAAAACACAACTAAATATACATTGGCAAACAAATTATTAGCAAAATGGTGTTGGTTAATTCAAACCATACCAATAAATATTGAATAACGTAATTATAAAATATTAAACATTTTCAGATAATAATAAATTTTATACTTAATAAAAATTCTCATTAAAGAGATTCAAATATAAAAAAATTTAATAATTAAATTTAAACAGAATAAATGGGTCTTACTGATTAATGAATCTATATTGTATAAACTAAATAAATAATAAAAGATAACAGAAATGATATGTTATTAAGTATTAAAAACTCATAATTAATTATTTAAAATAAAAAAGTGTAACGCTATGAATAATAGATAGTATATTCATTTTACACAATATTCCATGTTTGATAGGTATTTACAGCCCGTTGCCATAATGATCGGATGGGAAAATTCATCCTTCTTATCCTACATATTATTTTTCCGGTATCGTTATTTCTTTTTACAACTACATGGATATAGGCAACCAAAACAACGTACTGACGTTATTATCTATTTATTATAATTATTGATTCAATATATCGATATAATATACGCTCCAAACGATCTTGCAATGTTGCTATTATTGGTTCCAAGGAGGTTGGTATGTCCAAGCAAGAGCAATGTGATTTGGATAATAACTTTTGTAAACAACTCTTGGGTGATTTAAAAATGCCCACTGATAATATTAGAAATTTGCGTTTAGAAAAATATGATAGTACAAAGAATGATCGAGCAAGACCTATTAAAAGATATAAGGATATGAAATCAACTGAGAAATATTAGGAATTAGGCTAGCATATTAATCGTACTAATAATGGTGAAACTTATTTAAAAATTATTTATAAAAATGGAATCCCCGTAATAATTTCAACAAAAAACTAAGTAATACTAGCACATTATATCCAATTAATCATGTCACTAATACTAATATTTTTTTATCAAAATGTCAGAAGTATACATTCTAAACTTCAAGATGAATATATTAATTCGTCTGATTTGTCATTTGATATTTTATTGTTAATCGAAATATGGTTAAACGACTCTGTATATAGTAGGGAATTGCTTCCACAGTATTATAATGTTTAATGTGATCGTAAATTCTCTCTTGTGAATCGGTCCGAAAGTTCTGTGTGCTATATCATTAATATGTAAAGTAGATCTTTGTAATTGGTGTAGTTTATATTCCACCTGACATTTTGAACTTTTTCTCTCAGTCCTGGAAATATTATTGCTTCACCAAAATTATATAGTTGTAGGTGACAAAAATCAATCCTATTTTGAAGAAAGGCTTTTTAAATCTTTTTATTAATAACTATAAGCAGGTCTCAATCTTATGCAACTTTGCTAAAGTTTTTAAAATCAAAATTTATTCTATTTTGTATAATGGAGTCAAGTCTAAAATTTCACCCTTCCAACATGGATTTATGCCCGGCCGCTCCACAATTACAATCTTAACATGCTTTACCCAATATATATCAGAAGTATTGAATAAAAGATGTAGAGTTGATGTTATCTATACTGATTTTTCTGGTACACTGTAAATCACTCCCTCTTATTGGACAAAGTTGGTAATTTTGGTTTTTCTCCGGCTACTATTAACCTACTCAGATCATATCTTAACAATATGAAGTGTTATGTATCTTATAATGGTTTCACTTCTTCTGAATTTGTAGCACTTTCTTTATTAATGATTTGTTAGAAAATTTAAGCTATCATACACTGGCGTATGCTGACGATATCAATTTCTATAGAAAGATTGGGTCTGATGTGAATATCGAAGTTTTACAGTCTGATATTAATTTTATTCAATAATGGTGTAGTGATAATGGTTTGTGTTTGAATGTTGATAAATGTAATAGTATGGTTTACACAAGCTGTGAAGTAATTTATAAAATATATTATGTGAGTGATAGGGCTTTGTTGAATGTAGATCGTCATCTCGGAGTATTATTTTCTTCTTCCCTTGCATTATCTAAGTCACTTGAATTTGTTTTTCGTGCTAGTAAATATTTTCAAGACCATTCATTTCTTAAGAGACTTTATTGTGCATTCGTGTAAGGAGTATACTTGAGTATGTATCTCTAATCTGGTACCCTATATATACCTCTCATAATATGCCTATTGAGCGTATTGAAAGACGAGTTTTAAAATTTTGATCTTTTAAATTGGATGGAGTATATCCTAAAAGAGGTTGTAGTCAGGCTGATTTACTTCTACGACATGGGTTGGTGGTCACATTATAAAATAGTTTAAAAGCTACTTGTCTTTAATTATTTTGTGTATTTAAATTTTCTAATAATGCTGATGACAAAAACCATGTCTTTACTGTTTACTAAAACTTATATTTGTGTTAGTATTGTTCGGTGTTAATTAATTGAAGTATAAATACCAAGAATTGTAAATTTAATACTTTCCAAGTTACATTCTTGATGGAACAAAAATTTAATAGGTTTGTTTGGATTAATGCACTTGTTGTGTTTCATGTTCTTATTTACAGTTTCCTGACATATGTTTCGAATTTCACAATTCATTTTCAAAGGAGTATAAGTTGTAACTCTTACAACATATACTCTTTTGAAAATGTAACTCTTACAACTTATACTCCTTTGAAAATGAATTGTGAAATTCGAAACATATGTATAAGTTGAAAATGAATTGTGAAATTCGAAACATATGCCAGGAAACTGTAAATAAAAACATGGAACACAACAAGTGCATTAATCCAAACAAACCCACCAAGAATTGTATTTTTTCATATCCGTAATATAAATATTAAATAAAAAATTAAAGGTATAAAGAGTGTCCCAAAATTAGCGCAAGATTTGAATGATTTGCCATTTGTGCAGTAAATAGTTGGCAGCTCTGAAAGAAAAACTGAGAGTTTAGGGTTTGTAGAAACGAAGCATTACACGTTACAATAATGTGCTTTCTTCTTCTTAAACAATATCTCAATAATACTGAAATTTCGGCGGCCACAGTTCGAAAATTTCATACACAATATAGTCGAAATACTGTTTTAACTTCGTTGAACTGTGGAGAGATTAATTGAAAATTTAAGGAAGACTGAATCAGTTGGAGACAACGCTAAACACACTTGGCTTCCAAAACAAGCCGTTCAAATGTCAATATAAAAGCAGTGCGTGAGTGAGTTAGTGAAAATCCTAGAACATCAATTCGGCGCTGTGAGATTTGCAAATTTCAAGAAGCTTTATACAGTGCATACTCACAAAAATCTATATCTCCATGCCTACAAAATTCAATTAACACAACAACTGAAGCAATAATGTCCATGCACTGCAAGAAGAGATCGTTGAAAGGATTATTGAACATCAATAAGTGGGTGGTATTTTTTGAGCAAAATCATCCTAAGCAATTAGGCATATTTTTACCTTAATGGTTTTTTTAATCGTCAAGTTTGGGGTTCAGAGAACCCAAGTGTTATTGACAAAAAACTAAATGCATTTGTTTTTTGTCATGTGGTTCCAACAAGACTGTGCCACATGGTATACAGCCCGTGAAACAATTCAATTACTGCATGATATGAATTAGCCCCCTTGACTAACACCATTAGATTTCTTTTAATGGGGTTATTTAAATTCAAACATCTATGCCAACAAGCCCAAAACCACCCGTGTATTACAGAAGGAAATTAAACGTTGTAATAACGAAATTCAGCTACATTTATGAAGAATGACCATGGAAAATTTCGACAAAAGAGTGCGTCTGTGCTAGCAAAGCCATTTGACCAATGAAATCTTATACAACCCCAGACTACTTGTTTTTGCTTGCGTAAAATTGGACGAATATGGACTACTAAATAAAATTCACAGCAAACATGTCAAAAAGGTGATAAATATTGTCACCCAGGTTGTCTTATTAAATTAATCAAAATTGAAATTAAAATATAATAAATTAACACGCCGGTGGTGGCGCATTCGGCTGCAGCCGAAGTAGCGTTAGTAGACGTTAGTTCGGGTCAGCAGTTGGATGGGTGACCGGTACCATTCACCATTGGGATACAATTAATGGTGCTTTAGAGTGACGGGGGCAATCCTTTAAAGTAACAAGCTCATTTACACACACACAAATACACGTGGTCGATAGCCAAAAACACTACTACTACTATGATAAATTAAAATATTTCACAGGTATTCTACACATTCTAGTTTCTTCACTAATCCTCAACAAATGAAATGAATTTAGAAATTTTAGTTACGATATATTTAAAGGAATGTATCTTATGGCTTTAATTAAAACAATGTTGAATATGGATCAATTAAAAAAGAAAAAATTAAAAGTATTTGTATCTTTAAAATTAAATTGGTGTAATAATGTTTATAGCTTAGTGCGTTGTATATTTAATATCGAAAGTCTCAATTTGGGAAGCAAAAATCAGATTTTCACTTTATATTTTATATGGTCTCTGGAATGATCTTGTATTATAGTATAGATTAGATTTTGTAATGTTTCGTTAATAAAACAATTGTTTTTTCGTGACTTGTCCAATATCTGTTGATTTTTATGGATTAATAAATTTATTATTAGTATTATTATTATTAGACTTACCAGAGTATTACACCCAATTGTATTCGATTGTGTCGATTCCACGTCACGAGAAGAAGCATGATTTGGGCACTTCAAGATCTAGAAAATGAAATTATTCAAACTAGGTAAAGCGAAAGTGAATAGTAAAAAAACTCACGAAATAGTGAAGTACAAGTAATTATAATAATTAAACGGTCAAAAAATTCTTCCCCAGAGTTGTAAATCTAACAGACATTGTTATTGATAACGCAGAATCCTTACTACTTGAAAACGGTCCAAAATATAATCCTTAAATTGCATCAAACGAAACATTAGAAACAGCAGGTATTAATTCCGAAATAATTTATTATTGCAATAACAAAGCAAAATGAATAAAGAATTATAAAAAATCACACTATAAAAGTAAAATTCAGAATTCAGATAAACAGACAATAACCAATATAAAAAATAAACTAAAAAACAACTTAATCTTGTGCAAGGCAGATAAAGGTAATACTGTAGCCATATTAAATAAAAAAGGATACATAACAAAGATTGAACAGTTAAAATCATTTAATTTCACCAATAAAAATTTGATCCAACAAAAAAATATGAAACTGAATTGAAAAAAATATTAAAACAAAGCAATAGTTTAATATCAGACATAGTTACATTAAAGTTAACCTTATTTATACACCCCGACGTATATACTTTGCAAATTTTTAAAGGCCACTCTCATAAATTTGAAACCACAATATTCAATAAAAACAAAATTAATTTAGTTAACAATTTAAAATACTACTGTATACCACCAAATGCGAAATTAATTTCGTTTGACGTGAAAAGTCTATTTACATCAGATCCTATTAAAGAACTAAAAATCATTTTAGAAAAAAATAAAAAATCATCCAAATGTTTAATTGTGGAGGCGTTTACTTTGTGGTATATCTTGAATATACTGGAGAAAGAAAACAGGATCACTTTGTTTTTATATAAATAATATAAATAATAATATATAAAACTAGTAAAACAAAGTGATCCTGTTTTCTTTCTCCAAAAATTCATCCATTCGATGAAAAAAAAAATTTCATCTACCTAACGAAGCCACTGTGTGGTGAAACATTGTTGTAGTATAATAAAAACTTTTTTGAAATGGTATACTGTGTCAGTATTTTATTAAGAAATAATCTTGCATAAAAAAACTAAGAGTTATGCTAAATTTTAATTTTGACATTGGTATCTTCGGTAACTTTTTGCAAAATTTTAAGTCCCATTTAATATCACACACTTTATTTTATTAATAATGACTATAGTCAACACACTTGAGCTTGTCAAGAAAAGATATTTAGTTTAAGAATGACAAACTCAATCATTTCAATCTGCTATTGTTTAAATTTTAAGATTCAGTGCTGCATTGTTTACTTTTTGTGTTGATAAATAAACTACTTCAATTTTAAACAAATATTATATAGAATGTTATAATATTGCAGGCATATTTATATAAAGTTTATATTTATTTTCATTATTTAAACTATTGCAAAAAAAGTTATGGTTATTAATGCTGAATTTATTAACATTAATTAAAATTGTTCATGCTTATTTTCACAATATATTTATATATTTTAAAACGATTGTAATGCTGTTTTATTTATTTGATACGGGTTTAATTAAATGTTTTAATAATTAATTTAATATTCACAGATGCGATATTTACTTGTAGATTTTAAGTCACATAATATTCTAGAAATGTTTACATCTTTGGCAGTATTACGATATGTCGTAAAATGTGTAACTAAAAGTATCATTTGTAAACTATTATCTAAATCACATAGTATAGTACCATAACACCAAAGTATTATTTCAAAAGGCAGATTTTATTGCAAACATGTTAAGAATGATATTTACGAAAGTAGTAGATTTTATCAAATAGTAGTAGTAACATATATTTATTCACAAATTTTGTACATATTGAAATTGGAATAATGAATAATGAATGAGGTGTTAATGTATTAATTTGTCAAAAGGCTATCGACCAGAGGTCTTTCTGCCTTGTGCTGTCCAGTCATATGGCGTCAGTCGTTATTGCGTAAAAGGATGAAATGATGAAATGAAATCAAATATGGTTGAATTGGGATTTTTAAATTTAGGGTTTATACTAGGGTTTCTAGGAAGACAATATTGGGATAATATATGGAAGTTGAAAGGATTTTTGGACAATTTTTCTGATAGGAATCGAAGGCGTTCTAGGATAGGGATAACTAAAGTGGTATCATATAGGAGCTGATTAGATGGATTGTGTAGAGGATTAAGGGGATGTCGGAGTTTGGTTAGGGTGCGGAGGGATGCTCGCTCGCTAACTTCGATATTACGGGAGGTTGGATTGCTGGGATTGGTATAGAGGGCACAACCATAGTCAAGTAGTGGGCGGCAGATCATTTTGTAAATTCTAACAGCTGTTTTTGTATTAATCCCATTGTTCTTATAGGTTAAGCTTCTAAAGCATTTTGCCCTAGAAGTTATTTTATTTTTTAATGCAGCAGTATGTTTTTTGAAATTGATCTTTTAATCTATGGTTATGCCCAGGTATTTAACGGAAACTGAAGGAGGGATCAAAGTTTGGGAAATAAAGACTTTATGGGGTGAGTTATTGGTGCGATGATAAGGAATTAGGAGCTGTGATTTGTGGGGATTGATTTTAATGCGCCATTTTGCAAACCATTGTTGAAGGGAGCCAATAAGCTCTTGAAGGAATTGAAGGGCTTTTGGTAGTGTGGTGGCATGTGTGATCAAGGCCGTATCATCTGCAAATTGCAGTTGGATGGGTTAAAGTAGGAAGGATCGGGGTTGTAGACATCCACGCAAAAAATGTTGTATAACAGAGGTGAGTTTATCAAATAATATTCTTGAATTATCGGTATGTAGTTTTTATTTCAATATAATTAAAATTATTATAATTAATATTCCTACGAATATTATTAATAAAAAAATACAATTTTCATTAAAAGAAAGGTTTGAATAATTGAACTAAAATGAAATAATGTTAGCTAATATTAGTGCTTAGATAACATTATTTCATTTTAGTTCAATTATTCAAACCTTTCTTTTAATGAGAATTGTATTTTTAAATTAATAATATTCGTAGGAAGAAAATATTTCACATTTACACTTTTAAATGAAACAAAATTAAATATTTATTTAAATAGATTTTGATAAAAATCGATTAACTCACCTTTAGGTTAATTTTTATTTAATATTACACTCTTACACTCACTCACATGTCACCTATAACTGAACACATCAAATTTTATGTGAAATACAATGGACTTGTTTTTGTCGTAAACACTATGTGAGCTAAAAAGTGGGGCGGGATTTTGCCCAATTGAAACAAGAAAACCGGTTATAATGTGATTATTCGTGTGTTCAGTTATTTCTTTTTATTAAGATAATGTGAATTATTCAGGCCTGAAAAAAGGTAAAATCTACAGAACAGATTCAATTACGGAAGTAAACAACGTATGATCTTTAGTACGGGATAATATACCTTTGTCTACTAGGCCTAACAACTAAATCTTCGAACAAACAAAAAAAAATAATTTAACTAACTAAATTATTTAATTAAATTAATCAATTAATTAAACATTAACATTATATTAAAATCTATCATTTATAAAAAAATATTTAAATGGTTTGGCTCCTATACAAATTGAAATGCACTACAAGGTGCATAATTTAACAAAACATTGCATAATATCATGACAATTAAATGGTGTGGACAATTTAAGAAGTTTCCGTTTGGACTCAATTTTTGGATACGTCTAATGGTCCGAAGGTAACATTAAAATATGTTTTTCGATAAATCGTCTCTAAATTTGAGGTACGTCACTGAAGGTAAGTATGACGCAAATTATCTCAAGGCAAGTGGGGGAATCACCGATTTAACTAAACACTTTATCTATGATAGTCACTACCTAGTATTAGGCTTAGCTGTGATCATATGCGCTATTTTGCAATTCATTTAAATTACTTTAAAAATTCTTAAATTGGGAAAAATTAAATTAGAAGTTTCTAAAAGCAACGAATACAGAAACAGTATTTATTCCCAGAGGCCTCACAAGTCAATTACAACCCTTGGAAGTCTATTAATAAACCATTATCAAATTTTATGCGAAAAGAGTATAATTAATGAATGATGAAGACTAATCGCCTAATGCCACGGCAACATGACGTGTGAAATGAGCAACAATTTCAGAAGTTTGTGTTTAGCAGGATGGCATAAAACTACTAAAAATGGTTTGGGGACAATAACATCATGGTCCTCTCATTGCGGATTCGGATCTTATTATTATTGAGACATTGTGTCATAAAATGAAACAAAAATTGCGTGATGATCTCTTAAGAACTGTTGCTGATTTGAAGATGAAATTAGGTGAATTGTAACAAAGTTTCGACCCTGACATAAGTAAATCATTAATAAATATAATGCCAAACAGGATTGCAGCGGTTGTAAAAACGTATGGTGATTTAACGCCATATTAAAATAGTAATTCCTTAAATTGTCCGAACATTTAAATGATTGGTTTTATTATAATATTAATGTAGTTCCTTAATTTAATTATTTAGTTTGTGTAAAAGGTTTTTAATAAATTTTTGTTTATCCGAATATTTAGTTGTTAGGGCTCGGACTTTCTCATGCTTCTATTTTTTTTTTTTTGTTGAACAGCAACAACATTGTATTCTTCGACATACAACATTCCGCATATATTCTAGTGATGATTAAAAGATATAAATGTCTTTAAGTAAAAATCATGCATCAGAAATTCGTAATTATTTAAGGTATTTAAGTTTCTGACTTTTTCGAATTTTTAAATTTTTCAATTACAGTGTACTACTTTTGATCATACCTAAAATCGAAACTTAGCAATGACACTATAACTTTGTTTGTAAAACTTTATTTGTATAACTTGATAAACAAAGTTATCGTGTTTTATTCAATTTACAAAAATGTATAACGAAGTAGAAGCCTCCAACATATATAACATAAAGTGACAGGATTAATAGTTCTATATTGGAGTGGCTCACCTATCATTAATGTAACGACAAAATTTTTGGCTATACATTTCGATTTAAAGTTGGATTGGCACTCTCATGATGAATTTTTAAACTGCGTAGAGCTGTATTTTTGATAAATAGAATACCAAAAAATGCAGATAAATTAGTATATTTTTCTTTATTTTATAGCATCATAACGAATGTGGTAACACTTCAATAATTAGTCGAATATTTGCTATTCAATAGCAAATTCAATAGCAAGCTTCCTTCGAGAGGTATCAAATTTGGGTTATCGGAATAATTGTAGTTTTTGTAGATCTAGACATGTTGACATTACCTGCGATGTACTTTATAGAATGTCTTAAATATGTTTGAAAGTACATACTTCGTACAAAACAATTCTAGAAACGTTAATAATTTTTGATGCATTAGGTAGTACTATTCTTCAAACAGTACGTGATAAAATTACATTGTATTCTGACCGTTAGTTTTGAGGTTACAGTCGATTTAGTAACCCCGGTTTTGTAATTTTCAAGATAATGGATCGAAATTTCATTTGTTGACTAAACACGTTGTTTTGGTGGGAAAAGTACTGTTTAAGAACAACATTGGCTTGGTAAGCATTATCGGTACCAGGGAACTCACTATTATTGACGGGTATGCTGAATCTTCTAAGTAACCTACACATTTTTGACATATCTTATATTATTTATTATCAATAGACTTATAATATAATTAATATTATTTGGTTGACAATTTTTCATTAAGTTTTGAATAGTTAAGTTCACCTGCAATTCCACTTTCAATTGGTAAAAGAGGTAGAGCGCAAATAAGTTTTAATTAACTTAAGCTTCGAAAAACTCCGTTCTGCCGTCGCCACCGACACGGGAATTGTTAATGTAATTTTAAGAAAATGATATTGGGAAGCAGTTGCTCTAGGTTGTTAGTTAAAATAAATTTTAAGCCGCCTATTGGTGTTGTTTTTGTTGCTAAAAGATTGACCAATATTTTGATTTCCCCATGTAAATACATTGCGTCAATATCTGATCCAGATGAATCTGACAGTACTTCTTATTTTTGACATGCAGACAAGAGGTCATTATCGTTCATTTCTTTTATACTGTCAAAGTTGTAAATAAATCCAAAATAATTATTATGTGTTCGTTCAATGACATTACGGTCTGATCCAAAACCACATTAAAAAAATCAATCCGAAATTTCGTTTCTAAATAATTATTGGTTGATCTTTAATTTTGTAAGAAATATGCGTTTTGACTCGGCGTCTTCGCATATGTAGTACTTGTGGGAAAGACATTTCTTCTGAAGTCATATCTAACTCTTCTGCCATTTGCCTTGCTGTCACTTGAGCTGCAGTAAAGCCGGTTTCTTTATAATGTTGGAAATATTCCTTTGTTTTGTCCAAACATTAAATCGCAGTATATACTTTTATTTTTATTTGTTAATGCTTCCGTTCGCGCTTTGGGGTCGTTAGCAGATTCAGATATTTCTACTAATGCATCATAAATGGCACCAACTTGAAAACGAACAGCTTTGACGCTCTCCACCTCTGTGTTGATGCTCAAAATAAAACAAAAATTTGTTGCAAAGTTCCAAATAAACTAATTGTTCCAACTGATGATTTGGCAATGTTGCCTAGCATATTGAAGTTATGGCAACTTCAAGGCACAAAAAAGGCTTTTGAAACGCATGTTCGCTCCATTGTCGTAGCCTTAACCACAGCAATTTTGTATATGTATTTCTAGTTTCTTAAGTTTGCTTAAACAAACTTCAGTCAAATTTTCCCCAGTACTTTCCGCGATGTGCAAAAAGCCTACAGAATACTCTATTACTTTGGGCGAAGACGATGTTACGTCCACAATAGGAAATATCATCGTCATTTGTTCCTGATGGCTGGACTATAACCAAGAATAATCGAAAAATATTTTGCCTGCTGATTTTTTTAAATTATTGCACTCAGCACATGAGATCAATAACTTCATTCTGAATACGTTTGCTCATAGAATTATCACTTATTTCTTTACTTTGTATCCGTCTTAGGTGTTCTTCTAGAACTGGGTCATACTCCGCAAGAAGTTGAATTAAGCGCAGAAAATTCCCATTTTTGGAATGAAATAAGCGATTAATGCTTCCTCGAAAAGCGAGATTTCTTTCTCCCAAAAACTTGCAAACGAAAACGATTTGTTTTCAGACATTATTCCTATATACTTTTTTCACGGTCAATAATAAGCTGTGTCTGTTTTTCTATTGTTACTCCTTTTTTAAGTCTTAACTGTAGTTCAAGCCAAGATTTCAAACTGTTCATATGCAATGCAGATAATTCATGTTCCTGCAAGATTTTCGTAATATGGTTCTATTCGTTGCTCCCTTTTGTCGCCAATTTAAAAAAAATAAACTTTTATTAATCTTTTGCTTTGGAATATACTAACCAGTCACGATTCACAGTTTCCTTATTGGATATTTGCGTTGGTAAAAGCTGTCTTAAAACTGGCGCCCCATTTGATTTTTAGGATAATCAGACCAACGTTGTCTGTTATTGTTGGCTATATTGCAGGACAATTGAGTTTCGTCAATTGCATTTATACTGTTAGTGTCACTCGACTCTTCTGATGAACTTTGAAAACTTTCTAATTGTTATAAATTTGAAAAATTTTGATGGCAACTTGCAGCCGACTAAGTTGATGTTGACGGCAATTCGTCGAATTCGGATTTCTTCTCCAAAAAACACAGTATTGCATCCTTTTGATTGGTAATAAACGTGTCGGATTATTGTTTGCGCTTTCTTTTAGATGCTCCCGATTCTTAGCTTGGGCGAAATCGTTTTCAAGAAGACATTTTGGGGCTAAAATGATATAAGTCATACCTTGGTTTCTAAGAGCCGAAAAAAAATCCATTACTTACTTGAGTTTATGTATAAGCAGGGGTTAGAAACAAGACTTGCAAAATGAGAATACAACGCAGGACGATGATAAAGAAATTCCTGAGGTTCTTATGCTCTTCTGTGCTAACACGAAACTCTAATCATGGCCATTTGCGAACTATATGCACCAGGTTATTTTATCGCTAAGGCGGCTTTCCTCAAAAAAACAATCTCAACACTCAATACAATTGAGCGAGATCACATCTTGCTAACACCTTCAATATTATAATTTTCTGCTGTTTGATCTGTGCTTGTAAGGGCGGCCCTGCACCCCAAAGACCAGCACTGGTTGTGTGAGACAGCTGACACCTTGAGGATATCAGAAGGTAGTACCTTTTAAATTTTACATGAAAATTCTGTCAGGCACAAGATGCTTTCGTAGTGGGTGCCGCGTTTGCTCACACCGGATCAGAAACAACAACGCGTCGACGATTCAGAGTACTGTTTGGAGCTATTCAAGAGAAATAAAAAGGGATTCTTGAGTCATTATGTGACAAATAATTAAACATGGATCCACAACTACCCCCATGAATCAATAAAATCGTCAGCTGAGTGTAAACTCAGCCGGTGAAAGTCGTCCAAAGCGCATGGAATTGTGTTCATCGTCTATCAATGCTTAAATTGGATGAATTGCGCTTTAAATTACTTCCCTGTCGACTACTAAAAAAGATGCTCTAGGGAAAGAAATTTGGCTTCAATGAAGAAGTGATTGTCGAATCTTGAGAGCAAAGGCAAATCGTTTTACATTAAGGGCATCGATAAGTTATAATTAATTATATACATATAATTGTCACAACGACAGACTTATGACAAATACATCTCCCAAGAAGGGAGACAAATAGCATATTTGCTCCAATATATTCCAAATAAAGCTGTCAGCATGACTTTCTGGTCTAGTGAATGGATGTGGCTCTGAGTGGAAGAACACTGGAAACCAGTGAACTCCGCCCGTGATTCTTGCTGTCTAAATATCTGTGCGTGTTTCATTAATTTATGTATTCTTTTGTAAATGTATTATAAGCAAGAAGAACAAAGTTATAAAGAATAAGGAATAAATTATAGAAACATTGGAATAAATGCATCACTCTTGAAGGAGAGTATGTTGATGAATATGGTAATAGATACAAAAAACTATTTTTTGGTAACTATCTTAAATTGTTATTATTAGTAATTAATAAATAACGAAAACAAAAAAATACCTCTCTCATTAATCATATTGTTAAAACTGGAATTAAAAATATGTTGGTGAAGAGTAAAATATATTTAAATAAATATATTGGCAGCTATTCAATTGGTTGTGAAATGTCCAAAGGAGTGTAACTAAAGTTGCATACAGTGAAATAAGTGAAAAAACAATAAATTATATACATAATCATTATGACGAACAGATTTCTAGTCTATAGCCTTTTAAAAGATACAACGAGAAGTAAATATTTTATCAATTTTATTGAGAATATTTTTTTAAGAAAATTTTGAATGTGGTAAAGTTTGAATCATTAATTGATTAATTTTCGTAGTAAAATATTTGTTAAGGAAACGCTTATTTCTGCTAGAAAATGGCAGAAAGTCTATGAGTTATATCAAGTAATAAATAAAATTGATATTACGGTTATCTTTTCAAAATATAAGTAATTATAATGTAAATAAAAGTTTTCCATTTTTATGTGCAAAGCAAAATTTCACTTATAGAGCAATAACACATTTGTAACTTTGGTTGCCTATAGATAAAAATCAACTTTTAAAAACAAATGAAAACCTTGCCTGTAATATAAAAATATGTATTTATAATACTCAATAACAATATTTTGAAAGTTCGAAAATATTATTTTTTATCGTTTTACATCAATTCTAAACTTCTATGTATATTATTCAACGATAATGGTAACACTTTAGGCCATTATATACATCTAATTATTGTATCTTTACTCAAAACTATCACAATGTAGAAAACATCATCCATTTCGAAAATCAAGTATTGAGAAGTCTCTTATAATTAAAGCCAAAAACAACGCTTTACGTTAAAGTAAACTGTCAAGTGGTGTATCAGATTTAATACAATCATATCTTGCTAATTCAGGTATTGCTTTTAAACTAGTGTTTGCATTGAAAACAAATAATTTATATTTATATAAATCAAAAACGCCCATCTCCGTAATTAATGAGGTTTATGCAAAATATTATGCATTGTATTTAAAAGCAAAAAAACATCAAGCAGCATGTTACTTAGGTGCAAAAAGATATTTATTTATGTGCATACTTAATAAAGTAAGGGAATTTCCATATTAATTCTATCGTTCTATCGAATTATTATTCAATCGAAATATGCCATAGTTACATTTCCCAGAAATCCTAATGTGTGCGAGATGTTACTACAGTTAGTAAGTAGAATTTCCTATTTTAAAAGATGAAAAGGTGATCCAGATCCATCTTGTAATATAGAAGCCAATTTAATTTTAATGAAAAAAACCTAGTTGTTAAAAGTTGCTCTTTCATTTCATGTATTAATTATGATTTTATGTTTTACGTAATAAGTACTACAAAGCGTTAAAACCCCGGTATTCAGTTAGAAACACCCGGCATATATTTATGATACTTACGCTAGCTAGGATTTAAATTTAAATTAAATCCAAAACAAGGAAGAACGACCGCAGGTCTATAGCCTAGACACACTAATACCATATTGTTTATTTAGGTATTTTAAATGTAATTCTTATATAATTTTGTTATATTTTGAATAAAGATTATTATTATTATGAATATATATTCTGATTTTATTCCTTTTACGGTTTTTGTTGAAAAATCATAAAAAAGTACTATTTTCTTCCTAAATAAATAAAATTATTTTTTATAACTAGAAATAAAACAATTTACACTTGGTTTGTTTCACTGTTTATTTCTATATTAGAAAAAGTTTCACCACGAGTTCCATGAGAAACTAATTCTAGAAATGGAATATCTCATCTCTTATTATAAGATCACAAATAATTTCTTATTTATTGCTTATTTTTAATTTATAATTAATGTAGCATTTTATATAATCATAAAAAAGTGAAACTGACCACCAACCACTACTTTCTCTTCTCATTAGTAAAATTGCATGGTTTGAGAATTATAGATTTGCAATTCATACATAAAAAAGTTCGCCAAAATATGTTTTTGTGCACTTTTAGAAAATGCTTCCGTTAGAAAAGTGTATTTAATTAGAAAGTAGTTAGACTTAATTGGAAATAATTATATGATTTTAACTACAGGATTAAAGGAAAATTAATAAAATTGAAAGACGTCTAACACATGATATTAAAATAAAAATTAATTTATTATGTAAATAATACTTTCTTTCAATGTAAATTGCTTGATTTTAAATATTATGAATCAATAAATTAATATTGTGTTTATTTCTTACTTCTTTTATTAGATTTGCATTTTGAGCACAATCTAGATAATATTAATAACAACTTAAGTTAATTGAATTATTAAGTTTCATGTTTGAAAACTGTGTAAAATTCTTAAAATATATTTTTAAAGAACTTTAACAAATGTTCCTACATCTAGTCAGGTAATTATGACTGTTAGCATGTGTTTGATACAAATGCTTATGTTTCATGACATAGATTAGGATATAACGAGCAGGTAGCTTTAATATCTTAAATTCCTTGAATGCATTGCGACAGCTATCCTTATATCCAATATCACCAAGAACTCGAATTACCCGGCGCTGTAGTCTAAAAATCCGGTGTCTAATTGCTGAGTGGCCCCATATAATAAGACAATATTTGAATGAATTTGAATTGAATGGGTTTGAATATGGGAGAAGTAGTATTGTCACAACGCAGCTTTTGGCACTTCAGAGGAAAGGCTCCTGAGGATGAATATATTTTTAGCGGGCCAGCTTGCTAGTTGCTCTCCGTGATATGACCAGTTCATATGTGTATCCAGGTGAATACCAAGAAATTTGGTTGTGTTTGTTTCATTCGATTTGAGTATAAATAGAACTTCGTTTGTTTTATCAGAATTTAGTTTAAGAGAGTTGCAACCGGGATCTATCTGATAAAGATGTTGGTCCGGAATTAGTCATTGTGGTATCAACAGCAAAGAGTATGACTTTTAGTTCAGAAAAACAGTTAGGAAAGTCGTTAATATATATTAAAAACAGATGTGACCCCTGACACCGTTCATAACTGTTGATTCAGACGACACCTGAGAGTTGTATGTACTGAGTTGTACATTATTCTGCTGTGTATTTTTTACAAAAATATTCTATTCTAAACAAATTTATTGCTGTTGCTGAAATAATTTGTATCATAAAAAAGGACAAAGAATTCGTTATGCAAAGAATCAAAAAGTCCGAAATATCGCAAATTTAAGAATAGTACTGGGACAATCCTCAAAAATTCTAATGATGAGCCACTAACAATTAGGCTTCAATGCATATTCTGGGTTGCATGACAAGCAACGACACACTACCCCAAACATTTAAAGGTATTATTAAAGGATTAGGCATCTAATTATGGCATCCTTAATCCAAAACTATACCATCAAAATGTTTGACATTTCTTCCATACCGAAAATCAAGTATTGAGGAGTCTAAATTGTTTTTGCTTCTTATTTTGTTAAACTATTTATACATATGTTTAATATAATATTATCCAGAATTTGTCCAGGTCTTCAAAAAAAGGTGACAAAACTAAAACAAGAAATACATTGCATTTATATCCTGATACAAAATATTCAAAAGCTACTAATTGAAAATCAAGTTGGATCCTTGGGGTACACCAGCAACTGCCTCATAGGGAAAAGATTTGTGTACTGCCTCTCAAATACGACTCAATAACACATATGATATTAGAAGCAATATTGAGGTTCTTAAGCATGGAAACTAATTTAGCATGGGGCGTATTGTCAAATGCCTTGGTTAGGTCAGTGTAGATTACCTCAGTTTGATACTGCATATTCAGATTTATAGAGATTGCCTGGGTGATATTGATCAAATTAGTATTTATACAAATTAAATATTGAAAATATTGAGTGCAGTATTAATCATGATACTTAATAATGAGACAAATTATTTTTCTTAATGAGCATTTCTGCACTTATGTTTTACATTATAATGTAAAAACTCCAGCTAACAGTTAAAACAACTAATTATAAATTAGTAGTTGTTGATCGGACAGCCATAAAACCATATTGATGAAAATTGAGTGCTGAATATTAAAATATTTATATCTGCTTTCTCAAAATACTTTCAAATATTTTAGAGAAATTGCCCCATAGAGCAATTGGCCTGTACTTTTTAATTTGATTACGTTCCCCTTATTAATGAACAGGTACAATTTTAACTTGCTTCCAGATCGTGGGAAAGATGCCGTTTCTGCGAATTAAATTAAAAACAAAAGTAAAAGACCTACATACATTGCAAAAGTATTAATAACAAGCTTTCGCATTAAGCATAACACCACCACCTACTTTGTTTGATCTGTTATTACGATAAACGTTGTATGAGTTAGGAAAAAGTTCAGAATCATTAACTTCAGTCATTAACCAGGTTTCAGTTATAGATATAATATCATTATCTGCTCTACAGATATTATTAAAGAAGTCAGTAGTTTTAGAATTTAGACCTCTAACATTCTGAAATTTTATGATTAGAAACAGCGTGTTGGGTAAATAATTGTTTTTTGAGTCTGTGTACGTGATGCGCAAGGTTGATTATGTATCTTATGTAAAGTGATAGATCATTCCGAAATTTTAGATCATCTAATAACGCTCTGAATGCAATTCTTTAAGCTTGAATTCCATCTGGTTTAAAGTTGAACCGGATAGAACACGCTGTTTCTAATCATAAAATTTCAATTTTCTATCAGAATGTTCGAGGTCTAAATTTTAAAACTACTGACTTCTTTAATAATATTTGTGCAACAGATCATCATTAAGTGCACGCCGCTTAATGTGATCACAACGGGACTCGGGCTTTTTGATAACAATAACCGATTGATAATAATAGCCGAAAAAACAAAACTTTATTTTAAATAAAAATATATAACGTAACAAACTATAATAACGTAACATAAACTCTTAAAAGATTATTACTACATACAATATGTATTTCATTTAAATTTGAAACAAAATAAAAAACAAATTCATATTAAAAAAACTCGTCCATCGTTGTTTGTCTCTGATTTTCGCGGAGCAAGATATTATCGAAAATTTCATAGCTGTAATGCGTCTGAAAATCAGATGACCTGTGCTGCACACCACGTCGCAAAACTTCCAGCGCTTTTCTCATTTCGAAATTATGATTACTATAAACGAAAATTTTTGTATGTAGTATTACACATCCGGCCCGTTCTTCGCAAAAGTGATAACAATATCCGATTGATAACATTATCCGTGATTCTAATAAGCGGCGTCTACTGTATTATATCTACAACTGCAACGTGGTTAACGGCTGGAGTGAATGATTCTAATAATATCATGGTTTGGTGTAATCTAAATAGATTATACCAACCAATATGCTCGTGAAATGAGATATATTATTAGTTTAGAGAAAATTAGAAAAAAATCCCTGAATGACATTGCATATATTTATATTAAACTATATATAATTACACTAATACATTACACTTCTCACAGAAGAATCCAAAAGATATTTTTTGCTACACAGTGTGCCAGGCAATAGTTGAAAGGAGCTTGGAACATATCTTGTTGTTCTCCTTTAATTACACCAGTGCCATGAATAAATGTTCTGCTACAGAACGTCACTAATTGCATCGTATTATTTTTCATCATAAAGAGTTAAAATATTGAAATTGGTATTCACTTTTAGCGATTAGTTACATTAATTAACCTTATAATAATATGCTCAGAATAATAAGGAAATTGAAAATAATAGTGGCAATTTCTGATACCTGGTAAATATCAGAATAATGCGAAATTATTGTATATTAATAAAAACTTAGCTGAAACGAGATAGATTATAAATCTGGCAAAGGAGAAAGATGTGTGCTTGGGGTTGATATTCATGCAGGATTATAAGAATTAGTAATAACGGTACAATTATTGAATGAAGATCACATGATAAGTGAAGGCAGGGGGATGAAGCAGTGGGTATTGGTAATGGGGTAGGAGATATTAAATGGATGCGCAGAAGGGGATTAGGGAATAAAGAAAACATATGTTGCAGCAATCGAAAGTGATTGAATACATAATTATCAAAAGGTATTCAAGTAAAAAAATATGAAAAATGAAAGTGAAAGAAGTTATGGAATCGGGTCCACTGAAAGTAGATTTT
Source organism: Ontholestes murinus (assembly GCA_963969525.1). NCBI lineage: Eukaryota > Metazoa > Arthropoda > Insecta > Coleoptera > Staphylinidae > Ontholestes > Ontholestes murinus. The sequence continues at coordinate 49,145,626 of OZ018389.1, read as the reverse complement.
CAGATAGGCAAAGATAAAGAAGCGGAAGAAGAACAAGTAAATGAGAAAATGAATAGTGTGGTAAATGCTATTTAGAATCTGCTAAAAGATAAGATAAGATTTAGTAGTACGAAATTAGATCAATAATTGAGTAGATATATTTTTTAGTACGAGGCGAAAGAAAAACTTAAGAATAGTGTACTTGAAAATATGAAAAATAACGACATGTAATGAGAGAAATAAAATATGTAATATTTTTAAAAGATTGGTAGACGTATAAAATAAATAGTGGACTAACATGTGGGATACTCGGAAAATCGGTCGGCACCAGCAATGGAGTCGGCCGACAGCTGCAGGCAGAGGCTGCCGAGCGCGTCTCCGGGTGGTGGATAGGAGCGTGACCGAGAAATCGGCCAGTAGCTGGCATAGGGTCGGGCAGGTGGGCCACCCCCGCGTGACCGGCCTAAACCAGCTGCCGCGAACCAACTCTCCCAAGCTACGGCGTACAGACATCGTGCCTAGGGCTGCATGGCACAGGGTTAAGTGTCGCGAACGATTCCGTTGGGACACCGGGCGACCTCCCAACGTAGTTGAGCCTTCTGTGCGTATCGGGGCACTGCGCACAGCGACCACTTATTTCCTCCGTACTCGTGGGAACAATAATGGACCACCAAAAAAATATAAAAACAAAAACTACCATAGGGGGCTCTTCGGAGAACCCTACCTCCCCTGGTGCCGCCACGGCTGAACCTGAACGACCTAAGCACCGTTCAAGGGCGGCCAGACGACGCCAGAGGAGAGAGAAACTCGACCAGAGGGCAGGGACGCCTAAGCGTAACCTACCTCAGGGAGAGCAAGCGTTAGGGGAGGGGTCACACCCGCGACGCCCTGCACCAGCCTCAGCACCCGGCTCGTCAGGGACGCAGAAGCGAAACCTGTCGAGCGACAGCACACCTCCGGGACTCCAAAAGAGACCAACAAAAACCCCGAGAGGGGGCGAAGGGCCTCCGGCAAAGAGAACCTTCAGTGACATACTGACGGGAATAGCGCTCGCTATAATACCGAAAGGATACCCAGAGACGAGTATAAATGCAGAGGAAGCCGAGGCTATCAAAGTCTCGATAATCCAAAGCATTGATGCTACGGTGAAAGGACAAGCCTCACCGAAATTTCAGGAATGTACCCATAAAGGGGGATTCCTGAGAATAGTATGCTCCGACCTTCCAACCAGGACATGGCTCGAGAGCATAGCCAAGGAGAAGAATTTCCTGGGGAACGAAAAGGAACTTCAGATCATTGATTTGAAGGACCTACCGGAACCCAGGAGAGTACTAACGTGGGCTCCAGGACCATCAATAGAGGCCACCACCTTCCTCAAAAGAATATCGGTGCAGAACAACGTAAGCACCGATACCTGGAGAGTAGTCAACCAAAAACCGGACCCCAAGGGAACTCAGTACGTCAAACTGATGGACAAAGTCTCTTGGGGGAAGGTGAATTCCAGTGCCCGGAGAGGGAGCAATGGACGACAGTCCGTTGCCCGAATCGCCGAAGGGTAAGTAATGTTCAAATTACTACAGATTAATATACACCACTGTAAGGCGGCATCTGCTGCCCTCAGTGCATATATCCTAAGAGAAAATATTGTAAAGGGGTTAAACATACAGGGCAGGCGACTGATTGTCGCCGAACCAATGTGCAACCCACGCACATGTATAATAGCAAAACATGGACTGAATTTAATGCCATTATGGGACCTATGTTGCAGAGACCTAGTGGCAGCACGGCTGGAAGTAGTGGAAAGGGGAACGCGGAGGGAGTTTATACTCGGATCCGGTTACCTTCCCTACGACCAACCAGGACCACCGCCGCCAGACGAGATTCAGCGGCTGATACACAGCGGGAGCCACAAGAGAATACCGCTGATCCTTGGATGCGATGCCAACGCGCACCACATTATATGGGGGAGCACGGACATCAATCCAAGAGGTGAGAAACTATTAGATTTTATCTTAGAGAATGACATTGAAATAGTAAATATTGGAAATGTACCCACGTTCGTAAACGCGGTGCGAAGCGAAGTAATTGACATAACACTTGCCTCTCGCAAGGCAAGTGAAATGGTAAAACACTGGCATGTATCTGAGGAACCATCACTCTCAGATCATCGATATATACTATTCGATATCGAATCAGAAGAAGCATCTGAAATCCAAAACAGAAACCCGAGGAGAACTGACTGGGACCTATACAAAGAGGTACTAGCCAGCCGAATCGGGGACTGTCCAACAGTAGCGAGAACAACGCATGAGTTAGAGCTCATGGTGCAAAGCATCACAGACTCTATCAATACTGCGTTTGAAGCAAGCTGCCCAAGAACTACCAAACCTACCTCAACCAGGGTCACCTGGTGGAACAAGGATCTGGATAGGGCTAAGGCACGCACCAGAAGACTGTTTAATACAGCCAAGAGAAACGGTGAATGGGCGCAGTACAAAACGGCCCTCACGGCATATAACAATGCCATTAAAAAAGCCAAGAGGGAATCTTGGCAAAAATTCTGTGGGGACATAGAAATTGAACCCACAAGCTCCCGTCTACTCAAGACGCTCAGCAAAGATCATGCTGGGAACATCGGCTCACTGCAGACCAAAAATGGAAAGTACACAGACTCGGTAGAAGAGACCCTGCAGGTATTACTGCAGACGCACTTCCCGGGTTCTGCAATACTTGACAATCCTGTTTCCGAGGACCTAAGCGAGCCCAACGAAGGGGCTTCAAAACGGGACTGGGAAACAGCGAAAATGATAATTAGACCAGGTGACGTTGAGTGGGGAATTAACACGTTCAAACCATTCAAATTACCAGGTCCTGACAGGATATATCCTATCATGCTACAAAAGGGGATAGCAACGCTGAGGAAACCACTATGTGATATCCTCAGAGCAAGCCTTGCCCTTTCATACATCCCAAGCAGCTGGCGGACTGTAAAGGTGGTATTCATACCTAAGCCAGGGCGTGATTCATATGCCCAGGCTAAATCTTACAGACCGATCAGCTTGTCTTCATTTATGTTAAAACTACTAGAAAAACTAGTAGATAGGCACATACGGGAAGGAGTTTTAAAGGACTCGCCACTACACCGTCAACAATATGCCTACCAAGCGGGAAAGTCATGCGAGCTAGCAATCCACCAGCTAGTGAGCAGATGCGAAAGAACCCTACAATGCAAAGATGTTGCGTTAGGGGCCTTTCTGGATATTGAAGGGGCGTTTGACAACACAACCTTCAACTCCATAGCAACAGAAATGGAGAAAAGAGGAATTAACCCGCAAGTCCGACAATGGGTAAACAAGATGCTCAGAAGTCGGACTGTGACGACTACCCTATATGGAAAAACAGCAGAAGCGTTAGTCTGCTGCTACTCGAAAGCCAGGGCATATATGCACTGGGGTATGCAGATGATCTGACCATTCTAGTACACGGGAAGTTTGGGACCACTGTATCAAACTTGATGCAGAAGGCACTAAATACCGTAGAAAGATGGTGCAGGAATGAAGGGTTAACTGTAAACCCGGTCAAAACGGCGATCGTCCCTTTTACTAGGCGACGAAAAACCAATGACATAAAATCACTACGTATGTATGAAATGGAAGTTCCAATCAAAAATGAAGTAAAATATTTAGGGGTCATACTTGATACCAGATTGAACTTCAACTTCCACCTAGAGAGCATCAGCAAAAAGGCCATGAGAGGACTTTTTGCGACCCGAAAAATGGTAGGACGCACATGGGGACTGAGACCCAGTATGACCAAATGGCTATACACTGTGGTCATAAGACCTATAGTGACATACGCGGCGCTCGTTTGGGAGAAAAGACCCAAACCATAAGTGCAGCAGTAAAACTCGAAAGAGTGCAAAGACAGGCATGTCTGCTAATCACTGGGGCAATGGGGACAACGCCCACGGCAGCCATGGAACACATATTATCGCTACCACCACTACATTTATTTGTAATGATGGAAGCTAGACAGGCAGCCTATAGGATGCACATAAATGGACATACTTTAAATATGGGGCCTTCAAGACCGGCAACATTTAAAGTACTACAAGAAGAAGAGACACTAACAATGAGGTCCGATTTCACCAAAATCGTACACCCATCCCGCAGATTTAAAACGATCATACCACAGCGGAGTGAATGGACAAATGGAACATACCCGGGAACGAGTAAAGGAACCATCTGGTACACAGACGGGGCCAAAAATACTAAAGGAACCGGGGCTGGTATCTATGGAGGCTGCAACCGGAGCAAACAATTCGCGATTGCTCTGGGGAAGCATGCCTCTATCTTCCAGGCCGAAATAGCCGCCATTGACTGGTGTGCTCATCACATAATGGAATCGGGACTTAAAAAAGGACCAATTACCATTATGACAGATAGCCAGGCAGCCATAAAAGCGCTAGCCTCACCGATAGTGCAGTCCAGGCTGGTCATGACTTGCATAAACAGACTGGACGCACTGGCGACAACAAGAGAAACACAGCTAGTATGGGTACCCAAGGACCAAAAAATTATTCGATACTTGGGGGCCGACTTGCTGGCTAAACAAGGAGCAACAGGTGAATTCATAGGACCTGAACCCGCTTTCGGTATAACCCATGAAACCGGAAAGGAAATAATCCGACGCAAGTTAGCAGAGGAGCACAAAAAGACATGGCAAAACCAAAATGGAATGAGGCATACAAGACTCTTCCTAGATGGTCCGGTACCTGACAGCATGTTGAAGCTGTCTAGACTGAGCAGACTGAAACTAAGAAAAATCACAGGACTAGTCACTGGACACTGTGACCTGAACAAGCACAAACATAGGATGGGCATTGAGAAAAGCCCCCTATGCCGTGGGTGTCTGGAAGAAGAGGAAACTCCCGAACACCTACTGTGCACTTGCGAAGCATACAAACAAGAACGCAAGGCGAAACTCGGGAAGCCCATGCTTCCTGCAGAACAGCTAAAGAATATCCCCTGGCAGAAACTCCTGGACTTCTTAGAAGATACAGGAGTTCAAAAGGAGTGAAACAGCCAGAGGCGCACAAAAGGACCACGGAGACCGCAGTGCAGGGACGCTAAGCGACACCACCTCGTGAGGATAAAAAAAAAAACATGTGGGATATGAGGCAATATGTTAATAAAAGTGATGACAAACTTAACAGAGGAGGAGGTAGAAACATACGAGGAACAGCATATACGGATGAACTGATGTATAAAATGTAGAGGGCAGCTATGGTTCTAGAAGCACAAGCCGAGGCCTGGATACATATTACATATTTTAGAAAATAACAATAATGAGTGTGCAATGTGTAATTTATGGCGAGTGAAATAAGGTTTTGTTGTTTAGAAAAGGAGAGACTGCTTAAAGAGGTATAAAAAACGTGCGTGGATATAGAGTAATCTAAGTGAAGAAGATTTTCTATGAGAAGGTTGGGATGTTAGAAGATATAATTAAATATTGGTAAGAGCGTGACAGCTTAAGTGAAAAAACATGAGAAATTATTTTTTTTATAAGAGGCGGGGGTTCTTAAAAAAGGTAAATACAATGTTTAAAAGGATGCATGTGCACGGGATGTTACCAAGGTGATTTAAAAGAGAGGATATCTTCTCAAAATTTAGTAGTTAGTGGGAAGGGGGTAGCTAGATGGAAGAAAACTGTAGAAAACATGAATAGAATAGATACTTATGCGAAAAAAAAGATTTTGAATGTTGAATGTTAGTTTTCTGAAACTCAAATTTTATAACTTGGAAAAATATTATGTTGCAATTTTTTTGCCATTTTGAAGATATTCATAATCGAAAAATACGAAAAATAATATGTGGGTATAAAGCTCATTTCTATTTAAAACATATATCAAATATATGGACATTGATGATATTCTAGAGGCAAATATAACCACAAATAATATTCTTCAGAAAACCAAAATGGTGTAGGCAAATATTTTATTTAATATATTTAAGTAATACTCTTGTTATGCTAGAAATATATATATAATTGATCAGATAAACTGATACGTGTTTCGATCCTCACAGATTATTATCAAAATATTACTTCTCCCAATAGTATTCCATATAGTTTACCTGATACTATATTTAATACTGACTAAATGTAGTATTATATTTAAGAATAATAAAGACAAAATACTCAAGTGCTCAATAGCATTTAATGAATTCAGAAAATACGCGTTTATCTATTTGCTCAATATAGGTTGTTGAAATAGTAAACAATTACTCACCACCACATAACTTTCAGTCATTGGATAGCATAAATTGATAAAAGTAATGTATGATTAATAAATGACCATATGTTGCATTAGACAGAAAATATTTTTCCCGCTTTTTTATTATTTATTGGGAACTCCTTAGTTACTAAGTATTATTTATTAATAGATTAACTTGATAAATTTAGATATTTTAAACTATTCTTACTTCCTCTTCCGTACTAATAACATGATATTTATAACCATAGCGTATTATTTGTGTATCTGAACAACATATAATTAAATTGAGTAATTTAATAAAATAATATATTTCCAAAATTATAGGATATGAATTTAATTCATAGTATTCGGTGAAATTATATATCACGGACCGTTGGTCTCATTTATGTGAAATCTGTCCATGTTGCATAATCATACTTTGAATAATATTTTGTATACGTCAATATATCATTCAATCAATTCTGATATATTTTGAACCATTAGTTTAATGATGCACTTCCTTTTTATTTATTTTTAAAATAATTTTTTAAATAAATATTGTTTTGTGACTTTAAATAGATAATACGATTGTCGTATCTAAAAATAACATGTAACTGTGTAGATAAATTCAGAGCATACGCTGCATAAAAACCAAAAGTTTGGACAAATGTTAGGGTATAAGAACAACAGGCAACAACGAGTTTCGACCTATTTTAGATCATATCAGTGCATTTGAAGACAAAGAAACTTACCATAGAATTACTGTGCTGTAGGCATCCGTAAAGGATCTATAATAATTAAAATCAAACAAAATATTCTTATTTGAAGAAACATTTTAACATGGTAAAGCTTATACCACGACAGATATTAAATTGAATATTCAACAATATTCTGAATTATTCCGCTAAGCAATAATTAAAGGTTTACAAATGATATCAATACTTTCATAATAAAAAAAATTGTCAGTTTTATATCCTTTTTATTCAACATCTTTCTGATTATTTATTTAATTCATCGCACATAATTTAGGTTGAGAAAAGTAAGTAGATATGAATGTGTGTCTGTATTGCAACAAGTTGTAGGTTGCGCCAAATTAACTAAATTAGATGATTCGCTTAGTAGTGATTTAATTTGTTTACATCGGATTCGGGATTAGAATTTTCGAAATAAATATATTACCAATTATGTCCTTTATAATATATAACGTTGTTTAAATTAAATATTACTTATTCAATTTTAATATCTTTCCTATCTTCATTGATTTATTTAATTACTATATGTAATAGTTAACTATTAAAAATTGATACGTAGTGTTCTAAATCTAAATATAGTAATTCAGTAAATTAAATTTGTTAATTACAAGATGACCCAGGTACCCACAGTATTACACTTATGGATGGCATAATTATATACATTCATCTGAGTTTTTGTCACTTTTGTTACTACGAGAGAGCCTTCTTAGTGATTGACTCTTATAAACTAAGATATTGCTACTACGTAAACATCTACAAAGTTTCTTTTAAACACCATACCAAATTAATTTAATTATTTTTCGTTGATCAAAATAAAGATATCATCAAATGATATGTCTATTAGCACAATAGTAACATTTGCATACTCATTTTTTTAAGTGTACATAAATTTGTAAGTATATTGTTTTTAATTACTTTTCATAAATAAGATAGTATAAAATAACTATTTTAAAAGAAATAAATATAAAAAGGTCGTCTATGTCTACGTAACCATTAGGTATGAGCAATACTTTTAGCTATAAAACAATACGTGTTAAATTGTTAAAGAGAAACGCACATTTTTATTATTTTCCGTGAAAATAATGACGTTTAAGTATGTTTTTGCCTGTCTGTGTACAGAAATTTTTTAATTTTAATTTTTTAATTTTTTTAATGTATGTAAATATTAAAAATCATGCATTTCGCTTATCAGTTTTTGATAGTAGGTGTAGAATATATATTCATGATTACAAATTAGGACTAATACACATAAAACTTCCATGTAAAAATAAGTCTTAAGGCCACAATATTAGGTCCAATAAAATATATGTAATTTCGTTGATTGTTGAGGCACTTATATTTTGAAAATCCATTATCACTTAATATAATAATAATAGTAAACTATTTATGATTTTCAACTTTTTATTTTACTCACTATAAAGTAGCTTCTTCAGGTGAAGAAAATATATATATATATATATATATATATATATATATTTATATATTATATTATATTTCTTCACCTGAAGAAGCGAAACAATTGTAGTGAGTAAAAAAAAAGTTGAAAATCATCAATAGTTTACTATTATTATTATATGTAATTTCAAATTGTAAAATTATATGCATATTTTTACAGGAACACTATATTTTCTAGAAACATAAAAACAATTGGCTTCAGATATTTTATTCTTGGCCAATGATATGTATATTTAAAGCTAACATTATTAAAAAGATTAATGATGATGTTGTGAATGCTTCAAAATACCATTCTAAATGTCAACTATGACAGACAATACGATATTTACATAATACGATTCTATAAAGCTATAAACTTAAAAAAAATAAAAATTTAAAAATCCTAATCGATTATCATTAAAAATTAAAGATAAAAACATCATTATATATACTAGCCGCCATAAGTAAAAGAACACCAAGAATTCGTTGCTCAATTTTTATGAATATTTCAGATAATTACCTTGGAGTATAAAAATATGAAAGAAAAATTATAGTTACTTTGTTAAATTAACTGAGCAATGACATTACAATTTTATCGTGCAAATCAGTTAATTAATTCCCCATTTAAATCAAAAGATGCCCCGAGTTCGTCAGCGTGGCGTATTTCCAAAATACGCGATTTTGAACGCGGTAGAGTAATCGGGCTCAGAGAAGCAGGTTTGTCAATTCGTGATATTGCCCAACGAATTGGCATAAGTGTCAGTACAATATCTCGATGTTGGCGTAGATGGACAGATGAACAGAATCATCGACGGAGATTATGACCTGGGCGCCCTAGAAACACTACAAAACGTGAAGATCGAGCTATTCGGCTCGTCGCTGTCCGGGATCGATTTTCAACAACAAGAGCCATTGGAGACATCTGGAAAACTAACCAAGGAATCTCCGTTCAATCAGTTTACAGGAAAATTCAAAAGTCTAAAATCGTACTGTTCTTTTCTTTGTTTTCCCTTAACTCCTCGCCATAAGAGGTGCCGTCTGGAATGGTGCCATGAGAGACTACAATGGGTTGGTCAATGGAGGCAGGTTCTCTTTAGCGATGAATCGAGATTTTGATATTTTGCCCATGATGGTCGTAAAATGTTTACCCGTCGCCGAGAAGAACGAGGAAATTTACAGTTTGCAGGGGAATGCCATACAGCTCTTACAAGCGGAGTGATCATATGGGAGGCGATCGGATATGGAAGTAAGTCTCCTCTTGTGTTCATTCCAGGAACATTAAACGCAAATCGATACATTAAAACAGTTCTAGAACCAATATTATTGCTCTATCTGAGAAGGTTAGGAAACCCTATTATCCAACAGGATAATGCAAAGACGCATAGAGATAGAGTTACTATGGAATTCCTGGAACTAACTATATGTTGATTTACTTCCATGGTCTTCTCGTTCTTAAGACCTATCATCTATTGAATACATGCAGGATACAATTGGCAAAAGACTGGGCCATTTTCAGCCACCCCCACTCACTTTACCTATATTAGAATGCGAATTCAGGAAGCTTGGTATGCAATCCCTCAGGCTGACATTGACAATTTGATTTTTAGTATGCCTAGGTCAGTTGCTGAGTGCTCCAGAAATCGTGAATCATTATTGAAATTTAAAAAAAACTTGTCATGATTTTTTGTTGAAATTTTAATAATTTCTTAGTGTGAATTATTTATGTATTATCTAAAATTTTCATAAAAATTGGGCGACGAATTCTTGGAGTTATTAATTATAGGTGTGGATATTCAGTAACCGCAATTAGAGGAATTTGTTAAAATTTTTAATAATTTAGAAGCTTTGCTTACTTAAAATACCGTTAATGATTTATCGGCTGAACTAAAAATATTGGAATCCGAATCAAAAACGAATTGAATTAATTGTCTGATCTCTAACATGCTCACAAATAAGAAGGGAAGGAAGAGTCTGGAAAATAAACGGCCAAGCATCTTTTGAAACAAATTATGCATCCAATCAGCATTAATAAATTTTTCTGACTATGTAAAAATAATGAGTATGAAATAAATCCCAATATTATTAAAACTGGTTTTCATATATTGGTAGTACATCCACTGAAATTCAGTTTAGTGAATAATCAACCATAATCTTTAATTTCGGAAATGTAAGTTAGTTCTTGATCGTGGATAATATAAGAACGATTAATTATATTTATTTGACTAAAAACTCATGAAATATATTTTGTTATATTCAAATCGAGATAGTGGTTTAATCCGTTTGAAATATTTTGCAATTTTGAATGTTTATACGGATGTAATTTACAAATAATTAAAATAAGATGGGTCCACAATGCAAGCCCTGTAGTAGATTCGATAAATTTATTTAATTTAATTAGGTTATAAAGTAGATAATCGCGAATAGAGAATAATTAGTTTTACAGACATCTTGGTTTGTTCCCTCATTAGGATAAAACCTATCGGCCAATAATAATAGAGGAGGTTTTTGGGATGCTAACCTTAGGACTTAATTACCCCAGTTTAATTTCAATTATTACCAATTGAAATCATTTGAAGAAGTTTAACAAAGAATAACAATTATAATCACGACTGTGATGTTACTTAAAAGTAATGTTTACTGCCTTAAGATAATTATTGAAATTCTGTCAGAAAATTTTCATTCTTTTAATATAAAAATATTTTAATTGAGATGAATAAATTGAATAGTTCTAAACATGGCCAAATATATTGTTCAATTATTAAACAAAATTCAATTTAACAAATAGAAATTGATTAATTGACAAGCGTTATTATTATTCAAGGCTGACTTAACACCACATCAGCTAACATAAACAACTAAAATGTCTCTCCTAAAAATAGGAGAATAAAAGAACTCCGTCTGCGCTTCTTTCGCCCAAAATTGATTTGTTATATATGTATTTTTCAAGAAAGAAGACCAAAGATATTTTTTTTAAAGAGTTACATAAGGAGTTTGCTCTACGTACTAACTCAAGAACAAGCATTTACCAAAAAACTAGAGAATTTTAACATATATACATATTTTCACAATTTTGGTGGTATTAACTAAAACAAAATTATGCGGTTTTAAATAAAACTTGGCTATCAGATAAAAAAAGGTAATAGTGAATTGAGAATTTACATATTAATTAAAGGAGAATTATAAACGTCTATTTGATCATTTAATAGAATACCTATTTTATTATATTTATTAATTTCTAGTTCTTCCAACAAATTTAACTTTCGGTTTTTATTACAAACGTGCAAAATTTCAAAAGTATCATTAAAGGTATGATTAAATGATTGTTGTAGGTTGAAGCAGTTTTCTGGAATTGAAAGCATTTTTTTATGTTCTTGAATGCGGTCTGGGAAGCTACGTCCGTTTTGATTCAAAAATAAGTGAGTGAATTATTCATCTGTGGAGGTTACAACTTAGCAGTCACCAGGGTTAATGATAAATTTGGAGTCTACAACAACAATCAATTAACACGACAAAGTGAAGTGCTTATAGATACGATGGGTTTGTTTCATCTGAGCCGGTTAATTAACATAAAACTAGAGGTGCTCTGTTGGACTCAGTGATCGGTACTGTATTTTGCACTCTGACATCCTGGCCCATGCGGCATATTATAAAGATCGGCGGGGCGCTGTGTTAGTATCAACAAACCATTAAACATGACAGGCCCTAATATTTATGACAGAGAGTGAGCCGAGAGTTAGTGGTGTTAAATTACAGCTTCTTGAAATAGATACGTACGGTCTGCCATATACCCAAAAATTGGGATATTATTTCAAGGGAAATGTTAGATAAATTTTATCAAAAAATAATCATATAATATTTATATTATATTATTTTTTCGGGCATTTGCTTAAAAATAATTTCCGATATCGATTTTCTGCAAATTAAATAAGATATTGCAGTATTATTACCACCGAAACCGGGGCGGAAAGAATCAACTTATTTAAATTATATTACAAATATTTATTATCTGGTTATTGTATGCATGACAAAATCTGCAGAAAAAATTAAAAATATTAAAATTATATTTCTTTTTGTTTTATTTAATTTGAACAAATAAGTATAAAACATTATTACAGTTACATATTTTAGATGTTGATCTTTAATTAAGATATTTCATACAATATATTGAATTGATAGGTGGATTATAATAATAACAACAATAATAGTAATGTATCTTTATTTAAACGTTTTAACCGAATACATTTTTATATGATTGATGTTAACAGCTATTACTTTTGTATACGTCTTGGAATTAGGAACGGTTATCTGAAAACGAATCGTGTGACTGTCAATATTAATTAACTGGGTTTTCTCCAGTAATAAAACACAATATGTAAAAATTGATAACCATATATCGAATGTAATTATTGTTTCGTCGGGTGTACAGCAGGGTTCCCACAGTGGGCCGTTATTGTTTTTATTATATATTAATGACGGTTCATCTCATTTACTTTCATGTAATTTTCTTATTTACGCTTCAATATTTCAAAATTACATTTTCAGCAAAATGAACTGTATTGTTTTCGACTATATAAATAATTTAATAAATAGTAAAAATAAATTTGTAAGCTGTACATTTGCATAGATCGTGTAATTTAATTAGATTGCGTTTTAATTCTCCATTTCACAAATTAGATTTTTTATCTAGCAATAATGTATACATTATACGATTAGATAGTATACTTATTTTGTTTCATATATGTATTTATCATGTTCTTGAACCCAGTTATAATTTAGCATTTTTCATTATAGTACTACTTATTATTTTCTGCATTATGTAAAAAGTTGATTACGTTAATAAATATTATTATTATTATTATTATTATAGATTATTATTATTATCTTGCATTAAAATAATTGAAATGTACTATGAATAGGTGATTTTTCTCTTTTTTATCACGGCTAATTAAATTTGTTTGTCGGGAAATAGTTACTTCGGTTTTTCTCTTATGTAAAGTAAGAAAGCATCTTTCAAATTTTGTAGAAAATAAATAAGAAATAGTAAAATGAGTCTTATTCTGCTTATCAATTGTACCTTTAAGTTAATTCTTTTCAACAAGAATAATGAATATGTGCCTTGAACTCTGTTATTTTCGAACGCGTGTACTTTCCAAAACACTGAACTTTTTCTTTTATGGTGTAAGCTTGTAAAACACAAATGGTATATAATAAAAACCCTGACTCGGTAAAGAATTTATATTATCTATATAACAGATGTGTACGGCAAAAAAATCTATGCCCATCAATTTGTTCCGCTCGAAAATTCAAAAATATACCAGTCATATTTTCTCATTTTACATTTCACTATAGTTGCACCCTTTACTATTATATTTTATATATAATTGGAATAATTTAAAGTTATCAGTTTCTTTTTAGAAAATATAAATTAAATAATGTAACACATAAAAATTTATAAAATGGCTATCGACTATAGGTTTTTCATCTTTTTAAATTGTAACATACCTTTCCCTTCTAAGAGAATCAAAAACATTTCATCCTTTTAAAATACCAATTTACAATTAACTTTTAGAACTATTTAAAAATAATCAATAATTTTTATTTATTATTTACAAAACGTACAATTGTTTTTAGCAACTTTATTTTGTAAGTAAAATTGTATAAATTTGTTAAGAATACTGTTTTATTTGTATTTATACATTCTTCGTTATTGTTCATGATTTTATTTTATAATATCATATTATATATTTTTTAATGAAAATAGAAAGAATTAATTTCTACCCATATAATAGTAAATGCGATTTTAAATTTCTCATTGTAAAACTTAATGGCATATAAAAATAACAATTACATTGTATATAATACTCGGCACTTAAACTGTCCCTTTCTTGTCGCGGTACTAGAATGTCGAGTGGGCCCGATACCAGATGTGTACGGCAAAAAATGCCGAGGCCCAAATCCATCCCGACCGAACAAAATTTATGACTTGTTTACACTTGTTGAAACCACTAATTACATGTAACGAAACATGAGACGAAAAATCCATGGGACGGGATGTCTATATCGCCTGTATTTCCTTGGCTACGAAATTTCTTCTTATTAACAGCTTCCATCATGAAGCGTATTAACCCTTTGCACTCGTAATTATTCTTTAGACAGTTAGCCAGTAACTCGGAATTTTTTTTCACGTTCGATCAAGATGAATTTTTTTGGTGAAAATGTTTTTAAATTTAACTAGAAGGTTCACCATCCTTAAATAGGAAATTTTAAAATATAACCCCTGAATACACCCCTTGACCTAGGATGGGGTCTGGTGACATAATATTTTATTTTTAAACGTGTAAAAATAATTTATTGAAACTACTAAGCATACTTAACTATAGTACACTACTTCACATTAAAAATCTAGGAAATATAATTATATAAACAATATTTAGGGGCGGAACGTAATGCCGGCACCTCCACCATAGCAATACTCTGAACAGAAATGTTTTAGTTATATCATAACAGGTTAACCAAAGAAATTATGTTTTCTATAACTAGTAAGAAGTAAGAAACTGTAGTAAACTAACTAAAAGACAATAAAAACAGGAAACAAAATAAAAAGGCACAACATAAAGAAACAATTACATTTTATAATTTTGCAGTGCGATAACGCTCGAAACAGGCCCCGGATGTAGTCCAGGCTTTTGAGTACAGGTACTGTACATATAACTAGTGTAAGACGTGCAATTTGCTGTTTAACCGTTCAGTTTGGAGGATTGTCTATAATTTCCTATGAGTTCATCAACCAATTGCAGGACAAATTTTAGGTACGTCATGGGGGGCTTTTTTGTCGACGTTGGTCGATTTTGTATAACAAATATGCAACGCAAATGCATGACTTCCGCTACCATTTGAACGATTTTCGCAAAAAGCAATATGATGCAGAGTACAAGTCAGCTGTATCAGCACCCTCCTTATATTTGTTGTAGTTAATAACAACCGTGGGTTTGCTCACTTCCTGCAAATTTCCTCCAAGTATTTTTATGTTTATTGGCTGAGTACCCGAAACATCCCAATTACTAACTGCAGTGACGACCCTTTTATCTTTCCAGGCCAATAATTTATAAATGTAGTATCCTCGGAAAATTGCGATTTTTTTATAAAGTTGGATACGAATTGCAGGTTAATTTGGATTAGTTTTTTTTGTTTCCATTACATTCGGGGTATAATACAGCCAAAATACTATAAAAAACATAAATTATCACTATTTTTACCCTTTGCACTCGTAGATATGTCCTTTTGCGAGTACACTGTATTCGATCTATTATTTTGTCTACTTATCTGTCTACTCGGATTTTTTTTTCTTTGGTATTTATTTTAAATGCGCTGATATTGCTTACACTTTATTCAAATTAAGCACAATAATTTATTATAATTATAACATGAAAAATAATTAACTAAAAAAAAAACTAAAAAACACTAAATAAAAAATAATGGCTTATAAAAATCATAAATTTTAAGGATAGAGAAACATAAATCAAACCTAATTTTACCATTATCACTACCATTACCACTAAATAAATTTATACACAATATAAATTACGTTTTGTAATGTTTTAGTGTATGGTACCGTTCGAAACAATCACCAATATGTAGTCCAGGCTTATGGGTGCAAGTGTCACAAATATACTTAGTTTCCCGCCTGCCACCTTGTACTTTACGGTTAGAACATACCGCACAGTCTTTTTTCTTCCCATCATTTTGGCTTAAAATATGCAATTTACCATTTAGCCGCTCTTCGGTATCTGCAGATGATGGTCCGCCAGAAGTTTTGGATCCCTGCCGAAAGTTTTTTGTCATTTCGTCAACCAATTCCCGAACAAACTTTAGATGGGTCATGGTTTGTTGTTTTGGCCCCGTTGTGAAATTTTATATAATAAATATGCATTGACAGTGGACATTTCGAGTCCCCAGAAAAATAACTTTCGCCACCATTTCAAAGATTTCCTCAGGAAACAGTATGACGCTGAATAAGAGTCTGCGCGGTCGACATCTCCCATAAATTTATTGTAATTGACCACTACATTTGGCTTATTTACAACTTGTAGGTTACCTCCACGTACTCTTCTGCTGATGGGCTGTGTTCCTGATGGGCTGTGTTCCCACGAAGTAAGTGCGGTGACGACCCTTTTATCTTTCCATGCCAATAACATCAAATTACCAGATCTGCATGCGAATGTATTATCTTCGGCAAATGTTGGTTTTTTGATAGAATCAGGTATAAATTTGCGGTAGATTTGAACAGTGCCTATCAGATAAACATTTAGTTTTAACAACTCTTGTGCAAGTGGCAAGCTTGTATAGTATCTATCGGTGTAAAAATGATATCCTTTGCATCCTGGGTTATCGTCTAATAATTTTTGACAAAGATGTAACACTATCCTTGTACTTACAGGTAAATCAGGTCTCACTAAATCTTCCGATGTCAAGCTTCCGTAGTACGGCAAAATTGAATACACATACCCGGTGTTAGCATCAGCCATTACATAAATTCTTATCCCCCATTTCGTAGGCTTGTTAGGGTTGTAAGTTAAGAAACTAATTTTACCCTTAAATCCAACAACAGATTCGTCTACCGATACCTCTCTTGATGGAACAAAATGTTCTTTGAATTGTTTGTCCAAATAATCTAAATAGAGACTGACTTTCTGAGTTCGAGCCCTAAGAGTTTGGTCATTTGGATCGTTTTCATGTAAGTGTAGCATCCAAAAAATTTGTAAAAATCGTTCTCTTCTAAATATGCTACTAAAAAAAGGTATTTTGGCGTTAAAATGTTGTGACCAATACTCTTGGACATTAGATACGGTTATCGTACCCATATTTAGGACAACACCAATAAATGCGGTAAACTCTTCTACTGTAACATCTACCCACGTATGCCATGTAGAACGTTTTGACAACCTCTTCTGTGCAATTTTATGTCTAGCGAGGTTATTTGTTTGTTCCACTATTTTTATTATTAGCTCATCGGTAAAAAAGAGCTTGAAAAAATCTATGGGTTTTGTACAAGTATCTGGTATTTGTGGTCCTACCATTTTATCCCCAGAAGTAAACAGAATCCTGTCTGGTACCTGATCGTGGAATGTAAAGTCCTGCCATGGACCAAAATTACCAGGTTGTCTTATATTCTCGTCGTCTTCACCGCTGCTTGCACTTGATGGTAAAGGTATGATTCTCTGTCTTTTAGCAACTATAATATCACTACCACTACTAGAGTCACTTTCTTCACTAATATTATCACTATACAATCTATCGTTGCCAGGCGCGTCAATATAAAATTCATCGTCACTACTTTGCAACTCATTTTCAATTTCATCTTGTAAAAATTTCTTGAACATTTCAAATCTTTTTTTTTTCGAAATATAAAGAAAAAATACACCGAACTTAACCCAATCGTGTTAGTTATAAAACTGAGTAATATTCAAAACGCAAAAATGGGGCACTTGTGAACTGAAGTGGTTGTATTATATACATCAGCAGATAAAAAATAAACAGCTACGATGGCATGTATGAGTATAAAATAAATATCATGTTATCTTTTATTTTTACATAAACATGTCCTCAACGAAGGTTTAAGAAAGCAATTTAGAAATATTAGAAATAAGCTTAGGGGATGACAGACCGGCCAACCCGATTAATGATAAGACATAAGTATGCCGCCTATACGGCGACATACGAGTGCAATGGTAAAACGCATCTTGCCACTCCTACGGCGACATACGAGTGCAAAGTAGTGGCAATAACCTAGACCCTTAGTTCTCGACAATTTCTCATTAAGACTATTCTAATCCTTTCTTCTCAGAAATTAATATATTTTTAGTAATTTTTGATTGGGTTAGTTTATTAAAATTTTGAAAAAAAAAACCAGTTGATTGCTTTTATAATTTGTTGTATTTTTCTATTAAATTATACTTTCCATAAAAGAGAGTTTGCAAAAGAGAGTTTACAGTACGTTTCATTACAGATCTTATTAACAAATTAAACACAATAATTACTTTGTTTTGTATAACAGTTATTTATTTATATGGTGACCAATAGATTCAATACATTCACGTAAAATTTTCAAACCGAAACTTTCGTTTTAGCCAAAGAAGTAGTTGTTTCAAATTAATTTGTTTTGTAGTCTTAGTAAGACTCACTGTTGTAGATTCACGAAATGTTTTCGTATTTTTTTTTTAGAGAGAGATAAATTTATTTACAAATTTACAATAATTTACATAATGTATAATTAATTTACAAACACATAAATGTATTGCACTTTTCTTCCCTTCGTCCTCACCTCGAGGTTAGTGGGCATTTATTCCCGTCTCGGGCTATCGGTATTAAAGGATGTTGTAGTTTTCCTAATGTTGTCTTGTCTTATTCTATTTAAGTTTGTTGTTTAGAATAATATTTTTAACTTTTAGTTTAAAAGGAGTGTACTTGAGTGATTTTATATATTCGGGTAGATTGTTATATTGAATGATTGTATATGTAGTTAGAGCTTGTGAATATTTTGTTGTTGTAAATCTTTCTGTTCTTATGTCCGATTTTCTTCTTGTTTTATATTCATGTACTTGTTTGTTTTTTTTGAGGGTAATATTTGTTTAATATTTTAAATTTATTAAAAGAAAAGAAAATATTCCGATTATCGAATATTTGATTAATTGCGACAGTAGTGCAAATCGACTTTATAATTGTTACCTATATATAAAACTAAATCAAATATACATAAAAATTGCAACTTATTTTGAAAGTTTGTTAATAAATATTAAAACATCAAAGCATTATTTCCAGATTTTTTGAATGAAAGTTTACAGTGAAATTAGAAATTTTACATAACATTATAGGCAGTATGGCGGGGTGAATATTTTAAATAGTGGGGAGTTTGATAGTTCAGTTTGTTCATTGATTAGCAGGCCCGTATTTTCAAACTATTGATTTCTAGGGTTTCCTTCCTTCATTAATTCGTATAGGTTGAGGTGATATTTTTCTTTTCCCATGCACTTTTCTGTTCTGTAATTCTTTCTTCGAAAGATCATCCTGTTTATCCGTCCAGTCCACAACTATCGAATTTGTTTATATAATCTTTGTTATTTTAATAAGTTTTCCTAAATCAGCAATAAACTGAATGCTGTTTTAATATATAAATTTTCCATTTCTTTATTCATTTGGCTATTTACATATACAGTAAAAATTAAGGAAACGTAATTAATGTTGTTTGTAAAATAATTGCTTGTGGGTCTGTTTAGGATTTTTTATTATAAATTTACATTCACTATTTACATTCAAAATATTCTTAACGCATTGTAAAATTGTTAGGATTTGTCACTCGAAATTTCTTCATATATACTCTGTAACTTCTTTTCTGCTCACAAGATCTTTCACTAATTGATTATTTGGAATCCCCACCAATTGAATTTAATAAATCTTCTAGAAGGAGTCCAAAAACTTTTTTTAAGGTGTATAGTTATAAACTCGGAATTCACACTTTTTTGATTAACTATAAAAATTTGCGATCTGCTTTGGTTTTTGTGGAGGCAAGGCGTAATTCAAGAGAAGTTCGAAGAATTTATCAGAGAAGATACCCAAATCGCCACCAACCAAGTAGGCAGCTATTCAGAAAAATTTGTAGTCGTTTATCAGAGACTGGTTGTTTTTACCCAAAAATTGATTGGAATTCAACAGATTATGTCGAACCCCAGCATTCGAAGAGGCTGTACTTGATATTGCTGAAGATGATCCATCGATGAGCACAAGGTAATAGCTAACAGAGTATATGTAAATCATGTGACAGTTTGGCAAGTTCTGAAGAATCAGGGACTTTACCCATTCTCTAAACGTACAAGCTTTGGGACCAGACGACTTCCAGCCAAGACTGTTGTGCTATTGTTGGCTTCTTCTGTTAACGGTGATACGCGGAAGACGTTCTCGTGACGGACTGGCAAGGAAGTAGCACCGACGGTACTTTCTGGAACCAACACGCACTGGAGGCGGCACAGGGGTCCCTGGCGAGGCTCACCATCGATTAACAGCCGCAGGCTTCGATTAAACAGTTTCCCGTCTGTGATACTTGCTTGAGCTTCCACGCCACGTCAACGTATGGGCACCGGCTAGCTGTGAAACAGAGTAAAGAACAAGAGAAAGTGTGTACATTAAACATGGGGCCAGAGAAGAAGAAGATATATTGCAGAATAAAGAAACATAGAAAAACATAGACATAGAAAATATACAATATACAAAGAGCAAGACAAAAGGCTTAAATCGGCAAAGCCGACCAGGCTGACCACGCTGACCACCGCTGCTGATGGCAGACGACTGGTAAAGAGCGATGGCCGGAGCCTGGTTTTATATGGTGGTCTTCGGTGACGCGGCTTTGTTTCGGTCACGTAGGCCCCGCAATTCCGGGAACAGGTAATGATCCTCTTCGCCGAAAAAAGGGCCGGTTTTATTGTTCCACACTGGCAGCTGCACATTTTGGAAAATTATCTCGTTTGGATTATTTCAATAATGCGGAATTTATGCAAATTATTATTAGGAGCAATGGGTAGCTCGTAAAATGGATTAAAATATAATTACGCATTTGTTACCACGTTCAGGTAAACTGAACGCCGGTAACACACGTTGTAATTGTCAAAGGAATTTTGAAACATTTATTCTGTTTACAGATTAAGCCTGTTTTACGAGGATGGTATATTTAATTCTAAAATAATCACGTGTGGGCTGACGAGAATCCCCACGCAACATTTATTCATGCACATCAAAATTTTGCCGTTAATATATGGGCCAGAATCGTAGGGGAGCACGTAATCGGGCCTTTCATTCTCCCAACCCGCTTAAATGGTGAAAATTATTCCACTTTCTTAGATACTGTGCAACCGGAGCTTCTTGAGGACTTGCCATTAAACATCAGGCGGAGACTTTGGTTTCAGCATGATGGGGCACCGGCTCACTCAACGCAAGAAGTCACCGCATTGCTAAATCGAGAATACCCAAATAAGTGGATTGGGAGGAGAGGTCCTGTTGCGTGGCCAGCCCGGAGTCCCGACCTAACTCTACTAGTCTTCTTTTTCTGGAGCCAGATGAAGGCTTCTGTATACGAAACACCGGTAAACACAAAGGAAGAACTAGTGGCTAGAATCGTTGCTGATGCAGAAGATATAAAAGAGAAGCTGGCAGTTCTTGTGAAGGTCTTCTCACCAACATTAAAACCCGCTGCCGGGCTTGCATTGCTGCGAATGGTGACTATTTTGAAAATGTATTAGAAATATGTAGTATAATTGTCAAATCTAATCTTCATGTTCATATTCTGAGGTGAATTTAATATTTTCATTTATTAATTTAGAACATGAAAATAATCTTAACTTCTTAGACCTAACTATATTAAAATCACAAACTAACAAATTAGAGTTTAAAATGTACAGAAAGGAAACATTCACTGATACAATTATGCCGGAGAGTTCTAATCACTCAAATCAAAAATAACTCATTTCGTGCTTTTCTGCATAGATTAACAAATATGCCATTAAATACGAAGAATTATTCTGATGAATTAAACGCTATAAAAACTATCGCAACAAGCAACGGTTATAATAATATGTTAATAGATAAGTTATTGAGAAAGAAAAACCAAACAGATCTTCTAAAAAACTTTTATCTACCACAACAACAATATAATAAATGGTATAAAATCGGATTCGTTAATGAACTATCACATAAAATTATGAACAGTTTCAAAGGGAGTAATATTATTTGCACTAACACTTTAAATATTGGTAAACTATTAACTAACAACAAAACAAATATAGAAAATGACAAAAAATGTGGTATATATGAGAAATGTGGAAAGGGCGATGCAATTTATATTGGTCAAACAGAAAGATCATTTCAAGTCAAGATAAAGAACATAAAAAATCAATCATGGACAACAAATATACTACAGATTTTGCCAAACATTGCATTGAACAAAACCATTTTCCGACGCAAAAGAATTTAAAATATTATACTTAGGTAATAAAGGACGGTACTTAACGCTGAAGGAGGGATTAGAAATAAAAAAAGCTATAAAATCTGGAAAATTTGTCGTAAATGATAATGACGAGATTTGGAACTCCCTGATTATGGCATCCCTTATTACCTGACTAGAATATATATTACAATTCAACATCTTTGTATTTCATTCTTTGATAATGACGTAATGGTTGACACTAGTCAGATTAATAAATAAACAGTGAAACAAAACAAGCGTAAATTGTGTTATTTCTTCATTACAAAATGTTTCACCACAAGTTACATGAGAAACTAATTTAAGAAACAATAATCCAAATCGCCAACAACGGATATGACCAGAATCTAGTTCGCAATATATTAAAAAGGTAGAAACGATTATAATTGAAGGAAACTACTATATAATGAAGTAAGTATCACACAACATAAAATCAACAATAGTAAATAGAAGAAATTTGGCACAGAAAATCATCAATAACAAAATAGAAAATACAGACTCAATAAAATATCAGGTGTATATAAAATTATGTGTTTAAATTAAGAAGGTTTTTACATATGGCAAACAGGAAGAAATTTTGAAAAGGACGCGAACAGAGGAAAGCAACAAACGAAACAATAAGTACGGGATTAGCGGACCATTGCATAACCACAGGACACCACATGGGCAAAATTTCATCAGGAGGAAGTACATTCTTAATAATCTGCACGAAATCGTCAATAACGATAACTTCATTAGCATCGGAATTTCTTATAATTAGACCGAATGATTCCTAAGGACCGATACACGTGTTACCTGAGAATAAAGAAATGGAACATAACAAGAGTTTTACTTCTCCAAATTAGAAAAAGTTGAAATAGGCAATGACCACTACTTGCTAAGAATGAATATGGTGTGAAAATATAGACAAATATCAGACAAAGGAAGATCAAATTTGAAGGATAAAAGGATATACATTAAAGAAAGCACAAACCCCTGAAAAATGCTAATAATTACTTCAAAGGAAATTTAGAGAAAGAGAGTAATAACATAGAAGGAAAATGTCAGGCTTTAAAAGAAAAACCAGACTACAATATGACGAACAGAAAAGACAAATATGTAAACATAATTACATATGAAGACAAAATCATATAAAGACAGCGACAATATTTCGAAGATTTAACTGAACAAGACGGTAGTCTAGGATTTTAATACATTTTATTAACCTATAGCTAAACTAATAAATAATAATAAAATAAATATACATATACTTTATAAATTCCGAAAAAGCATTCGACAGAATAAAAAAAGTAAATGTAAGAAAATAATTGAAAATGGGACTGAAAGACCTCAGGTCTATAGCCTAGACGGACTAACACCATCTATTTGTATTGTGTTCATATTTTTTGTTATTATGTATTTTGTATTGTCCAAATAAAGATTATTGTATATATAATTGAAAATCAGAGATACCGAAGAACCAATGAGAAACCAAAATTGTCAATGAAGAATCAAAAACATTTAAAACAAAAAAGGACTAAACAAGTAGACATGTTAAGCCCACTCTTCTTTACATTAGTATTAAACAAGGCATTGAAATATACAAAGCAAACGGTGAAAGCATTAAATATTGGATACTAAATGATGAAGTTAATAGAGATGGTGGAGCTACTATTTGCAGATGACTTAATGATAATGATAGAAACAGAGACCTGCAACATAACATGAAAATATTAAATAATAAATTGATTAAATCAACATGAAAATAAATCTTCAGAAAACGAAGACCATGATAATTGCACAGGAAAAAACAGCACAAAATAATTACAGAAGAAAAATAAATTAGAACAAGTGGAACACTACAGATATCTATGAAGAATATTGATATCAACAGGGAAATAGCCAAAGAAAGAAAATAAAATAGAAAAAAAAACAATAAAAGTAAATGAAAATAATACACAGTTTTATTCCTTACTTCACTTGTTTATTTAAGCGTTCGATGTACATTTCTTTCACAAGGTGAACATTATCAATAACAAACTAAATTCTTAAAACTATTAGCGGGGTGTATATACAGAGAAAAGATTATAGGGAAAAACCAGGGAGTAATTAGTCCAATAAGGGATTATAACGGAGAGTTTCCATTATTTCGGTTTCTTTTTAGGTAATAGATCAAGTAGCGGATTATCTAAGGGACTCAGGTCAAAATTTACCAACAGATTTTTGTTTTTGTACATTTCAATAGCCTCAAGCATATTTAATTTATAATGATTTGAATGTTTTAAAAGGTTTATATTGTTTACCGAAAATGTGTGCCCTGTTGTTGAGGAGTGGTGTGCTATTGCAGATTTTGAAAAATTTGAAAAATCTGCAATAGCACACCACTCCTAAATAGTTATGACTTACAAAAGACAATGACATAAAAACAAAAAAATAAACGTTATGTATATGTGTTTCCTCAGAGATACAGACAAAACCCATAAATCCAAAAGGAAATTGAAGGAACAAATTAGTTAAAGTAAGCAGAATGAAAGAGAAAAGAAACACCAAGAGAATATATGAAACACGTGCAATATAAAAAACAACAGAGAAAGACCAATAAAATATGGAACAGAGCAATAAGAAAAGAAGAACAAAGAAAAAGGAATACATGAGAAGAAGTAAAAATTACTTAAGATAGAAAAAAGTGGAGGATATACGATAAACACTCTATACCGAAAAGGTAGGTGCACACGTGATTAGATAAAATAAATAAAATATATTCTATGTAGGCTTTCGTTTTGTTTATATATGATATGATGATATACTTTTATAATAAATGTATTATAATCTAATACATTTATTATAAATGGTGAAATATTAAATAAATAAATAGATACATAGATACTTCAATATGTACATATATACATTTAAAGGCCAAGAAACTGAAACAATAATTTAGCCTAACATAACTCAAATAATAATAAAATACATTGTAAGGTTCCGTTGAATTTTCGAAATATTTCCTTTCATAATTAATAGAATTTCATTTCGATAAATTTTATTGTTTTTAGCTTATGTTTTATTTCAAATAAATACTTTAATAAATAAATGTATTTAATTAAGCATCTATTTAGTAAGAGTTGATAAATTGATGTAGTATTTTTCAAGTAGGATACTATTTTCTCATTCAAATGTTGTTTAGATAATTTGATAAACATGTATTTATATGCATATTTAAAATATCAATATTATAGATGTGTATAAAAGTGGCTATTTCATTATTCTAGTTAATTTTGTGGTTTTAAACTTTCAATAAGTAATATTTAATATTTTTTAACATTTATTGTAATATTTGTTTAAATAATATTTCTAATATCTGAAGGGGAACATTTTTTTAAATTTTGTTAATGATAGGAAAGAGTACACGCAGAGGACAAGAGAGTATTCTGAAGGATAACTTGATTGAGCCAAAGAATGCAGTTTTGAAACGCCTGTGCCGTGATACAAGATTCTTTACCTTTACCTGCATTCGGAGATTATACCTACTTGTGCAATATATTAAAGAATTCCATACGATTTGTCTAGATTATAAAGCTCCACATGTAATATAAAGAGAATAATACGTAGTATATAAATAGATTAAAAATTTACATATAAATTGGAATCTTACTGAATGTTTGGAACAAGTAAATGTAATTTGTATATTCATCGTTATATTAACCTAGAAAGTAAATTAATACATGTTTAGTACATAAGAACATTTTTTTTAAATTTTGTGTACGATATGTTAATTAAATTGATTTTAAAATAATAAACTATAATTAAATAAACTTATGTATAATTGAACTTAATACTCCACTTCCTCATTATATAATCGACACAGAACACTGGGAGCATTCGTAAAATATTAATCTGAACAATAACAACTCCTATCGGACGTATTTATTTTAAACAAAGTATTATCGGTTATAGAAATATGCGATAAAAGAGTGCATTCGCCAGACAAAAAGCGGAAATTACAGAGGGATAAGGAAGTGGTCTGGCTTACTAAAACGTCTGGTGACTCTTAATGCGGCGCCGGCATAATAAATTTATGAGAAATTTCTAACTTTATTGCAAGCACTAAATGTATTGCCATCTATGCACGATTTAAATGTACCATTGTAAAATTTAATTTACTATAATGTAATTTGATTACTCTATGCGCATGCAATAAACGTCATTGCTTAATATGCTAATTCGTTACGTTAGATCACCACGTAATGACACACTTATTCATTCTATTGCAGGAAGAACGGTTTGTAGAACTTAATTAATCTTCCAAATGCATTATTGCAGACTGCGTTTGTGCAGTAATTCTTAAGCCTGAATATATTTACATAAAATATAGTTTTGGAATTATTTATTTTCATTTCAGTCGAGGCAGTGAATATATTAAGTAATTTATAAGATTTCTTCCTCAATAAACAGATAAAAGGAAATAAAATACCTTTATTATTACTTTGTTAGTAAGAAATATGGAATAATAACCTTAAGATTGCTTAATTATGTCCAAAGCACGCAGTTAAGTGCCTAATGTTATGGCTTGGTATTTATAAGTAAATTTGTTTTTCAATAAACATTTATATTTTAAAGTAATTAAATGAAGCTAAATAAAGAAAATAATTTAGAACAAGTCTTGATTAATATATTATATTCTATATCTATTAACCAAAATTGGAAGCAAAACATGAAAAATTATGAACAAAAATTGAATTTAAACTGTTTTTATTAAATTAAATTAGCAAATTAATTTGTTTTGTAGTTTAATACATTTACGTTAATAAAATAACTCTTAGTTTCATAATAATGAAGATTGCTTCAACGAGATATGAAACTACATGCATTAGTAAATGTATCATTAAGCTCTAACATATAAAATGCATGTCTGCAAATTGTATTTTTTATAAAAAGATAAACATTATAATCTACAATGATTAAATCGGGAAACGTGTGAGAATCTTGTTTTACGACTTGTGCCCATAGTACTCGTAGAATTATCTTGCTGAAAATATTTGTTTAAGAGTTCATTGTCATCATGCTTATCAATAAAACCATATAAGAAATTATTTTCCGCAGTTAATAAAATGTAAAAAATAAAAAAAATAAATGTTCACTCACTGTGTTGAAATTATAGGAACAATAAGAGTTAGAAAACATACTTTACCCAATATTTTAAATGCCTTAAGTTTATTTATTTACCTAATGTAATACTTCCGGACTTGCTTGAGAATATAACATTAGACATTAGGCGCCAGTCCACAATTGTCGTATAGTCAGAAGATGGTTAAAAGATAAATACCATTAGCAGTGCATTAGCCGTAGTAGTTTTATTGCAATATGGACCTAAATATTGTGGATTCTTTTGCATGGTCATTTACCTAAAATATAGTTTATTACACGCCACCAGAAACTTTTGGAGAGTTAAAACAAAATTTCGAAATGCAATTAAGTAAATTACGCTTAAAAGGCTAAAAGGCTAAAGGCTCCTGCATGTATTGACGAAAATGACAGTCACTTTGAGCATTTATTCTAGTATTAGTTATTTTCTTACTGTAATTTATTTCATTTCTTGTTTCAAATTGATTAAACTACAGTTTTGAGAGATTTGAGTTTGTCATGCTCAAACTATATTTCAGATTGACATATAATATATATAAAATTAGATGGCGTTGAATAAAAAGGTATGTATCAGGTCAGTAACGACCAAATGAGCAGAATATCTGGATTACGTTTAATTTTGAAAATATTATTTCTTGAAAATAACAATGGCAAAATGTGTGATTTTAAAAAAGGTACTTGTGTTTATATTTTATAAAAAATGTATCTCAAAGTAGAAGGCTCTACTATTACTAATTCAAATAGATTAGTCTAATAAAATATGATGCTTAATATTTGTGGATATAAAATACAAGATTGTCAAGTTTAAATTTCTTAAATTAATATGCTGAGAAATATGTCTACGAATTTTGTTGCAAATGATTTTTTTCCTTATTTTGTTTGACGATTAACGCCGCGTGAAGCTTGCACGCGAATTTTTGCACACGCTGCATAAATGTTTAATAAACGTTTATAGTATGTAAAAATATATACTTTCACTTAGTTAATATCAGTATGTTTATTTATAAATGATTGCAGTTTCGATGACACAGTGATCATTATCAAACTATAAGTAATGTAAATAGTTTAGTTTAGTTTATTTCCTTTACAAGTCTTACTAAAAAAAATGATACAAAATAAAATACACTCACAATAACTTCAAAATTTAAATCGCAAAACTTGAAGGCGGAGTTCACAGTGCAGTGTTCTACCACTCAACCCATTATTCCTGTGGCTGACGATGATTCAGGCTATATTTTTGCCATTGATGGCTTCTATTTTTGTTCTAATTTTAAGGAACTATTTTATGTTATGTATGTCAATATGACATTTTATTATTTTATTATACAAAGGAAAGTCTTATTTATAGCACGTTAAACCACATTAAGTTTAGCTAAATTTTGGAAACCATTACAACATATACAGTGTGTGTAAAATTTGCGTACAAGCTTCACATGGTATTGTTCCTGAAACAAAAATTCATTTGCAGAAAAGTTCGTAGCAACACGGTTACTTCTCAGCATGAAGACGGGTCATTATTGCATTCTAGCCAAAAACTAATTCCATAAATGTATTCTGTGCTCTTAATCCCCATGTAACAAAGATTGTACTTTAGAGAACCTTTAAGGATATCAGTCATCAGCTTTTAAAACTTTATGTCTTATTGTTGTTAATGTTAAGTAATCTTGCAATTCCTCTAGTACTGCTGCGAGGATTTTCAGTGACAGCATTTAAAATTACTTGTTCTAGATCAGGTGTGCGACAAAAGGTAGAGTTTCCCTTGCAAACTCCAAAAAACTTTTGCATATCAGCATATTCCGCAAACGTAAATTACGTACGTATTAATAACTAATAATACCATTGATGTATTTTTGATAACGAATTTGTATTTATTACAATTTAAAATTAAAGTAAAGATTAAGTGGTTTAACATTCTGAATATAACTTTAAATGATCAATTATAATAAATTATTGTTTCTTATAATTTAACTTGTGCATTGAGTAACTTATTTTTCAAAATGCAGCCGTTTTACCGTTTTAGGATTTTTAAGAGTTCGATATTTATTCAAGAAGTCTTTATATATTTTTTGCAATAAAATTTTAAAATAAATAAACAATTAACTTTGTTGGTATCACTTTTTATTACACTATTGTTTGATAATAACAAGCTGAAGTTGTCGAAACTATAGTTACAAGTGTAAATAAAAAGTGAGACCAACAAAGTTAATTGTTTATTTATTTTGAATTATCAAAATGTATCACGAAGTGAAAGCCTCCACAATTACTTATTTAATAAAATGTTTGTCTCATATATTTTGAGGAAAAATGCAACGTGAAGCTTGCGCACGAATTTTCACAAAGGTTTTATACAGTGTTTATCTTTTTATTTATTCATTTATTATTTACACCGCACAACTTTTGTGGAGATATCGAAATGAAATTTGGAAGGAGGTATTACAGTAAATTTCGTATTTGAACTTAAACTTGAGTAATATACATTCCAGGTTCAAGCATAGTAAACAATTGCTGTATTGCTACTAGATGTGGACTGATTTGTTTTAAATATTCGAGATTATCAAATCCTTGTGATTTATTCACCCGCCAATACAAAGGGCATATTTGTGACTCAATTTTCCACAGCGGATCTCACAGTGGTCTGTTTCGTAGGATATGATTATGGTAAGGTTTTTTTAATTCTCGCATATCTACCCTACGATGCAACCGACCCACCTTCCTCACATGAATTGGAGGTTGTGATGAAATACTGTGAAACCAACAACATCAGTCTTATTATAAGTTGTCATTGCTTGAATTAATTTCGAGTACAAACCTACACATACTCAATAGGATACAAACCAACATTTGTTATCTCAAAAAGACACAAGCACATTCAGAACTGGCATATGTCTACGGATACACTGTCATGTTAAAATCACAGAAGGATATATTACAAATTAAGTACCAAACTTCCCGAAGAGGAAATGTTTAGTAATCCAAGAAAAAACCGATAAGGAACTATTTATAAAAAAGTTATCTAAGCGACTACAAGAAGTTAAGAACCATAACGCAGTCTATAGTCCATTATCTCGTGTTGCTTCTAGAAAAGGCTCTCATCTCCTCACATGAAAGATCATACCCACTCAACTTGAGTAGATGGAAATCTACTAACCCATGGTGGAATAAAAAACTCAACTAGATAAGGAAGCAAACAAGAAAAGCTTATAACAAAGCGCAACACTCCAAGCAGGAAATCTATTGTAACTGCTTTAGAAAACTTTACCGACTACACAAAAAAGGCTACCACAGCCGCAAGCCTGAAAAAAGTTCTCTCTCAAAACCCAAGCTACAGTTTGGAATAATGAAAAAAGAGGATGAGGATGACTGATAACCTCGTAGAGTTAACGGTTATATTCTTAAAAACTCATTTCCCGACCACAAAAACAGGACAAGGATAAAGATCAGAGGTGATTCATACCCCTTCAAAGAAAAAATTACCTTGGCAATTCAAGCATTCTCACCATTTAAACCTCCAACACAGAAAGAGAAAAGTGAAGGTGGCATTGATACTCAAATCAGGCAAGACAAAGTATAGCCATGCAAAAAAAACCTTGAATAAGCTTTCCGAATGGTATATCAGGGATTATATACTAAAGACGAATCCTCTTCACCTAAATCAACACGCGCACATACCAGAATGCTGAACTGAATCAGCACATAATTGTGTGGTTACCTGTATTGAGAAGGCGTTAGTAAATAAACTGACGGAATTAGACCTATTTATCGATATATTTTTTTAAAAGTATGTTTGTTGGCTGGAATTGCGGGTTGGTGTGGTGAATGATATTGGGAAATTGGCCTAAGCTACTAGGTTATTCAGCCACGACCGATTGTTTGTATTGTTTGCAAATTATATTTGAAATGTATCAACGCTCACAACATCCATGCCTGAGCTCGCATTCGAACTGGGGGCCCCTCTGCGCTAACCACTGTACCGATGAGGCCGGCTATTTATCGAAATCGACAAAAAATTGAAAAAACATTTTACAGGTAAAGTCAATAATATTCAACCGAGATACACATACAGGAGATGGCCCTAAGTATAGCGATAAGTCTAAGAGACAACGGCCTGTGGCGGATAGAACTAAGCATGGAGCAATCCTCGGAAAAGCGACTCAAAAGGACGCTGTTCTAGGGAAGTGTCAGAACCGAGCTACTCTGACTTTCTTTTTAGATAGACACTACACGTTACAAAACTCTAAGGCCCCTGAAACTACTATATACATATTCACGGAAGGAGTAAAAAACAAGACAGATGCAGGTATATATTGTGACGAACTAAATCTGCAACTATAAATACCTTGTTTGGACTCATCCGGGTAGAACTCACAGATATACTTGTTAGTGCCCAAAAAAATAAGTGAACTGGGGGTAAAAGAGAAAATGTCTGCATCGACACAGACTGTGAATCCAGTCTTGCTATTTTAATACATCCCAAGGTCTCATTAAGACTGGTAATTGAATGTGTTATTGCACTGGAGACGGTATATGTAGATAATAGAATTGACATATCCTGGGTCATAAGACACTCAAATGCGAGAGGGACCGATAAGGAGGATGCTCTATAAAAAGATGAAGCATTTTTGAAAACCGACAAGAGGTCTATGCCCCTGGCCAAAAGCAATCTCTCAAACTTACTGAAAGACATGACTCTAGCATCACCCAAGCAAAGTGGAAGAATATCTGCACTTGTGGTCGTTCCAGAAACATAATATTAACACCCATCGTTAACGTTACCCAAAATTGTGTTAATATATCCAGGTAAAACCTAAAATCAACAGAGAGTGCAATGAGAAAGCAGAGTTGGCGGAGCATATACTGTGCCTCTGTCCTACTCTGACAACATTAAGAAAGTTCCTACTGGGGACATAACAGCTAAAACCGACCGACCTCAACTTTATCAAAGAATAGCTGGAGAGATACTTGTCCCATCATTGGAGGTATGGGCTCAATCAGAGGCCTGCAAACTGTGACTTAGTATCCGTCTCCGTATTCGTAATAATAAAATTATACAATATTTTTTTTAATAATAATATTTTTGCTTCTTTGGTTTCCAACAATGTCAATTAATACAAACGCGTTACATCAATTTAATAATCTGCGTGCAATTTGTTACTTTCTGACATTAAAATATTTATTGTAATAATTTCAATGTTGTAACTGAAACGTTTTTTAAATGAATGCAATACGATAAGCTAAGGTGCCTTTCCTACAAATATTTAAATGCTAATATCAGTACGAAAACGTACACACACATATTTTACAAATATTGGAAAGGTTTAATTAGATTACTTTTATAAAGTTATCGTTGGGTGGATGACCGGTACCATTACCATATTATATTGAGTCTTACGTTTTACTATAATAATTAAAGACGATTTTTTATAGAAAGAAATAATCTTATTTAGTTATGTATCGACCATTTTTTCTGATGACCGATTTCCATCTTTGGGGTAACATCATGATGCAACGCTCAAAGAACTTCTGGCCTTTCTCCACCATACCTGGTGGACGAACTCACCAGGACAGAGACAGGCGAAATAGTTCCTTAAGAAACAATCGCCAAAATTCACGACCGAACTCCTGAACCAAGACAGGAAAATGGTCCAAACAATAGTAGGCCTGATAACAGGACACTGCAAGCTCAACAAACATATGAGCAAAATAGGCCTGGTGGAAGAAGCATCATGCAGATTCTGCCTAGAGGAAGAAGAGGACTCGTTCCACATCCTATGCCACTGCGAGGGTCTAGCAAGGATTAGATATCAAAAGCTAGGCACTACAAACCCAAGCGCGGAGACTTATACCCAAGCTCCTCTGGCAGGGCTAATAGGACTAATCAAAGAGGCAAAGCTAGAGCTGGTCATCTGAGATAAACAGAGATCCACAACAGACCTGGAAAGGTCGCGGTGGAATAGGCGCTGGTGCCACCCATACAACATCTAATCTAATCTTCTCAGAAAAAAGCAAATTGATACCATTGTCTGAATAAAATTGTTTACAATTCAAAAAGTTTTGCAAAGATTGAAATAAATAGTCGGACCGCACAAGGTCTGGTGTACATGGTGGATGTTCCATTATATTTCAACCAAGCTCCAGCAACTTCGGGCAGGTCACTAAACTTGTGTGTGACCTCGCATTGTCATGGTGGAACCTAACACCCTTACGATTTGCCAATCCTGGCCGTTTTTCGTAAATGGCTTTACTCAATCTGTGCATTTAGCGAGAGTACGCAGCCATATTTATAGTTTGGTTCTGTGGTAGCAGCTCAAAATAATCCCACCAAATTGAGAGTATAACCTTCTTTTGATGGATATTTGCTTTCGAAGTGGTTTGTTAAATAAATTTCTTTGAGTTTTGTGGAGCCCAAATATTGAGTTAACTAACATATCCAGGATTTAAAATATTCAAAATGTATTTTTAATTATCTCAAATAGGATTTTATGGATACACCTAATAGTCGTCTCTGATAACAACCTCAAGTGACAATAACACTCCTAAAAGATGTTATTGTTTAACATGTGAAAGAATACAATTAAGGGTGTGAAAGAGAAACTAATCTAAAAAATCAGATCATTTCAATAGCATTATAGACATTTCAACCATCGCTTCAATCAAGGACAATACGTTAATTACGAAAACATTTTCATATTTATTTAAAAAAAAACAGTAAATATAAAATTTAGCAGTACATTCCATTAGACAGTTAACAACTGGTATAAGTAAATTAACTTCTGTCCCTCTTCACCCCCGATTGGCAATATTATGAGTAAAGTAGAATATATACAGTGTTACATTCTGGTAGAAATACACCCCCAGGTCACGATAATATCCATCGTTTCGTCCTCAAAAGTTACCCAAAAATATCCACTAATTCATCCCTAAAATTCTTACATATTGTTGAATGGAAAAAAAGGCGTAATAGTATGCATTCCCAAACCTTATAATAATCCCTCAATATGTCACACCGATTAACCTTCTTTTTTATTTATTTTCTGCTACCAATTTGGTTTTCTTCCACACTTTCACTTACCATCCCTACTTCCAATATTCAAACAAAGCACCACGGAGTCGGTTATTGCTTTTCTTGGAGTCAGAAAGGAGTTTAACTTGGTTTGGCATTAAGGTCTCTTAAAAATGTTTTCTCTTGCATATTAATAATACTAATAAACTAAACACAGTAGTAACTATCCCAATTGTAATATCCTCTAACGGTGTAGTCTCACAGAAATTACAACAAAATCTAGAGCGCTGTGAACTTCCGAAGAAACTTCTGACCCCATCCAAAAAGCAGTAATACTACAAACATGTCATAGCTTAAGCTGAACTGCTTTGCTATTATTCAGATTAGACTAGCTATAAGCTAAGATAAACAAAACAAACAAATAATAATAATAATAATACATTTATTAAACGGAATTAAAATTAAAATATACATAAAAATAACACTTATGATCGTACGTAACAATAACAGATATCAAAATTGAGAAGTTTTAAGTTCCCTTTTAAACTTAGATAGACTAAAACCAAACAAATCAATATTACTATTATGATTTATACCATTAGCTGTAGTCATAAATCTATAAAGTTGGTTATTTGAATCATAATTAGTGCGTACTGTTGGTAATCTAAATAAGGGTTTACGCCGTATATTTATGTAAGTAGAACTTATTGTAAAACTTAATGAAGCAAGTATTTCAGAACAATTGATATTACAAGAAACTAATTTATGTATAATAGAAAACACAAATCCAACATAATTGGACAAAATTTCAAGGAATCCAAATTAAAACGAATAAAAAGAAAGGAATAATCGGCAATTGAAATACCAGCAACATCAAATCTACGGTACATATAATAAAGAAACTTGGGCTGTACTCTCTCTAGCGCTAATATATAACAGTTATACTGAGAAGACCAAATATCAGATGCATATTCTAAAATTGATCTTACTAAACTGATATAAAGAGTTCTTAGTGCGTAGGGTCTAAAACTGTAACTATTTCTAATACTAAAGCCAAATATATTGAATTAACGAGGCGGATACATGATGAAACTCCATAATACATTGAAATAAAACAACACAGTTGGGAGGGTTTCACATTTATTGTTGAACACTGAAACATGTTTCGCCACATAGTGGCTTCATTAGGCAGTATTCATCTGTGTGGCGAAACATATTGCACTGTTCAACAATAAATGTGAAACCCTCCCAACTGTGTTGTTTTACTTAAAGCCTGATATTTTAAATGGCTTGTTAGCAATAGAATTAATATGATGTTTAAAGGACAATTTAGAATCGCTAAATCTTTAATACTCTTTCAAACGGCTCTAGGTTAATCGAGTAATCAAAGATAGTTACACTATTTTTTCTTGAAATTGAGATTGAATTATATTTGGATATATTTAAAAATAAATTTCTCTTTAAACACCACTCAAAAAATATCATGTTGCAGTTCTAAAAAACTATCAATGTTAACAATAGAATGAAATAATTTTAGGTTATCTGCAGACATTAAATATTTACAGTACTTGGACAAATTACACAAATCATTAACAAATAACAAAAACAACACTGAACCAACATGAGTGCCCTGAGGAACGACTGAACATCAATTTCGGAAGACGTGTGGTTATCAAGTTTAACAATCTGAGACCGATGTATTAAAAATGAATAAAGCCAGTTAATTCAACTTAGCGAATAATATGTCCACACGGTCAAATGCCTTAGCAAAATCAGTGTAGCATCGACTTGTTTATGCTTAGAAAAACTTTTTAAAATAAAAATTTCAAAACATAAAGATTAGAAATAGTAGATCAAGAAATCCGTGTTGATTATCTACTATGATATTCCGTGTCAAGTATCGCAACTGCATAGAAATGAGCTTTTCTAGTATTTTAGGAATAAAAGATTGTACGGTAATATCACGATAATTGTCAATTAGGTTTCGTACCCTTTTTTTGTGAATAACAATAGTAATAGTTATTTGTACAACAAGTGTGGAAATGCTACGCTTTTCCGCACGAAAGTAGGATGTTGGTGTATGAGCAAGCGAAACGAACAATAGCATCAAGTTCCTACTTGAGTGCGGAAAAGCTCATTTCCCACGAGTTTTACACACTATTTTTCACATACTGCATATAACATAAATTATAAATGTGTTTGAGATTTCATTTTTGACACTGACATATAAAAATAAGATTAGAATTACCGAGTACGTGTGTTGTATATATTACACAATGTATGTAACTGACATTGACATTGATTAATAGTAAATAAAAGTAGTGCGGAAAAGTGTATCCATGCGGAAAAGTGTTACTATGCAACAAAATTACACTTTTCTTAACGGTTTTGGATGCGGAAATTATATCTTACATTTCTATTCAGCTTGTGAAAAAAGATTTTTTTTCAATATTGAGGGAAGTAACCTAAAAAATATTGACTGTTCAAATAGTCAATAATGGTTTAGAAAGAGTATATACGCAATTATAAAAGAAGTAACCTGAAATACCATCTGGATGACAATTAAATTTATTAGACAATTTTAAAATTTCACTAAACACGTCTTCCAAATTACTATGCAAACATGACAAAAGAATTAATCTTATTAACAAAATTGCATTTAGAGATATCAGTCACATTTAGAAAAGAAGAAGAAGAAAAAAAAA
Source organism: Ontholestes murinus (assembly GCA_963969525.1). Taxonomy (NCBI): domain Eukaryota; kingdom Metazoa; phylum Arthropoda; class Insecta; order Coleoptera; family Staphylinidae; genus Ontholestes; species Ontholestes murinus. The sequence continues at coordinate 49,108,356 of OZ018389.1, read as the reverse complement.
TGAAACGTAGCTATATAGAGTCCGTTGTCGTATATCATGTCTTCATATACTTGCGGGAATACCTGATGAATTCTTTATTCCTTTAACAAATTTCCAAAAATTCTTCAGATTGAAACTAACGTCCTCTTCAATTTCATCAATAAACGATTTGAAAAGAGATCTACTTAAGAATGAACACTTCTCGCGCAAGACTCATTCATAGCCATTAATATCGCCAGATTTTTTGTATAATAAGTGTGCTCGTTATCTTTTCTTTGGAACAATGTACCAGGTCTACGTCAATCAAAACGACTCCTGAAACTAGATCACAGCCACAAGGTGCTTGAACTCACAAGGAACGAGCTAAGAACTTTCACCGGACTCATGACAGGGCATTGTGCCCTCCGATACCATTTGCGGAAAATGGGAAAAGAGGAAAGTGGAAACTGCAGATTGTGTGATTCGGCAGATGAAACTACCGAGCACATACTATGCACTTGTGTCGCGACTGCTTACAAGCGTCTTTCACACTTCGGCAGGGACCGATTATCCCCCGAAGAAGTGAGCATTATCACCCCCAAGATAGTTACCAGGTTCATGGTGGACGTGGGACTGCTTGGGAAGTGATTGGTTAAGGGTAGAATAATAGATCTGTTAGGTCGCAGTTCACGAGAGGCTAACACACCTCACTAAGACCCTACTTAACCTATAACCTATATAACCTATATCTTTTCTTAACTAAAAATAGTTTTTACCGGAACATACATTTCAATTAGATCTGAAAATATTTTAAAAGCATTGCAAGAGCACTATCCAGATTTTTATTTACAAAAACCAAATCCCAATCCACATTAGCAAGAGCCTCTTTTGGAGTCGTAAATGTTTTCATTGATAGTTAAATTGCGTTGTTCCATTAAAACGTTAACATCAATATTATAGGCAATATGATGCATTGAATTATTGCACAGAAGATTATTAGTTGCGATGATATTAATTTTAGCACTAATGCAAAGAACTAAATCAAAAAAACATCTCTACTGTTGGGAATATTATTAAATTGAAACATGTTTAATAAACTATAGGTTTTAGCATGCATTATCAGAAGATACAGAGTGCGCAACTATACCTATGTTATATCGTCATTATTCCAGGTGGCAGAGGGAATATTAAAATCACCACATATAATAATTTAATTTTCTGTATTATCATTGACAATGGATTCGAGGATGTGACAATGTTCTTGATATTTCTCCAACGACGAATTCGGAGGAATGTACACTCCCCTAATTAAGAAAGGTTTATTATAAAATTTAACAATAACAAAATGTTGTTTAACCGTTGAAGTACACATGGAAAAATATATAAACTGATGGGGCTGTTATATGTTGAAAATTCATATTCACTTGTTTGGTTGTTGAAGTAAAAACACTGAAATTTGTAAAACTCTTTATTATTGCTATTGCACCATTTCTTCGCCTGAAGAAGCCACAGTGTGGCGAAACAATTGTTGCGTTTAAAAAAAAAGTAATAATAAAGTGTTTGAACATTTAAGTGTTTTTACTTCAACAACCAAACAACTAAATATGGAAACTTCCGAAGACAATAATTCTTTTCTTACGGCAATAAGTACACTGCCTCCACCTATTTTAACGATCGACTTAGGCCCGCTATCAGCTCGGTAGATAAAAGTATGGCATTGAAGTTCACTGTCAAAGATATCTTTATTTAACAAACTTTCAACAAATTTTATAATATTATATGTACATAAGTACACTTATTATACAAATAATCTGGCGATATTAATGACTATGAGAATTTGCGCAAGAAGAGTTCATCCTTACGTAGATCTCTTTTCAAATGGTTTGTTGATGAAATTGAAGAGTATATTAGTTGCAATCCGAAGAATTTCCGCAAATCGTACGGTCGACAGTGCAATATCGTGTTCCAATATTTTGTGAGTTTTAGTTTGGTTAATTAATTAATTAATTGTAACAATTAACATCGATAGATGTGCGGATTTATGCTCTGTCTAATGGTGCAGATGAGTATAAATTAGGTTGTGAGAATGCTGAAATGAAATTAATTATAACGGGTGTCCAACAATTATTGCAGCCATTGGCATTGGAATCAAAAACCTATGTCGATTCTTACATGTGCCAAATAAGTGAACTGACATTTTAATTTTCAAACATAATTTAAATGTGAATTTAAAGTGTTGTTAACTTTAAGAAGTAATTAGAATATGTTTACTCAAGAACAGAAAAGGTTTTTATTAGATACTTATTTTCGCAACGGCAGTCTTTTGGAAAAATTTTATGATACATTGTATGATGTTATCAATTGCAATGTTCCTATTAATCAAATAAAATCAACAACATATCCAAAATGGTTTAACAATACCTTAATATCATTAGTAAATCAGAAGAAAATTGCTCAAGGCAATTATAAGAGTAGCAACAGCTTAGATGACTATATCATTTTCAGCAAATTTCCTGATAAATGCTCAATTTTAAGCAAATCATTGTATAATTCTTATTGTCAGCGAGTTCAGGGTGGTATACGCAAAAATCCTCGCGATATTTGGAAATTTATAAATGATGCCTTCATCTATATCCTTCAAGGACAAAATATATGTTGAAGGCAGGGATATTGCAAATGCGTTTGGTCAATACTTCTCTGAAATTTATGCGAGTGCATCTAATACTTGTGGACCTGATGGTATACCTGGTGATTTCCTGTGTATGTTTGTCTGTATTCTGTCAAAACCTTAACATACTTTATTTTCTACTTCTATTAAATTAGCTTGTGTTCCACGTGTTTTAAAACTGGGGATAGAAAATGTGTTGCAAACTATCGTGGGATTGCCATACAATCAGCAATCCCTAAATTTTTTGACGATTTGGTAACCAGACAAATATTCCATACGTCCAAACATTTATTCAACACTCAAAAACATGGGTTTGTGAAGGGTAAATCTGCTACAAATAATTTACATTACGTTGAATCCATATTTGATTTTATAAATGCTGATTACCGAAGTATTAATTATATTCTAGGTTTGTTAACTGGGATATTATATTCAATGGAAATGATATTGATAGTATGACTTATTGATTTTATGATATATTGTATGATGTTATCAATTGCAATGTTCCTATTAATCAAATGAAATCAACAACATATTCAAAACGGTTTAACAATACCTTGATATCATTAGTAAATCAGAAGAAAATTGCTCACGTCAATTACAAGAGTAGCAACAGTTTAGATGACTATACCATTTTCAGAAAACTTCCTGATAAATGCTCAATTTTAATCAAATAATTGTATAATTTTTATTGTCAGCGAGTTCAGGGTGGTATACGCAAAAATGCTCGCGATATTTGAAAATTTATTAATGATGCCATGGGCACTAGTGGTATTCCTTCATCTATATCCTTCAAGGACAAAATATATGTTGAAGACAGTGATATTGCAAATACTTTTGGTTAATACTTATCTGTAGTTTATGCGAGTGCATCTAATTGTAACGTTTTTGCACGTTATACGGGTGTGTAAATAATTGCAAATGATTTATTGAAGTCAATTAATATTACCAGCACGTATTTACATCTGACATTTCTATCTGACACTTATATCTCACACTTGTTTTTTATTTCGATCCAGTCGGCACGTCCATGACGCATCCCCTCTCCCCACGCGTCTCGTGATACTGCCCCCTCCCTAAGCATGTTTCGTCCCGAAATGAGTCCTCCGGCACCTTATGACGATACCTGCACTGGGACTCCTTTGTACATTTTGACGTTCGAAAGAAATAGCAGTCTATGGGTTTCTCATGTCGTATACCACTGGAATTATAACAGCATACCAAAATCTCGATCCCAGAATTGGCAAAAAGGATTTCCACCATGCTTCTGATTGTTCTCCAGTCCAATTGGTCCAACCCACAAGCTAGTTTCGGTATTGCCAATTTCTTGATACCCTCACGTAGAAGTGAATCCCTCAACTCATTTAATGATAGCCATACATCCCTGTAGGTTGGCTTCTGATGAGAGTACTTCTTCGTTACCAGATAGTAAATTATCCTTTTCGGTAGGTGGCTACTAACATCTAGATGGACTATGCTTCCGACTTTAGGACATTGAGTGCGTAGTTCCTCCAACCTTCCAAATTTCTTCCTGAAGACGCTAGCAATTCCTCGTGACATCTTCAAATCCTGGGCCACACAAGGGACAATAGTCCGAAGGTACTTGGAATGGATCTCGTTGTTCTTTTCTCGTTTTCTCTCGAAGTCGTAGCTCTTGACCCATGACGATGCTCGCTGGAGTCTGCCCGGTTGTTTCGTGTACAGCCGATCGATACGCCAGCAAGAAAAGATGGAGCTGTTGGTCCCAGTCTCTTTGATGGCCAGAGACTACTTTTGACAAATAGCGATTGATGGTCCTATTCATTCGTTCCACCATACCATCTGATTGTGGATGCAGAGCTGTTGTCCTTGTCTTATGAATCTTAAGGATTTTGCATACTTCTTGAAAAAGATTCGATTCGAAATTTCTTCCTTGGTCAGAATGTAGTTCTAAGGGAACGCCGAAACGACATATCCACTCCTTAATTAGTACTTCCGCTATTGTTGAAGCCTCTTGGTTTGGTAACGCATAGGCATCCACCCATTTACTGAAGTAATCCATTACCACCACGATGTATTTATTTCCTTGGTGAGACTCGGGGAATGGCCCAGCGACATCAATTGCGATTCGCTCAAAAGGACTACCAACGTTGTACTGACGCATAGGTGCTTTCCTTCGTCGTTGTGGACCTTTACTTGCTGCACAAATCACACATTTCTTGCACCATTCCCTGACGTCTACCTTACAGTTCACCCAGTAGAATCTCTCCCGAAGTTTGTTTAAAGTCTTTGACATACCCAGGTGTCCACCGGAAGATCCACTATGAATCCACTCTCGAACGTCGCGGGGGCATTACATAGTCCAAATGGCATAACATTTAATTGCCATAATCCATTGCCTACTGTAAATGCTGTTTTTTTCTCTGTCCTCGGGAGCTACTTCAACTTGCCAATATCCGCTTTTAAGATCCAGTGTGGAGAAAATAGTAGATCCAGCCAAGGTATCCAATGTGTCGTCAATTCGGGGTAAAGGATAACTGTCCTTTTTGGTCACATTATTTAGTTGACGATAGTCAACACAGAAGCGAGTTGATCCGTCCTTCTTCTTTACCAATACCACTGGCGAAGCCCACGGACTACTAGATGTTTCTATAATGCCTTCGCTCCCCATGTCCTGCACAATCCTATCAGCTTCCTCCCGCTTCGCCAGTGGCAGTCTTCTGGCTGTCTGCCTAATCGGTCGAGAATTTTCGGTATTAATTTTATGTTGAACGATATTGGTTCTTCCTTTTTGTCCAATATCAAATACGTCCTGATATTCCATGATCAACTTTTTTACTTTTTCTGTTTTAGTTGGATTACAATCTTGGGTCGAAAGGGAAATCAACTTTTCTAGTTCCGGGTAACTCATTTCATTGTTTTTATTCTCTGCTGTGGTTTTCCGCAATATCGATGAAGCAGCAGAACAATGCCCTAGCAGCACTCCCTTCCTCAAATGAACAGAGTAATAGTTAGTATTCATTATTCTAACTAATACATTGTTATCGGTGCAAACGAGTGTTTTTCCTATTGCTACTCCTCGTTCCAGTTTATCGTCATCAACTATAGGTTCAAAGATCATAATGTTTTTGTGATGGGATGCTTCTTCCAATTGGCCCTCAATAATTACCTCACTTCTCTCCGGAACTGTTGTTTCCGTTGGAAGGGTTACCCGGACTCTACCAATATTCCGTCTGTGGAGTACCACCTCCTCTCCATTAACTTTTAGGATTCCATTCTTAAGATCCAACATGAAGCCTCTAGCATTCATGATGTCCATACCGAGAATTAATTCGTCTTCAATGTCAGCTACTATGAGTTGGTGTTGGAAAGATGTGTTCCCTATGGTAATCGTGGATTTTATTTCACCATGAATATTAGCAGGTTCTCCTGTTGCTGTTCGTAATTTCCAGGTCGTTGGTCGTACATTTTGCGGTTTTGACACAATATCAGGTCTTATAATTGTCCTAGTAGCACCCGTGTCTAGTAGCAGTCGACAAGAGTTTCATTAATGTTTCCATCCACAAAAACCGTATCGACGTGGTGTGACAAGTATGCTACTTTTGCAGTTTTTCTAGGGGCTTGATGTTTTTTAGCCGACGGACACCCCCTGAGGTCGGCTTGTTCTAGTTTTCCGACTTTTCATTGGTGCGATTATTTGATCTTTCTCTGCACCGACGTTGTATATGACCGTGTTTTCCACATTTCCAGCATTCCACTTTCTTCCTGTTTGCTAACGATTCCTTGATGATATCTTGTATCATTTTTCTAAGATCATCCAATCCTTCTCGTGAATCTTCCATTTTCCGAACACGGCCTTGACTCCTAACTGTACTTTTCGCTGCTTCTATCTCGAGCGCACGAGACAGTGCGTCTACTAATTTAATTGGTCGAGCGAGTATTAATGCCTGATGTATGTCTTTATCCTTCAATCCATCTAAAAATGCCTGCACAGCTAATGTTTCCAAGATGTTCTCTGTTGCACCAGGATACGCCAGTCGTGTTAATCGAGCTATATCTGCTTCAAATTCTTGCAAACTCTCATCAGATTTCTGGCAGCGATTTTTAAGTTGTGAATGGTACACGTGTTCAAGGTGTGTTTGACCATACATTATTTCCAGATGCTTGATTAAATTTTCGTAATTCATCTCACACTCTCTGCAAGACATTTGTTGCATCCCCACGCAGTGTTAGAATTAAAGCTGTAGCCTTCTCTGTTGCGTTCCATCCATTGGCTGATGCTGCGGCCTCAAATTGTCTAAGGAAATTATTCCAAGAAGTTTGGCCATCAAAATTAGGTGGTTTCATTTTTATTGAGTGGACAGGATCATTTTTTATGTCATTTAATTCAATTCCTCCGAAATTTCTTTTTATTTCCGTTAATTTTTCTTCCATATTCCTAGAAATTTCCGGCATTTCTTGTTTCATTTTATCGGAATTTTCTATCATTTTCTGATATATTTTCTTTTCCACGAGTTCCGAATTTTCATTAATTTTATATTAAATTTCGATAATTTTCCTTGAATATTCTAGAGATTTTTCTTCCAGGTTTTTAGAAATTTCTAGCATTTCTTGTTTCATTGTATCGGCATTTTCCGTTAATTTTTCTTCCAGATTCCTAGAAATTTCCAACATTTTCTCTGTCATTTTCTCGGAATTTTGCCTCAATTGCTCCATAATTGATGCTGTGTCGCCTCCGATATCAAATAAAAATGTGTCTGGATCATGGCCTTCTTCTTGCAGCGCTTCCTTAAGTCTCTGTTGTAACACACTCTTCTTGCCGCTCGTATCCAAATCCCGTTCTTCCAGTTGCACCTTTAATTCAGCCACTTTTAGGTCCGTTATTGTAACGCACTTCGCCATTTTGTTTGCAATTTTTCACACCCCACATACCTTATGGCATACCTGGTGATTTCCTGTGTATGCGTGTCTGTATTCTGTCAAAACCTTTACATACTTTATTTCCTACTTCTATTAAATTAGCTTGTGTTCCCAGTGTTTGGAAGTTGAGTTTTATCACCCCAATTTTTAAAACTGGGGATAGAAAATGTGTTAAAAACTATCGTGGGATTGCCATACAATCAGCAATCCCTAAAATTTGGTAACCAGATATATTAATAATCGATGCATCCAAACATTTATTCAACACTCAACAACATGGGTTTGTGAAGGGTAAATCTACTTCAACCAATTTATTGGAATTTCAAGATTTTCTTAATAATTCTTTCCAAAAACATGTACAAGTTGATGCCATTTATACCGGTTCAGCACTCTATATTGGTTTTAATATTATTTTCCTATGGATTTCATGATTTAACTGTGAAGTGGATTAAAAGTTTTTTAGAAGGACATCGACAAATTGTTAAGAATAATAATTTTACATCAAATACAGTTCAGGTAACTTCAGGTGTACCTCAAGGCTCTCACATCGGACCTATTTTATTTCTTATTTTTATTGATGATAATGTAACTGCATCATATATTCGAATTGTTTACTTTTAGCAGATGATTGGAAAGTGTATCATTGTACTGACGATATTTCTAATTGTTTTGATCTACAATTTGATTTAGATAATCTTTTCAGTTGTCAGGGTGTCAGGAATAATTTATTTCTAAATATTACAAAAATGTAAATCTATAACTTTTAGTAAAAAGGCAATTACTATTGACTTCATATATAACATATTTTTCAAATGTGTAATAAAGCATTTAGTTTACTGGGGTTTTTATTGAGAGATTGTAAATATTTTAATTGTGATACATTAAAGACGATTTATTGCGGATTAGTTAAATTGAATTTAGAATATTGTTCACTAATTTGGTCACCACATTATAAAAAATACGCAGGCAAGACAGAACCTGACCAGAAAAAAATATTCTTACATTTCTTTCAAGATGAATTTAATAATTATGAAATGGTCTGCAAGTACCTGAATATTGATTCGTAAAATTAAATTAGATCTTTGTTTATTGCACAGAATTGTTTCTGGGCATAGCTCCACTGATCTGCTTGATCTGCATCATACAATAAATTTTCATGTTCCTCAATGTACTAGATTATGCAGACAAAAACCACTTTTTAGATTCAATGTAGTTTCTACTAATTGTATGTATTATAGTCCATTATAGCGATGCATGAGGTGTGCTAACACACTCAATTATTATGATAATTTTGATTTACTAATTCATATTATGCGTTTAAAATTATATTAGGGAGAATTTCATTGATTATTTTATTGTAGGTAATTCATTGGTGTTAATTTAAATTTTATGTTTATTTTTGTAGTATATTTAGTAAGTTTAATCAAATTTTATTTGTATTTATGATAATTTGTTTTTACTTGTACTAATTGAATTTTAGTTTATATCTTTATCTTCATTATTGTATTGTGTAAGTGAATAAGTTCTTTAATTTCGGTTCTAATACCACCCACATTTTGACTGTTTATATTAAAGGGTGTATTCCGTTTATTTCAATAAATAAATAAATAAACACATCACGAATTCATAAGATCGCATAATCTGTAGAGTTCCCTGAACTAGTATTCAATTTTAATTTAATCTCTTTCATCTGACCTCACTGAAAGACCTATCGTTGATAACCAACCCAAGCCAGAATTTAATTTACCAAAAAAATTTATGTAAAAGTTTTTAAAATAAATATGTTGTATATACATACATATAAACCGAGATCAGTGGAGTGCCTAGGGAGGGGCGGTGGGTGCGATCCGCACCGGGCGCCAGGTACTTTGGGGGCGGCATTTTTTATATTTAGTTTTAGTTTCGACCTTAGGTCAATCTCCATGAGAACAGGATGAAATTAATAAAAGAAAGCGGGACGTCATTTAGAAAGAAAAAGAAGGCAAGGGAGGAAATACAAAATAAAAATACTGGAGCACTACTCAAACACATTTCCCGTGAATCAACTTCTAGTTATTTTAATTTTGTTGTGTCAACCACTGGCGAAAACTTCTTCCACTAGTGTTGAAGAGGAAAGACCTGCCTCACATACTGGCGAAGAAGTAGAAAGTTCAAATTCTGATGAAGAGTTTGCTACTCAAATTAGTCCATCTATTTATATGATAGATGTTGGATTATGACCTAACAAGATTGACGATAATACAAGAGTATTCCTGGTATGTCAAGGCTCGTTTTTAATTCAAAATTTAGAAGCAGATTTCAGTGAAGGAGTAAAACATCCTGGTAATACAATCAAAGCCAAAGGAAAAACAAGAAAGCTTAATCGCGACTGTTTTTTTCAAATTTTGCCTAATAGTGAAAAGATATTAAGATCGTCGATGGTGTATTCACCATCGAAGAAAAGTATATATGGTTTTTGCTGCAAAAGAAATCAATTCAATGGAAAATAGAGGAAATTTTCTAGAACTTGTTGACTTGTTGGCTAAGTACGACCCAGTATTATGTGAACCTGTTGTAAAAATTAAGATGGGTAATAAATATAGTATCTCCTAATTGTCGCCGAAAATTCAGAATTAATTCATAGAGCTATTGGAAGGTGCAGTGAGAAAAACAATTATGGATCAAATAAAGCAAGCTAAATGCTTTTGTATGATATTTGACAGCACTCCAAATATTTCCCACAAAGATCAAACCAGTCAAATTATTAGATACGTAGCTATTGATGGTAGCGAAGTTCAAGTTGTAGAATCGTTTATTGATTTTGTCGAAACTAAAGGAAAATCTGCTGAGGAAATCACAAATATGATTTTTACAAAATTAGAAAATGATGGATTAGATATAAAAATTTGCAGAGGACAGACTTACGATAATGCTGCCATCATGGCAGAAAAGCACAGCGGTGTTCAAACTCGCATTAAATTAATAATTCCCAATGCAGAATTTGTACCATGTACAAATCATTCTTTAAACCTGGCATGTTTGCACGCTGTTTCTACTGCTATAAATTCCATAACATTTTTTGGAACTATCGAGCAGTTGTTTACACTGTTTTCTTCTTTTACTCGTCGCTAGGTTGTTTCACTTTCTGTCACTGGTCAAGGTATTAAACGTAGCGTAGTAACTCGCTTGAGCGCTAGAGCAGAAGCAGTAACTAGAGTTAAAAAAACATTTTTTTATACATTTTAAGCGCCTTGGAGAAATTGACATCTGAAGAAGAAAATAGTAAAATGAGATCAGATGCTGGAATATTGCTCATTTCAATGCAACCTTTTAATTTTCTGTTATCTCAATTTGTGGGAACCCGTCCGAAATTAATAAAAATACCTGAAAATAAAAGGGTTAAATGTCAATGCCATATAAAACTAAATTCTTTGCAAATCCATTTCATGGAACAAAGAGATGCGCTAATACAAAACGCTGTTATAGCAGCCAAAACAATTTGTGAAGAGTTGGAGATAACGACTGAACGTCGAGTTAGAAGGGGAAAAAATATGAGTGGGGAAAATTCACGACACGCTATCCTTAGAACAAGAAGTACGAAGACGTGTTTTTATCTATGGATAGGATTATCAAGGAAATAAAAGAACGCTTTGATCAGTTGCATGTCCTTGCAAGAAAATATTCGTGTATAATACCATGTAACCTACTAAAGGAAGAATTTGAGTGTCAAATAAATGAGTTTATTGATATTGATAAAGAACAGTTCCATACTGAAAAGAGAAGGATCCAGGTTTTTATGGCTGTACCTGCACTACAAGAACAGGCAAAACGTTGGAAAGACGAAGACGAAGGCTCTCTTGATCTACTCAAATTTATAGTGTTGAATAAGATTGGAAAATTCTGTACCCAATATTGTAATTTTGCCAACAAAATTTTTAATAATTGCTATTAGCGTCGCTAGTTGTCTCCAAATTAAAGTTGATAAAAAATTATCTTCGTTCCACAATAAGTGATTTGAGACTGCAACATCTTGCAATATTGTCCACAGAACAAGAAATTACAAATAACATACATTTTAAGAGGATTATACACGATTTTTCTACTATAAAAGTTAGAAAAGTAAATATATAAATATGTTTACATACGCATTTGTGTACAATTTGTTTGTTTATGCTGATCATTTATAATTTTTTTTACCTGCGACCTCCTTAAGTTTTTTGTGGCCTTTAAAAGATATCTTGTATGTTTTAAAAGTTGCATTTATAGATATATTAACTTATGCGGCCTCCTTTGTTACTGCCTAATTTAAATATGGCATCCAATCGTAAAAAAGTTCCCCACTTATAGTTTGTCTCAATTACAATTATTTATTTATGAACTATAAACTATTAATTAAATCTTGGTATTATTTCACTGATTTAAAAAAAAATCAGTGAAACAATACCAAGTGTTTTAATTCATAGTTTATAGATCAAAATGTTTCACCACGGGAGAGAGAAATTAATTTAATATATTTATTTATGTTTACTTAGAAAGGGCGGCAATTTGGAGACCGTCCCGGGCGGCAAACGTTTTAGGTACGCCACTGGCCGAGATGAAGGACAAATTAATTTTAAAATAAAATGTATTTAAGAGTAAATTAGGTTCTTGATTATAAACGTCACTGAAATATTTTTGCATTTTAGTTTTCCTTGGCACATAGTGTAAACAGCAAATAATATCTTGTTTTATGAAATAATATATAAAGCTGAGCTTAGAACCAAAACAATGGAATCAGGTAATTAAATTAAAATTAAAATCCAAATGAAGGTTTATTAACTATTAATTATTAATATTAAGTACGTGAAATCCATAACTTCATTTTTCCATGTATGAAATGTATTTGCTTACTAGAACTATGTTAAACGTCTACTTTTTCAGTGACACAGATTTTAGAATTTTGTATTCAGGCAATAATATTTTGAGTAGAATTTGCGTGATAGTATGGAAATTAATATAGCAAGAAAAGATGGAAAAACACGCTTAGTAACTCAGAAAAATTTGTTACTCGCCCATCCCAACGGCCCTTATTGCATGAATTAGAATGTTATAATTTAATATAAATTTTAGTACTTGTAAAAGTTCCTGTACATATCTCTTTGAGAATGAGAAACGGTCGAAACTAGTCGGAGAAAATAAAAGAACTTAAAAACGTGAACCCCAGTGTTTTGTGTTTTAATCAATCAAGTTATCCAAATCAGTACTTGTTTTTAATTTTAAAATAGGTACTCTCGTATATTTAATGAAAATTCGATTTTTACACATTAAAATTGCCCAGTTGTAAATAAACTTTGCATAAGCATATTTTGTACAATAACCAATTTTAATCTGTGGTATAAATTAAAGTTACCCTTTATTGATTTTAATAAATTGAATTGAAAAGACCATCACTTACTTAATTGTGTGTAACTACTTATCAAACTTTTTTTATCGGTATTCATATCACTTATTGAAATGCTGAGATAACGCTACGTAAGCCCACTTTAAGAAAAAGTTATGAAAAAAAGTCGAGCAGATGTGCGGTGCATTCGACGTTGGTACTACACCCAACATACAAGACACACACACCATTTGTTAATTAAAGCAATAAGCTGCTGGCCGCCGACAGAGAGGGGAATCCACCACCCAATTTAGTCAAGATCAAGAAACCGACGACGAAGTGAAATTCCGAAGATTCCGCACCATTCTTCGAAATAAAAATGACTCAATGATACCATCACCTATACGAGCGTGGAATACCTTGACTTTTTACCTGCTTGTCGTGTAGCACTGTTCACTCCTTGCCGTGGAGTGCTGCGGTTTACATTCACTCACTCAGTGTTTGCTCGTAGCTACCGGTCGAAATCGTGTTCGTTTACGCGCTGTTCACGTTTTGTAAACAATCAGGTGTCAATCAATATTGGTTAAAGTGTGCGTTTAATAGAAGATTACCGAGATGTATAACAACCAGGGGATTTATCACATCACCGGCGACATGTGTTATGTAAGTAAACGTTTCTTGTAATAATCTGATATAAACACGGAAGACAATCAGTCTCTGTTTCAATTTATAGTTATGTTTTCTCTAGAAATGACATATAAACAATATTTTATATTTAACTGTCTTTGTAAAACGTTCATAATTTTTTGTTTCCAATAGGATTTTACTAATTATTAATTCTAACCTAACCAATACTAGCCATATTAACTATTTTAAAATAATGACTTATTAAGACTATTATGTTATTAAGCTCCATTTAATATAATATTATCGATTATATTACATTGTTTATTATTCTTGTGTGTTTTGCTTACTTATTTATTTAGTTTGTTCATATTAAAAAATATATAAAATATTTTAAAATAAACACACTTTAAAATAATATGTTAATTAATTATACACACGTTAAAAGTTTTTTTTTAAATTATAAATGGGTTGAAATACGTACTATTAAATTAGAAGTATTTAATTTAGTATTTTTATTTTAGTGGACATTGCCGAAGCGTTTAAAATTTTCTACGTACGGCTCATTTGTACTAATATTATTATAATTTATGGTATACTCAAATAGTGCAAATTAAAAAGAATAGTAAAAAGGTTATTTCATATGATATCATATCCATATAGTTTTTTGTAATGGTAAAAATTTGAACACTTTGTTTTATCAATTGTTTAATTTTTACAAACCAGTGAAGTTATAATAATTATTCTTCATAAAATATAAAACTATAATCAAAACATATTACAAAATATTTTCCTTTTTTTCCAAAGAGTTAATTTTACTGAGGATATATAATATTTAATTAGAAACTAATTATATAATTCTCAATATTTATTGGTTATCCATCTGTTTTATTTAGAGACACATTATTAATGTTCAAAATAAGTTTTGTCGGAATATTCTGATATATAAAAAATATTAACTCATTTTGTTTAGGTAAGCTAAATATTTTATCATAACCTTGTTAAGTGTTATCAAACAAATCGTTTTTTTTTTCTGCTTGTATAATCATTTCACAAATAGATATACTTAAAATTCAACATGGTAAAAAGTGAAGAAAGTAACTATTATTTGTTGTTGAAAAATACCAAATTAAAAAATCACTAATTATTCATTTTGAATTTAATCTACTTTTAAAACAATAAAAATATTATTCAGAAAATAATTAAAAAAATTCCAACGCATGTGTGTTATCTGCAATCGATAAGTAAGAAATAAAAAATATCATTTTCATTAATTCATTAATTTTGTTGTAGTCTTAAATGGTTCGAAATGCAACTATATTGTAAGATATATTTAAGATATATACAAACATCTTTATTGAGATATGAATACATAATACAAATAATACTATACAACTACAACCCTAAAGAACATTTGTCAACTAGTTATCGACCAGTGGTCTTTCTGTCTGATTTAACCATTTTAATTTTGTATAGATTGATTATAGTTTTTATATAGTCCTTGTATTAATTAAGTTCGTGATTGCATTGTGGCACAGTAGACCAAAGCATGAAAAACCTGATCAAACTTCATATTTTCTTGGGATCGCTGATTCAGATTTAATGTCAAATGTTCAAAAATGAAATGCCGGATCCTATATGGCGGATTAAATAATCGTAAACATTTACTTAGATAGTAAATGTCCATAGTGATCTTCCAAAACGGATACATTAAGGTTTTTGGTAAATAATATACTCGAAATAGAGGAAATAGGGTAAATAGTGAGATACCACGAGTATAATTCAACATAAGGCTTTTAACGAAACCTTGCACATTGCTATAATGTTTTCATCAATTCCCAATATTTCCGCAGTTACTTGTACGTTTTCCAAAAATGCAAAGCCGTGTTGCCGTCATTTGATCTGCGAAATCCAGATTTTCGCACATCAATAATAAAACCAATTTTTAATTTTCTCGTCACCACAGGATTTATATGCTACATGCAGAAACCACTCCATGTATCTAATCCAAAGGTACTTTTCATTGATTTATCTACTCTCAAATGCATCGATGCTGACAAAATCTTTGGATGTTGCAGTGCAAATGTGACATCGCTGAGACGATGCAGTTTCCGTAACAGCATTATTTTACTTTACCGTCTGCCAAACAAGAAATCAATTTATGTTTAACTTTTATATTTTGGCCATCAAGAACAGTTAGGAAAAAAAAGGTACGAGTGATTTTATTTTCGATGTGAAGAACGACTACTTTCAGAGGTCTCCATCAAAAATTGCAACCGAATAGACCTACAAAAATCGCGCAGAGGCGGTTTTGGATTTATCCAAATACCAATTTCAACATCATTACAGTCCGCAGAGATTCTTGGTAACTATATAATAAATTAATATGTCAAATATTAACAATATAACAAGTTTAATTTGAAGTCCTCTCCTTAGAGAAAAATAAGCCAAATTCGACAAGAAAATGTCAAAACCCTTATTATAGAGACCTTTTGTGCCAGTACAGTCATCGAAGCAGGCAAGAGTGGAAGAACATTTTATTATGAACTCAAGCCTATCTGTGTGCTATCAAAATTTTTGTAAGAATTTATTGTACATTTGTATTTTCTCAATTTTATTATGTAAGCATAGTGGATAAATAAATACTACTACTACTAAATCCGTGGCACAATGTGGCTGATAGTTTACGCTTAGTAAAGTCGAGTTTATAAGTTTATTAGCATGCATTTACTTTTGGTTTCCAATATTCTGTATACAAATAATAACTCGCAATGTTATTTTTCCAAGCGGAGAAACGGGAAGAAATTATTTATAGAATTGCAGCTTTCAAAACGGCCACTTTTTACTGTTTACGGTTAGCTTAACTTGATTTAACGTAAACTTAAAATTTGCATTTAGGGATGATGTTTTTGTTTCTGGGAGCTCAGAATCTAAGATTTTTAAGTTCGCGTCATATAAGACGAATTTTTTTGCAAGAGAAGGTATCCTTTCATGAATGGGGATTCGAATAGGAAGGAATTTGGTGGGTTACGGAGAGGATATTGGAGATGTCTAATTTTAGTTAGCATCCTAAGGGCTAATCTTGAAGGTTGCGTGAAGTTTTTGTTTCTGGGAACTCTTATAGAATTTAACATTTGGAAGTGCAAATGATATAGACGCATTTTTTTACAAGAGAAGATATCCTTTCTTAAATAAGTATTCGTATAGGAAGGAATTTAGTGGGTTATGGAGAGGATTTAGGAGATGCCTAATTTTGGTTAGCACCCTAAGAGCTAAAATTGAAGGTTATAAAAGAGGATAAGGCAGATAATTTTATAGATACGTATACTCGTTTATAAATGTAATCCTTTTTTTATAAAATTTAAAAAAATATTAATTTACCAAAGATGTATTAATTTCTCTAAGCATGTATGAGAGCGGTGCAGTAATGCTGAGAGAATTTTGTTCTCATCAATATTTTTATCTTTTCGTAGGTTAGGTCTCTTAAATATGCCGCCCATTTTTTAAGTTTTGCTTTATGGGAAATGTAATGGATTTTACATATTAGCTTGGCATCAAATATAATACTTAGTTATTTGTAGATGAGTTGAGTTTCATTGGGATTGATAGAAATACGCTATTTCATAAACAAGGTCTCTATTGTTTTCTATCATGCCCTGGAGAGTGCTTTGGAAAGTATAGGAACGAAAGTAAATGATGTAAATAAGGATTTTTTTTTTTTTTTTTTTTGTTGGCATTGTAGATACTGTGCACTAAGAGATTGTACAAGATATGATAAAGAAGACAACCTAGCTCAGGAGAAAATCAATTGGAGAGAGAGCTGCAGAGTTTTATTAGTAAACATCATTTGTTTAAAAAGCTATCCAGGAGATTTAATAAGTGTATCAGAAGTTTAAGAGTACTGTATTTATATAGCAAACATTGGTGCCAAATGGAATTGAAGACTTTTTTCATGTTTATGATGGAGATCGCGGATTTGTGTCCTTAGAGATATTCTGTTTGCCACTTTGAGGATAGAATACCTAGTGAAAAAATTGAGCAAAAGTGTTCTAGGAAGCCGAACTGATATTGTGGGGTAAAACTATAGATGTAGAACAAAAAATTTCTTTTGGAGAGAGATTCATAAATTTTTCTAATGACACAAAGTAAAAATTAAATATTGAATTTTTAGTGCAGTTTTAATAATTAATGACAAAAAGTAAGTTTATTGTTCGTTAACTGCTTGAGTTAAGGGGATCATTTTTCAGTTTGGGGATGCAGGTTATTATTCCTTTTCTCTTCATTCTGGTCGGATATTTTGGCAAAGCTCATTTTTCTTTCTGGATCTTTCTATGTAGGCGCCTGGAAATTAGTTTTCAAGCTCTTTCTGCGTTTATATCGTTCTTAATGAAAAAATAATGCAGTGCTGGACATGCACATTGTCTGTTGCAATTTTTGACTGTATGGGACCGAATGCTTATAAGGGTTTGTTAATTTGCCAAAGTAAGTATATTACTATTTTGCTCTTGTACAATTCTGTAATTAAACGTACCACTATTTATTTTCAATTTGTTACTTACAAAATACAATTTAACTAAAATCTACTATAAATGTTAAATATAATGAAGGTAGGAATGATTTAAAGAAGTTTTCAGTTGTTAGAAGCCATAGAAGAAGAGTTATTATTCGACATGAAATTAGTGAGCGAAATATGTGAACTATAGCGTTGCCTCTACTTATATTCATTCTAATTGATTAAGAAATATTTGTTGTACGTGCTTCAGAAACTCAAGACTCATTAAGCCCAGTATTATTTAAATTATTTTAATGATCATTTGTTTAGAAAACTATCCAGGAGATTTTATAGGTGTATCAGAAGTTTAAGAGTACTGTACTTATATAGAAAACGCTGTTTCCAAACGAAATTAAAGACTTTTTTCATGTCAATGATGGAGATCGCGGATTTGTTTCCTTTGAGATATACTGTTTGGCACTTCGAGGATAGAATACCTAGTAGAAGAATTGAGCACAAGTGTTCCAGGAAGCCGAACTGATATTGTGGGATAAAACTAGAGAAATAGAACAAAATATTTCCTTTAGAGAGAGATTTCTCTTATGACAAAATGTAAAAATTAAATATTAAATTTCTAGTGAAGTATTAATAATTAATAACAAAAATTGAGAGTATTGGTCGTTAACTGCTTGAATTAAGGGGATCATTGTTCAGTTTGGGGATGCAGGTTATTATTTCTTTTTTCTTTATTCTGGTCGGATATTTTGAGTATATATGGTTCTAATTCTTATGATCTAGGAGTGGACATAAGGGAGAACTTTTAGAATCAGGGAATCATCATCATAACCAGGAGACAATAAAGACTTCTAGGACCAAGTTAACATATGGTATTAAGCTTTTAAAGACGAAATCAAGGAGGAGGTAAAACACTCCCTTAAATTCGTCTTTAAAAGCTTAATACCTTGTCTTAAAAGTCTTTATTGTCTAAACGTTGCCCTATATTTACTAGATTAGACAAAAAATGGCAACATTATGGTACTATCTTAAAAGTCTTTGTCATAATTGTCGTTTTCTGTCATATTTTATGATTAAAAATGTTTCGCACAAGACTCTGTAATTTTTAATTCTGTCTATGGCTGTTTAATTTATTATTAGGCTAGTGATTTTCTGAAGTTTTATAATATGCAATACGATTAAATTCCAAATGTCCTTAGCCGTTTTGTTAAATTTCTGTTTTAATGTTACTTATTCAGTCTTCTTCAGTTTTTTAATTGATATATAGTTTTAGCTGGAGCGGGTGTTCGTGTATGGATAATGAGAATTGAATTCATAGATAATTTTGGATCATATCCACTGATTGGAAATGCATATCAGACAAGGTATGTTTTATCGATCGAAATAAATAGTAGTCGGATGGAGCAATGTCTGATAAATATGTCTGGTACTGCAAAACATCCCGTTTAAAACTCGTAGTGATGTCTTTTGTATTGGAAGCAATGTGTGACCTGGCGTTATCATGCAACAGTTTTACTGGACGTTATCCTTTGCCATTATATGGCCGTTTTTGTTACAATTTTTGAGCGAATTGAAATCATTATGTAGATAATAATCCGTAGTAATTTTTTCGCCATCTTGAACCCCTTACAATAACTAGCGCCCTTTATATTAAAATAAATGCAACAAAGAACCTTTTTTTTCGAAGCGATTGGGTTTTGCAACAGATTCGTTGGTATTTACCTGTGTATTTACGATTCGAATTATCATAGAAAATCTATTTCTCATCTTCCGTAGTGATTTTCTACAAGAAATATTTTTGATGCAGTTTATTGATCAGAGGAAGAGTAGAGGTTTATTGAGCAGAGGAAAACAAAAGCATTCGTTGCTTTTTGTTGGTTTCAGTGAGTTTATAGCGAATCTCATTTTCTTTCTTTCTGTATCTTTTGTTTGGAAAATATTGCTCTGCACTCCCAGATATTTTGCAAGCTCTGCGTTTATAGTGAAAAGCGAATGCTGTGTTGGACATCCACATTATCTGTTGGCATTTTCGACTGTATGGAACCGAATGCTTATAAGGTTATGTTAATTTGCCAAAGTTATCGCTATATGTGATCATGACACATATGTTTCATATCTAGTACAGTTCTGTATTTTAATGTACCACTATAATGAGGGAGACACGATGACTTTTGTTTTACCACATTATTTAAAAATTACACGTGACTAACAGCTAGTCATTATCAAACATAAAGTATTTTAAAATTACGGAGTCTAACCTATTTATACAAAACATTTAAATATAGGCATGTACATTACGTCGACTTGGTCGTTAAGTAGGAAAATTCCCGGATTAGTTTTAACTTTAAAAATTTCGATGGCTTCTAGTAAATCCATCTTACGTCCTTTATATATTAAGTGGATTACCGAAAGAGGATCTTTTCCGAAAGAATGATTTCTTTCAAGTAAATGGTTTACGAACGTTGAATTATTTTTTTTATAACAAAATTATGTTTCATGCTCGTTTAATCTAATTTTGAAATTACGACCAGATTGACCGATGTACACGCTTTTACATTGCGAACAAGTAAGTCTATACATTCCAGATTTACTCAATGTGTCTATTTCAATTTGTTACTTACAAAATGCAATTTAACTAAAATCTACTATGAATGTTGAATATACTGAAGGTAGGAATGATTTAAAGAAGTTTTAGGGTGTTTTGATAAATACATAAGTAAAGCCACGAAAGAAGGGTTATTATTCGACATGGAATTAGTGAGTAAAATATATGAAGTATAGTGTTGCCTCTACTTATATTCATTCTAATGGATTACGAAATATTTGTTGCGCGTGCTTCAGAAACTCAAGACTCATTAAGCCCAGTATTATTTAAATTGTTTTTAATGACTTGCATAATTTATTACCCAGGGTTATGACAAAAATTTAGGCGCTATTAGACTAGACTAACTTGAGCTGTTTAATGAGAATAAAATATGATAATTTTAAAGAAAGACTTATGTTATTAGATATTTATTTGATATAATAAAAGAGACAATTTTTGAAAAGTGTCTAAACATAACAATATTTGTTATGTATTACATTTAGCTGTATGTGAATGATTATAAGGATAATTTGTTGTTTGACTAGTGCAACCTTTAAATATATCGAAAACACATCAACAACGACGAATCTACTTTCAGTTAAAATATTATTATTAATATTTATTTACCTTAACCTGAAGAAACCACAGAGTGACGAAACAGACGTAGTGTTTAAAATAAACCCAATTTTAATATCTGACAGTATCTTTATCTTAATATTAAAAATGGATTTTCACCGCCTTAGTGCCTCAACAATCAATCAGTAGAAATAGAAACAGATTACTGTTCAAAACTATAAAGAAGCAGATGTTTAATAACACCACTTACATTTGATTTATCATTATATTATCAGTGGGCTACTTGAATATTAAACGTGTTTCTTTTAAACACCATTTTCTCTGCTTTCATGTCTGTATTGCGTTCAATTCATGTGTGATTAACACGTTAAGCGCGCAGTATTATTTTTGAAACCTTTATATGGACGCTAGGCCCTGCAATCGGACGGATGTGAGAGAAGCTCTGTGAGCGCGGGTGATCGAGCGTGCTGAGGGGGTGGTGGGATATAGTTGTGAACGCGGCCACCGAGAGCGGTGAGAGGCCGCTAGTAGTCGCGAACGTTGTTCGCGCGAATTTTTATAGCGCACGAGATTTACATCAGTCGAGTGGTCTAAGTTCAAGGTAATTAACAATTTTCAACAGTTCAAGCCTTCATTCAGTTTAGAACTTTTGTTTCAGTGTCTCTAGGCGTCAGTTATTATTTAGCCCAATGTTCTCCGATTACGCTTATGAAAATGATAATATTGAAAGCGATAATAATAGAACCATTGCCATTTTGTCCGATACTGATTCCGACTCATCCAATATTGTTCCAATTCGAAGACAAAGAAAGGTTATGCCTATTCCTAGCTCTGAAGACAGTGATTCTGAATCATCAGAATTATCTGATTCCGATGTTAGTAGAAATGTTATTTCATGGGGTTGCGTTATTGGAAATCATAAGAAGTTTGAATTTATCACCGAAACAGGAATTCCCAAAGATGTTCGGCAGTCTTTGCAAAATGCAAATGAATTCGATTTTTACAGAAAAATCGTTACCGATGAAATAATAGCACTAATAGTGTCCGAAACTAATAAATACGCTGAACAGACAATCAGGCAAAGCATTGAAATAGGAAGTCTAGGAACAGGATCTCGTCTAAATAAATGGTATGATACCACAGCAAAAGAAATGTGGACATATTTTGGTATGATAATATGGATGGGTATAAATAAAAAACCTAGTTTGAAAGATTATTGGCGAAAATCAATTCTTCATACTAACGCAATTTCGAAACACATGAGTCGTGATAGATTTGAAATAATATCACGGATGCTTCATTTTGCAAATAATAATGAGGACATGGGAACAAATAGAATTTTTAAGATCCAAAATTTCGTTGACATTTTGAATAAGAACTTTCAATCAAATATGATACCAGACGAAAATATTTGCATCGATGAAACGATGGTTCCTTTTCGCGGAAGATTGTCATTCCGACAATACATGAAGGGAAAACGACATAAATTCGGTTTGAAGTTGTTCAAATTATGCATAACTGGTGGATATACTTACCGAGTAAAAGTATATACAGGAAAGGATACTCACAGAAAAGATCTAGTTGGGAATTCTGTAGTTTTGGAACTTGCTGAGTCTTTGCTGGGTGAAGGAAGAACAGTTTTTACAGATAATTGGTACACAAATATAACTTTGGCAAAGGAATTGCTAAAGAAGAAAACACATTTAGTCGGAACAATTCGCAGTAATCGAAAAAATATTTCAAAAGATGTTGTGAATAAAAAAATAAAACAAAATGAAATTTACGGAGAAGAAACCGAAGACGGGTTAGTTCTTATAAAGTGGAAAGATAAAAGAGACATTCTTATGCTGAGTACAAAACATGGAGTTGAATTGCAAACTGTAAGAAGCAAACGAGGGCCAATAATGAAACCTTCTGCAATAATTGATTATAATAAATCAAAATCATACATTGACATTTCCGACCAAATGTCAGCTTATTCGACATGTATTAGAAAATCAGTAAAATGGTATAAAAAAATTGTTTATGAATTACTCTTCGGTACTAGTTTGGTAAATGCTTGGATATTGTACAAAGACGTAACAGAAAAATATATGAGTATCACACGTTTCAGAGAAAAAATTTGCTTGCAAATGTTACGTGCATCAGAATCAAGTTTACCAAATAATGTATCACATAAATTAGAGACCAGTGATAGCAGAAAAAGATGCAAAATTTGCTACCAAAAGCTTAGTTCAAATCAAGATAGACCATATGCAATGAAACACAGCAAGCAAGTAACATCTTACTGCCCGGCTTGTGAAGGACAACCTCATATGTGCACAGAATGTTTCTTTCAAATCCATTCTGCTTCGTTGAAGAAAAATTGATATTTATTTATTATAATATATATTGTTATTTAGTTTCCTATTTTGTAAATGCATTAAAAATTACGTTATCTTTAAAAAATAATTGTAACAGATAGCATGAATATTTCAAAAATAAAAACGTATACATATGTAGGAAAAAAGGGCAGACTTAGAATATATTCGTCTGTTTACTGAATTTTTTACTTTCGCCTCTTATTTGCCCCACTGCAGCACTCTTGTTATCTTGCTTCGCTCCGTGGCCGGATAAATATTGGGTACACGTCATTAGATAAATACGTGCATTATATATATGCACATAGCAAAAACCGAAAATGTTTCTGTGCATAAAATATATGCACATAGCAACAACCGAAAATGTTTCTGTGCATAAAATATATGCACATAGCGCTTAACGTGTTAATAAAGAGTTGAATGGCTGCGTAGGCTTAAATGCTAAAGCAAGCAGAGATTAATTGCGAATTGAAATAATGACTGAACAATGAACCCACACATATAATAAAAGCAAGAGGAGGGACTGCAATATACTTTAATTGTAAATTGACTACCTGACATAAATTTTAATCGCATCATTGTTACGAAGCCAGACGATGTTTGCTAGGTCGATGGAATGGAAAATCAAACCAGTGGCGGCTCTTCATGAACCCAAGAACGAATGCCTTTTTTAGACGATAATATGTATTATAATATTGCAAATATTTAAACTTCGTTTGTTTTACTGTGTTTATCAATTCTGTTCCTATTATTTCATAATGTTTGGGCAAGTGATAAGTGAGAAAATTATGGGATAATATATTTCTTCTAAAATATCTCATTTAATAATTCTTTAAAACCTAACCTCTTAAAGATCACCTCTATTTAGTTTACAAAAAAATAACTCGTTTGTCACTTGGTAAAATATTTAGGTCATCGATACATGCTTTTGCTAAGAGATACTACAGTCTTAGTTAATTTATTGAAATTGTAGAGATCTTAGTGTGATTATAAAAGTTACCAAATAGCAGAACATGTAATAATACAAATTATTAAATTCGATTTTTAGACTCGATTTTTGGGTAAATTTAGAGTTTAATGGAAGATCTTATGAAAAACAACTTAGAAAGTATAAATACTATAATAATAAACAATCATTCTAAATTTACTTGCTTGGTTGTTGAAATAAAACACTTAAATTTTTAAAACACTTTATTATTGCTTTTTTGAAAACACAACAATTGTTTCGCCACATTGTAGCTTCTTTGCCTATTCAAAAAAGCAATAATAAAGTGTTTTAAAAATTTAAGTGTTTTACTTCAACAACCAAGCAAGTAAATTTAGAATGATTGTTTATTATTATAGTATTATACTTTCTAAGTTGTTTTTCATAAGATCTTCCATTAAACTCTAAATTTACCCAAAAATCGAGTCTAAAAATCGAATTTAAAATTTAAGTGTTTTACTTCAACAACCAAAAAGTTAATATGAATTTTCAACATATAACAGCCTCATCAGTTATTATATTCTAAATTTAGTAAGAACATTTTAATTTTAATTATGATTTTATATATTTAAATCAAAATATGTAATTCCCTTTTTCAAAATACAAGCCAAAATGGATTTTTATATATTACTACAAATATAAAACAATAAAAAAATGCTGATTTGAAAATATGTATATTAGTGACGTATGCGATAACATATACAAGGATAATGTCTTTTTTTAGTTTATCACGTAAATGTTTGTTACATAATTTCCAAGTTATGTTAAATATGTTGTTTAGCTATAAATGTAGACATTTAAACAAGACGGAAATATTCCTAACAGGTTTTAATTTTTGAATTAATATCTTATAAATTAGGCGTTGGTACTCATAATTTTGGACGGACATGGTAGTATTGCGAAAGTCAAGCAATTATCATTCCGATCTGTAGCTTTTATAATTCCATTATCAGAATCAAATAGAGACTATGAACTAAACAAAATTATTTCAATTGCCGAGGAGAATATCTTTCTTGTCTTTCTAATTAATTTAATTAACAAAACAATATAAATAGAACTCTTATTTATTATAATATTGTAGAACATACAAATAAAGAATTCTTAACCTTTACAAATTAAGTTAAATATTTTCTAAAAACAAAATCATCAGATTTCCTGTAGGCTACTTCCGAATAATCTTTCGACGTTAATATTCTATGCTAACAATAAAATCGATCCACTTAAAAAGTCAGACTATAACAAATATTAGTTTTCAAATGTAATAATAGGTAGTACAGACAGGTAGGAGTTTTGAGAAGTAATTTAAAGAACACTACAGAGCACGTCGTCTTTAGCACACAAGTTTAAACTTGTATTAATACAAGATTGTCGAGCATTTACTTCAATGTATCACATCTAATAATTCCAATAAAATTGTAACTTATAAAGTTACACAACCAATTCGTTTGCATACTGAATTACTAGAATGTAATATTTACCTGTATATAAACTAAAATTTATACATTTTTGCAGTAAAAGCTCGAGGCTTAATCATTTAGATTCATTAGAAATAATTGGCCAAAATAAAAACCCTAACACTAATCCACTTAACGAACATATTGCTTTAATTTATTCACGATTATTCAAACTCTTATAGTTATATTAATCTTTTCTAAAAACTCTATACCTTAATCCCCTTATTGCATAAATGCCGCAGATAAGTAACTTCCAAGAACTATTTTTATCATTTTAGCCAATTAAAATCACTCGAAAATTTCACATTCATCTAAATATTGTTAAAATCATGTATTTTACTTTAGAAAGTACTTGATAATGACCTGCAAGGATGAACAGTATAGTCATCGATTCATTGTTTATAATATACTGTAAACGTGCTGACATTTATATTATATAATACATTGTGGTATAAACATTAAAAATTAGACAGTTTTAGTCCCACAAATTTTTAAAATTTAATTTATTTAGGTGCGATAGATAGAAGCTATCAGTTTCAAACATTAGCCGAAAAAAAAAATATAGCCATATAATAAAATGCTAGACAGTATGAACGCATTAGTTGTAAATGGTCCATAGATAATAAATTTAGATCAAAGAAAAACTAAGTGATACGTTTTTAGCTTTTTATTATTTGCCGACTAAACAGGGAAATATAATTCTTGAATTTTGTTTTGAATTTTTTTATGTACTTTTAAATTTTTTTTACGTTATATACATTACGATTTGGATAATGTTTACGTTACGTTATGCGTGTGTAACACTTACGATTACACCTAATTATTCATACACGTTTCGCTATCTTCAAGGTAATTGATTCTTCGGGCCGTCCTTATCTATTAAACGTTTTTCAATTCGTATTCATTTTGCACCAGTATACACACGGTATGCAAACAAGCTATGTAAATATTTACTATTTATCACGTAATTAACCCGTTTGATCAACGCATGATAACGTATTATCAATTCTTTAAATATTTACCTGCAAATATTTAAAAAAATGAGTAAACCTAGTTAAGTCTACTTAGAAATACTATTATTAACCGTGTCAAACTTTTTAATATTTTCATAGGAAAGTGCATATGGACTCGTTAATAAGATAAGTATTTTCAGGAAAATTGGCGTAGGAATTTAGTTAATTATATATATAAAAAATCGGTAGTGGCAGATGGCCAAGTAGCCGACGCCAATTAATTATTTTAAAAAAAATTAGTTAATTGGTACTAATACCCTGGTAAAATAAATAGTGAATTAGTAAAGAAAGCTATTTTTTAACACCCACAGAAATTCTATATTCTGATATCAAATTTATTTTACCAATAAAATGTAATTTATGCATATATGCAATACCATGATTATTAATACAAAAATACCATAGGTGAAAATAGAAATTGACCCGTAAAAATCTCAATAATTTCCCAGCCCACGAGGGTTTCCTTTAATATTTCAGGAATAGAGAACAAAAAAAATAAGAAATTATACATCATATATGCGTTAATTGTTTTTCAAATGCAATGTTGCGGCAGTTGCTCTTTTGACAAACAAATGGTTGCGCACCATTCAGAATTGACATTGCACTAATGGTACAGTTTCTACATGGCCGTTAAAAGAAATAGGTAACTATTTGCTTCGAAATGTTTCGTGTACGAAACATTTTTGTTAGATTTGGCACATCTTGAAAGATCCATATAGTCGACTACTGTTTACTTTCGGTCATATATATTGTATGATTCGTTACCAATCGTATATGAGCATTTCTTTCGATCAATCAACATGAACATTTTTTGAGCGATTATTAAATTATGTGGGATCCAATCTTAAGAAATGCAATATTAAATGCATACTGCTCCCACTAATGCCCAAGGTTGCCTCAATGTCAAAATAAGTCTTATTTTGCAATATCAGCTCACATACAGCATTAATGCAATGGTGCCTTATTACTAAAAGTCGAAATATGTTCATTGATACACTATTGTTATGATAATCTACATCGAAAGTTGTAAAAAATATTTGCAGGGATATTAATTCCATTTCTTGTTTTTTTATGTCACTATAAACAATAAAAATGGCGCATGGATATCAAAATGTTCTGAGTAACCCTACTGATAAAAATAGGAACTTTACGTCAGGGGCGTCGGTTGTCAGATGGCAGCACCTGAATCGTCCAATCCCGAAATTTAAAAGGCAACTCTCTTATTATTCCCTGCGTCCAGTTAAATTTTAAGTTTTTAGAAGAAAATAATTTACTTTAAAATTTGGAGTATGGGTTCCGCACAGGAAGATCAACTAGTGATGAAGTTATTAGATTTACTGAGAAAATCTTTTTGGGTTTGAAACCTGATTATATTCCATTTGTATATTTTTAGACCTTAGTACAGCAGTTGACTGTGTTTCACATGATCTTCTTCTGCATAAATTATACTGTTATAACTTTTCTACCTCCAGATATAAGTTTAAAAAACTCCTATCTTTTTGAAAGGTTGAAAATGGTACGAGTATGCTATAAACACTCATCATATTCCACTATAAAATATGTTGTCCGCAGGGATCTATTCTCCGTCAAATACTGAATCTTCGTCTATTTTATATTCGTCTATTTATTTGCAGACGATACTGTGATTAAATCTACTAATCTAAATCAGCTAATCGTCAGTCACATACACTACCCATTACTCAAGACTGGTTAAATTTAAATTCAATTTGAATCTAAACAAGACGAAAACTGTTATATTCTTACTAAAGCATATGCATTGATTTTAAGCTAACTTAGAACAAACATGGTGATACACTTGCGGCAACACTCTCCAGAAATATCCATTTACTAAGACGACTTAGCAATTCTGTTCCGCAGGTGCCACTTCGGTCAGCGTATTTTGCCGTCTGCCTGCCTCATATTTATTACTGTTTTTTTGCGTATGGTAATTCCTATATCAGTAGAAATATATTTAGGCTTCAAAGGAGAGCAGTTAAAGAAATTTGTAATTTGCATTACAGAGAAAATTGTAAATCTAGCTTTACTTCATTAAAACTCTTGATATGCTTTAGAATGTTTACTATTCGTTAAAAGATACATGAATAGTTACTAAACTTATGTACAAATTCATATTCATTATACAAAAAACAAGGTTGAAACATTTATCCGAGTTGCTCTAAACCCTAAAATGCCATTAATTATTATAGTCCAAAATTATTTAATATTATTCTTCCCGATCACGTTCAAATTTTGGATCTAAAAAAATAAAATCCATCATAAATAATTATTTTATAAATAAGGCATTTTATATGATAAATTAATGTTTATCCAGTAATTTTGAAGATATTAATCTATTTCAGTAAAAAATTTAAAGTGTTTTAGTAATTTCTTAGTTTTCTTTATTTTAACTTATTAACTTACAATTGTTACGTTTCTTAAACTGCTAACATATCTTTTTACATTATATTCGTACCAGTCTTAATCCTTTAAATAATTTACCATGTTTTATTTTTGTACATCATGTAGTCCTAATTTAATACTTTTATTGTTTAAACATTTGTTCTTTTTTAATATTTGTCTCTATTTATTTTATATTTCTACATATTTCCTGATAATATATTAATGCAATAATATTACTTACTTATTTTGTATATTCTTTTAATTGTGTTAACTATTGTACTTGATCCAATAAATTATTTTAATAATAATTATTATTATTATGCAACTATTTTATGTTTAAATAATAACTAATAACGAACTACAAACTGACTGCGCATTTAAGAAGGGTTTTTCATAAATAGAATGGTTGCGACCGTTACTACGTGGTAATCCATACTTACACTGAATTGAAAAATTCACTATATTTTAACCACAAATAAAAAATATTATGGTTAAAACATATTTGTGGTTAAAACATAGTGAATTTTTCAATTCAGTGTATTGGTTTTTCAATTTAAAATTTAAATTTTTTAATTTAACCAAAAAGCAGTGTTCTATAAAAAAATAATTGTATTTTAATAGTTTTAGTTTATTTCTTTTATTTGAAGTAAATAATAACATTGAGTAATACTACTTGGTTTTATTAAATCAATTGGGGTTAGACCAGGGGTCGGCAACCTTTTAGCTGTGGTGTGCCAAGCCACTCTACTAATATGATTCAGGGTGCCGCCTTAATTCTAAATTATATTATGGGGTTCTAGAGGAGAAGAATTTTATACCAAATTTATCTTTTAAACATATTTATTAAAAAAATAACATAAAATTCTAACATAAATTAAAAGTTTTTAATGCGAACCTTGTCCCTGCACATTTTTGCTTAATATTTCAATATCAATATTTGTGACTTTTAATTTCACACAAGATTATAAATGTTCAGTTGTTAAACGACTTCTTTGTGGACTCAAAATATGTTTCATGTGAGAAAAAATTTGTTCACAGAGATATGTGGAACCAAAAGCGGAAAGGAGAGCACATGTAATTTTCTTTAAACAATTAAATCTTTCCGGCAATGACATCCAACAATTTAATATAGCAGTCGATTTTTCCATAGAGTCATCTTCCAGATTTTTTCGTAATTCCTTAAATTTTTTCCATAATTCTGAAGATATTAGTTCGATAAGTTCCATTTCAAAATTATCAACATTCATCCACTCAAAAATTGAAAAATCAAACGGTATTATTAATGGATCTATTAAATCTGGTTTTATGAGGAAGGAAAATATAGGCACATATTCAAAATCTTTGCATCTTCTGGAAAATTCATCTTTAAGTGCTTCAACGTAGGTTTTAAGTTCATATTTGTCTATGGTCGATTTATTTGCAAGCGCTTTAACATTTGAGAAGTATTTGTAGGTACTAGTATTAATATCACATAAAAATATATTTAATTTTGTAGCAAATCCTGTCCAATATTCAAAAAGTTCGAGCACAGTTTGGCGCTTTCCTTGCAATCTTAAGTTTAGTTCATTGAGATGTTTAGTTATATCAGTCAGAAACATCAATTTGGATAACCATTCTTTATCATTCAATTCGGGGAATGTTGTTCCTTTTCATTAAGAAAAACTTTAATGTGTTCCAGACATGACACAAACTTATTCAAGACATTGCCTCGACTAAGCCAACGAACATGGCTGTATAAGGGGAGGTCAACATATTCACTTTCCATTTCTTCTAAAAGAGATTTAAATTGCCTGTGTGTCAATGAAGAGCGAGACATTATGAAATTAACTATTTTAACAACAGTGTTCATTACAGGAATTAAGCGCTGTGACGAAATTTTGGCAACTAAACTTTCCTGGTGTATTATACAATGGAAGTTCAATATTTTATGTCCAATATGATTTTCAATAAGTTTGACAAATCCTCTATCCTTGCCAATCATTGCAGGTGCGCCGTCAGTAGTTACACAAAATATTTTTTTGATATTAATGTATTACTTTCATCAACAGCGACGCTAAATGAAGCAGCTTCTTGTAATCCAGAATTCTGTTTTGTTGTTACATTGTCTGCCATTTCAGTTATTCTTCTTTCAATTGTTCGCACAGAAGCCGGTATTTCTCAAATTCGGGATAATATGGTTTGTTGGTTAGGTAAATCGCTAAACAACTTTTCAGCACTTTTTATAAAGATTTCCTTTATATATTCCCCATCTGTAAAGGGTTTGCCTTTGGCAGCTATGCAATGAGCAATTGCGAAGCTGCATTCTGTCGCTTTAGCCTTCGTTCCAGTTATTCCACAAAAAAAGTTACTTGTTTCTTATAACCAGAAACAGCTCTCTTTATAGTTTCACATTTCTCATCGTTGCTATTAAATGTGGACTGATGTTTGGGTTGGAAATGTCTTTGTACACTTGACGTGCGGCATACTACACTTTCGCGGCATATCGCACATACAGCACGATCCTTTTGTTGTATAAATCCATATTCATTCGTCCAATAGTCTTGAAAACCGCGAACATTTAGTTTTTGTTTCTTACCCTCCATTTGATTAAATATGGATGAATTATAACAAATATTTAACCAATAAGATACAAGTCTTCACAAAAAAGTTAGAACGGAAAGTAACGACCAGTATTACGAAATGCAAGTTTAACTGGTATTACAGGCAAATGGTGCGCAGTAGCAAAACGAGAAAGAAAGGGGCGAATGTCATTCCAGCTTGAACATTCGTGAAGTCCGCTTCGATAACTAGTCGGCGCTGCGCATGTTTCTCCCTTTTACTCCGAATGGGCTCTCACTCAGCCTTCGCGCAGATTTTCGTGACATTAGCGAGCCACGTTAGATAAATAATTATAATTAAACATTTTCTCTTATTTAAAAATCACTTCGTCTCGATATTTTCGCGATTTCCCTGATTACTTTGTAGAGTGCCATTCAGAACCCCATCGCGTGCCAAGCCTGGCACGCGTGCCATAGGTTGCCGACGCCTGGGTTAGACATTTAATTTTGTAACTGTAGTAGTATATACATCTTTATTGACAAATATTTGCCGTACAATTTAACATTTAAATAATAAATAATTGATGAAGTGTTAGTATGTTAATCTGCCAAAAGGCTATCGACCAGAGGTCTTTCTGCCTTGATTTGTACAGTCATATGGCGTCAGTCTTTAATGAGTAGATGCATGAAATGATGAAATGAAATCAAAAATGGTAGAATCTGGGATTTTACATTTAGGGATTAGATTTGGGTTTTTAGGAATACAATATAGGGATCATATGTGAAAGTTGAAAGAATGTTTGGAGAATTTTTCTGATAGGAATCGAAGGCGTTCTTGGATGGGAATAACTGATTAGAAGGATTATGCAAGGGATTGAGAGGATGACGGAGTTTTGTTAGGGTGCGAAGGGATGCTCGCTCGCTAACTTGGATATTATGGAAGGTTGAGTTGGTGGGATTGGGATAGAGGACACAACCATAGCCCAGTAATGGGTGAAAAATCATGTTATATATTCTTACTGCAGTTTTAGTAGTAATACGATTATTTTTATACGTTAAGCATCTAAAATGTTTTGCCCTGGTGGTAATTTTGTTTTTCATTGCAGCAGTGTGTTTTTTTTAATTTTGTAACTGTTTTTCTGTATTAAAATATTATTGTGTATATACGAAAATTTATGCAAATTCTACTTCTTATAGAGAAGATTTGTAATTGTAATTTCTATAAAATATAAAATATTTTAAATATATAGTATATAAAAATTTAAAATTTAAAGAAAGAATATTCTAAAATGTTATTAAAGAATATATATAATATAAATACATATTTATTGGCAAATACGTAAATATTTACATTTAAATAGCGGATAAGAAATGAGGTGTATATTTTTACTATTGATCTGGTAGTAATTTTATTATTTTTATATGTTAGACTTCTAAAGTATTTTGCCCTAAAAGTTATTTTACTTTTGATTATAGTAGTCTGTTTTCTAAAATTAATTTTTTGATTTATGGTTTTGCCCAAGTACTTAACGGAAACTGATGAGGGATGATAGTTTGGGAAAATTAGGCTATATGAGGTGAATTATTGTTACGATTATAAGGAAATATGAGCTGTGATTTATAGGGATTGATTTTAACGTGCCATTTTGCAAATCAACATTGAAGGGAGTCAATAAGTTCTTGGAGCAATTGAAGGGCTTCTGGTAATGGTGGAATGTAAGGCAGTATCATCTGCAAATTGCAGGACGCAAAAAATGTTATTTAAGAAGTGAAAGAGAAGAGCCTTGACTGAGTTCTTGTCAGGTTGAAAAAGAAGAAGAGATAGTTGTTGATTTTAACTTTTAAGATCTATTAGAGAGGTATTGCCTAATAATGACTATGTACAATAAGCTTTGAAGCTAGCCAAAAGCTTTCTAGAGATCCAGGAATAGAGATAGTAAAATGGATCACCCCTAAAGAATTATTAAAACTGATTTAAAAAAAAGCAGTTAAATAATTCACAAATCTCCACAACTAACCTCGGTTAACCAAATTCTGTATCCCTCGCAATCCAAATATGTCTTCTAAATATCAACATCCTCCCCTCACAATTCATCAATTTATTTGTGCGAATCATCAGGACAGTTCAGCTAGCTAGCAAATATACTTTTTTCTCATCTTAAATTCAAGACAGGGCAAAAATACCACAGGTCTATAGCCCAGACGGACTAATACCATGTATTTGTTTTCATATTGATTGTTATTGTTACTATGTATTATTTTGTCTAAATAAAGATTATTGTACATATATAATTCACAAAAACTCTTTTAATATTTTAAAACACTGCAACCTTTATTAAATAAAAAATATTTGAATTTATTACAAAAAATAAGTAAAAACTTTAATGGACCCTTAGAAAATTATTTCAAAAATACAACGTATTAAAAAATGGTTTAATAGTTTTTTAAATTATCCATTTAAAATTTGCTTCGAAGCTGTAATGTATACCAAAAGTAAAGAAAATTACTTAGAAGAAAGAAAAACGTTTTAAACTTTAAAATAGTAAGGATTGGGGAAGCTATTAAAAATTTATTAAAATATAATTAATAACTTACTAAAGGTGCTTAAAACAATTGAAATTTGGGCAAAAAACAAGTCTGTTAAAAAAAAGCAATTTAAAACATAAAATCTGTTTGAAACCGAAAACAGAAACATTGATTTATTAAACAATTTTAAATAGATGCATAAAGCAACTGAAATTTCTTTCTTTCTATCTTTGGCCTTTACGTCCCTCATAGGGATTTTGACTCCAAAACTATCCTCTTCCATCCCTTTCTCCGATATCCGAGGCGGTTGTTTGCTAAGAAAAGAAGTTATAAATATATTTAATGACAATATACATTTGTTAGTGTACTAATTTGTTAAAGGGCTATTGACCAAAGTTCTTTCTGCCTAGATATATTTATTAGAGAACCTTTTTATCACAAAAATTAAATTTTAGTAAAATGAAATACATGAATAAAATAAATATACACTAAACTTTTAATAATATTTCGTGTATGATAACCAAGAGTTTTTATCAATTTACCTATAATAATAAAAAGCAAAATTATTTTTAGTGCAAAATGCTTTAGAAGTTTAACTTACAAAAACAATGGTAACAATACAAGAACAGCTGTAAAAATGTATAAGTTGATATTCCGGCCACTACTTGACTGTGGTTGTGCCCTCTATTCCAACCCCAGTAATGCGACCATACCTTCGTACCCTAACAAAACTCCGTCATCCCCTTAATCATTTACACAATCCCTCCAACCAGCCCCTCTTTGATACTACTTTAGTTATCTCCATCTTAGAACGTCTTCGATTCCTATCAGAAAAATTATTCAACTATCCTTTCAACTTCAACATATTATACTTTTTTTTTTATTGTCTTCCTAGAAATCTAGTATAAACCTTTAAATCAAAAATCCTAATTCAACCATATTTGATTTTGTTGACTGACATAAAATTTGTCAATAAATATATGTTACTACTAAAAATTACTGAAAATAATGAAAAGCAGATTTCTAAAAATCTTAAATTTGCTTAAGAATAGATATTCATGAAAAATATTTTAAAAATAACAGTGTAAATAATTTCATATAAGAAACTCTTAATTTAAAAGCAGTTCAATGGTTTGATTTAAAAAAATGTCAGTTTTCTTATTGCTGGGGGTTATGTAAAACAGAAACTGAATGCTTAGTCATTATTCTACCCTCCAATTGTTAAATATGATCCAAACCAATTGAAATGATTTGTATTAATGAATAGATTACAAATACATAAAATTTAAAGTAAGACTTTTCTAATTATAGAGGTGCATGTTCAGTAAATCCCACAAATATTAATACATATTTAGGAATTAGGATAGACGACTACCACACATCCCACCCAATATAAATATTTTCATTTCTTACAGCTTTAATTTCCATAAATTGTAGACCACAATTGTTGGAGTTATGAGATTAAATTTTTTTTCAATTACATTTGTTAAAGTTCCAATTGTTAAAAGATTTTTTTTATTTAATATTACTATCAACGTTTTGTGTATTATATAATATTTATTTTCTTAAATATTTTAATGATTTCAAGCTTTTGAAGTAAACAAGTTTCCACTGTCAGAAAAAATAAACGGTTAAAGACATGAAGTGACCTGAAATGGGTATACATTAAATAATTCTAGAAACTGTTACATAAACTGGGTTTTAATTTATGTAATTTAAATGAATATAATGAAATAATTTTTGTTAATACCCTACGAACTTATATTGTTATATTTTATCAAAAATGTCATGTTGGCATTAATCAAATAAACAAAATTTAACCAGAATGTTGAAGAATAAAGTAAAATAAATATCTACAGTCATAAGTGCTCTAAGAATGCATAATTTTACTAAACATAACGAACTCAAGTTGAAAAATTTCTTTAATAAATGGGAACATTCCATATGGGTTTCACTGGAAAAACATTCTGAAGAATTAAGTCCGCCTATGATTCCTGTGCTCAAAATTAAGTGTATTTTTTACGTATGTGTCTATTGATATATTTTGCAAACAGGTAATCTAAAGCATCATAATAATAATAAATATTGAAAGTATCTACAGGAAATCTTCCCGTTGATTAACATAAATTCTAAGAGAGACATTTCTTCGGTATTTTAT
Organism: Ontholestes murinus; assembly: GCA_963969525.1. Lineage (NCBI taxonomy): Eukaryota > Metazoa > Arthropoda > Insecta > Coleoptera > Staphylinidae > Ontholestes > Ontholestes murinus. The sequence goes on along the minus strand of OZ018389.1, from coordinate 49,071,769 downwards.
TATAATAACATTATATTCACGTGCTATGGGCTAATCCGTTCTTTTTAATTAGTATCATTTCCAATGGGCGTGGCCTTGTATCACATTTAAATATTTTGTAAATACTCTTAATAATCTGATCGATTAATTTCAACACATTGATTTCTCGATCATTAAAATAGAGTCTTTGGTGTTTGTTTCCTGTTACACTATTTAACTAAATATATAATTGTTTTATAACTGTTTCCTTTTAAATCTTCGTATAGGCGGTATGTTTTGGCCTACTTGTTTTATGTCAATGAATAATGCATCAATTAGATTTTAGCCCTAATAGAATGGTCTGTGAACTACTAATCTAATTTAGTGATTAAAATTAGTCTTTACTTAAAATATTCTTAGTAGTAGTAGTTGTGTTTGGCTATCGACCACGTGGTCCTTCCGCCGTGTTATTTGTGTATTTGTATGTGTGTGTGTGTAAATGAGCTTGTTACTTTAAAGGATCGCCCACGTCACTCTACAGCACCATTCATTGTATCCCAATGGTGAATTGTACCGGTCGCCCATCCAACTGCAAATATTCTTATTTTATCCATAATTTGCTTATTTATATTAACAAATTAATATGTAAGCGTTAATACAGAATTAGATGAAAACGCCTTTTGTCAATTTCGGCAGACTTATGACGATGCGCGACTAATAAACTGACGATGCTCGACTTAACAATTGCACCAATCATGCTGCCAACCTCAGCATGACAAAGGAAATGTCAGGAGAAAAGTGGCAAACTCTAACAGTATTTTCCTCAGATCCTCAAAAAAACTTTTTACTGAGTGGCTTCATGAGAATGTCGGCGATCCTGTCTGCACTTCTGACGTATAGCCGCTGCACCATGACTCCCACATACTCCCTGATGAATTTCGTGGACATGCATATGTGTTTCTTGCCCTTCATTATCCGATCTTCGCTCTTGTTTTTCAAAATATGTATGGATGACTGATTGCCGATGTACAAGGGGGTAGGTTGTTCCAGATTAGCGAGTTGGAGCTCCTTTCCGATGCGACGAACTCAGCAGACGTTGTCGATGGCCGACACAACTGCTCGATACTCAGCCTCTGCCGTTGAGGTGGCCACCGGTCTTCGCTTTTGCGTGATCCACACTGCTGGTCCTCCACGCATCACGAGTACTCCGGTGGTTGATCGCCCTGAAAAACTGTCACCTCCATAATCCGAGTCAGTATATGCGGACACGGCATAGCTTTAATCAAAGAAGATTCCCATTCCAGACGTTCCTTTCAGGTACTGAAAAATACACTTCACAATTTTCTAGTGGCTGTTCATAGGTCGACTGTTGAATCTGCTCATGCAGTTTACGGCGAAGCTCAGGTCTGATCGTCAGATTGTGCTCAGATAGAGAAGACTTCCCACGGCTCCACCATATTGTATAGAGTTCAATTCTAGCTCGTAGTTTGCGTAATTTTCAGGGTTGCCAAGGTTGTAGCGTTGTATGATCTGATCCGCGTACCTTTCTTGATTTATGAAGATACCACTTGATTGTTCTTCAATTTGCATTCCTATGTAAAACAGTTTTTTCGGAAATACTTGTAAAAGGTGATGTCAAACTTTTCATTCAGTCTGGTAAGTATCATTCGCATGTCGTTGGTATCCTTCGCTGCTATCAGCCCTTCATCAACAAACAGCTCCATCAGAATTGTCTTGTCATGATTGTAATAGATGCATGAGTCGTCATCGGTACTTATGCGCTTGAGAGATTCCCTCATTTTTGGGAGCTTGCTTTAGGTCGTAGAGATTCTTTTTCAGTCTACACACTCGTCCGGTTCCGTCGTCAAAGCCATCCGGCTGTACCATATAGAGATCTTCCTTCAAGCTTCCGCATATCGATGTTGGCTAATTTCAATTTACCGATGCGGCAATACTTAGAATTAGTCGAATCGAGTCGTATCTGGCTACTGGCTTAAAGGTTCCCAAGGAGTGAACTCCTTGCTTCTGCTTTAATCCTCGAACAACCAGTATTTCCTTGTATTTGCCACCCTATTTTCCACGTAGAACGTGGTATGTGAGCGGTCGCGTATTCCTGGTGGTTGCGCGAGTTCCCACCTTTTCATCCCAATGAGCGAGTAATTCATTGCTACTAGCCAGCTTGAGTCCTTTAGTGCTTTTTGGACTGGTAAGTCTTGCAGTTTTCCAAAGATGACGGTGTCCTCCGGTGGTTCTTCCTGCGACTAATTCATTAAGTAGTCACTGTATTAGCCTGTCATTCTCAGATTTCTGCGGTCATGAAGAGTCCGACGTCTGATCTCCGATCTCAGTTGATGAACGGGTTCTATAAAGTCTTCTGCAGTATCGTCGTACTCGCTGCCTAACGTTTCATCATCCTTGTCCTGACAGTGGTGGTCCAGTTTGGGTTCTCTCTCCTATATTTTATCAGTCTCCTCGTTTCTAACTTCTACCCTGGCGTTGCTGAACTTGGATCTATAGTCTTAGTCGAATAGGACATTTACAGAGCTGACTATGTTGCGTTGGTCTGGAACATTCATCCGGTAGCATCCGGTGGGTCTATGTCGTATCCAACGAAAATACCTTCCCAATTGGTCAAGAAGTGGCATTCTTGATTTTTGCTACGTTGTCTAACTTGATACATTTCACCCTTCTTCCAAACTGATTTTCTTTCAACCTGATCCAGTATTTGCTCGACGACCTTGTGCTGCTTCCTGTACGAGCATCCTTTGCATACGTAACTATACCAATCGTCGTAGTTGTTGCGCTTCAAAGAAATCGTATCGCCATATAGGTATTAAGTTTCTCTTACGTCATCATTGGATAAAATTGTCCATCTCGTTCTGCTATTGCGACCTTCTCTTTTCTATCACTGGTCTCAAAGATCGATCGATTGACTCTACATAGCCTTTGTCTACGATTTGTGTCACTGAAAATAGGTTAAAAGTTAGTTTGAGGTTGTAAAGGACGTTGGCCAGCTCTGCCTTCTGCCAAGTGGTTCCATCAAAGACCTCCAGCTTTACATTTCCTACTCCAATGCCTTTCAGTTTTGTTGAAACTCTAATAACAATGATAACCTTTTCCTCCAGAGTCAGCCAGTCTCGTCTGAAGGTCATATGTACAGTTGCCTCGCTGTCCAGGTACCAAGAGTCTCTGCTGTCATCCTTCAGGTCAATATCCTCGAGCACGGCTGATGACACACTTGCAGTGATGAATGTGCAGCGAGTTTTGACATCATCTTTAGTGTTGGGTTGATTTGAGTGTCCCTTAGGGCAATTCTTGGCAAAATGCCCTTTTAGTTGCAGTTCTTGCACGCGTAGTTAGTTTTACAGTAGGTCAGATATTTTGCGCATTTGAAGCATTCCACGCCCGAGATTTCTATTGGATCCACGTTTGGCTTCCCTGCCTTGCTGTGCGTCTTAGAAAAGAGTGCTTTGCGCGTTGATGTTGTTGTTTGCTCACCTCCATTTTAGTAGCTCGATTGGCTAAGGCAGATTCTTGTCGTCTTGCTGCGCGTTGTCCCACGCTTCGTGGAAGTGGTGTAACCTTGGTGGAAGAGAGCCTAGCATTTGAGTTATCACCCAGTTCTCCTATACATACAATTATCTACGACTGACCTACTTTCATACCTGAAGCCAAAAAATTATCTTTGCAGATTTTCAACTGACAGATCTGACTTAATGCAATACAGAATATTTAACTTATCTAATATTTGATTAACGGTTATGCATTGAACAATTTTTCGTGCAATGTTGCTACTGACATTCAACGCAACAAAGATTTGCGCTTCGAGATCTTTCTTGATCCAAGCTATAACTGCGTTGTCCCCCTGTTGCCTCACGGTAGCCCCTGTCGTACAGACCTTGATTTAAGGGTTCGGTCATACACACATATGCAAGATAAGTGCGAGCCTGATGAGATTATAGATATTATTTTTTTTAAAGTTCATTTATAAAAATACTGGATAGGAAGTTAATGAATAAATAACGATTAATAATGAATTATCTCCGATCTAATAATGTTAAATCCAATTAACATTTTTTTAGCAGAATGTAATAAACCTCCCTTTTACAACTCTCGGTCGTACCATACAACCTTATAACACATCAGTTTTAGAATAAAAATAATATTCTTTATAAATAATACTGTTTTATCCTTTCTTCATGATTTATTTCTAATCAATTGATAATGGGCGTCTAGCCCTCGAAATATATAATTTATATTATATAACATTAATAATAAAATATAATCGACTGAATGTCTGAATTTATACCTCAGTTGGATTACTGAATTCTACGGAAATAATTACGTTCGGGATTAAGGAAAATACCCACTTAGAGCATAATTTAATAATAAAATTTAAAGTCCTTTAATCAGTAATCCATCTCAGGTATAAATTCAGACCATCAGTCGATTATATTTCATTATTGTGTCAGTTGCCGTACATACCTGAGTGAGTTATTTATATTTAATTACATTTATTTTAGTAAACGTGTTTACTATATTTGAAATTAATTTTATAATAAAGCTGTACTGAAGAGATCGAAAGATCGAAACACGTGTCTGCAGATGCTCATAAACTTGAGTGTTGAATTATTTAATTACTTTTGCTAATTTATTTTTAATCAACCGAAATTCATTTCTTGTTCCAAATTTATCATACTATAGTCACTCACAAACTATTTAACGTACATTCAATAATTTTTAGTTCATTTTACAGAAATAAATACGTTCAAACTAATGTTGATTTGATAGCCTTGCTACTTTTAATTACTTTTGAATCATTCAATGTCTATCGAGGTATTTGCTAGAGAAGTATTTGTTTCAACAAGTGATTTGTTTTTTGTAGTCTTAATAAGACGAAATATTTTCGTGTTTTTTCTAATGATTAGTAATAAAATGATCTTCGGTTTTTTTGGTACTTACATTTAGTACTTATTTACAATTTATAACTGAAATTGAAATAGACATTTTTCTTTCAAACGCGTTTATTGTTGGAGTCATGTAATAGAACAGGGACCTAATGAGTGATATCATTGTTGGAATAACTATATTTAAATAAAGTAAAACTCACTTTGTTAATATCACACTATTTATTTAAAAAGTGACTCGAGTTTCGATCAACAGCTGATCATTTTCAAACTTAAAGTGAAAATGATCAGCTGTTGATCGAAACTCGAGTCACTTTTTAAATAAATAGTGTGATATTAACAAAGTGAGTTTTACTTTATTTAAATATTCAAGATGTATCACGAAGTGAACGCCTCAACCATTAATCAATTTGGAATAACTATAGTATTTAAGCGTATGGAATGGACTTTATGTACGTAATTTTATGATGTAGAACGTGTACTAATTCCTTGCAATTAATTATGCTTCATTTGCATAAATATTCTTATTTATTTTCACACACTTCGTTGTATTTCCTTTATTATTGTTTCTCCTCCTTGTAATAATTTTTAACTATAGTCTGTTCGTTGGATCTTTCGTCGTACGTCACAAACTATCGCTTCAAAAAACGACGAAAGTTTTACAGTGCGTTCTTTTTCTAACGCATTTGGTTTACTTTATCAGACTAAATGTTTTTGCGTCATTTCTCGAAGCGATAATTTGTGACGTACGACGAAAGATCCAACGAACAGACGATATTTTCGAACGTTTGGCGCTTATTAACATAACATCTATTATGTAGAGATGCTATAGTTTTAAAGCGTCACTTAACACTTTAAATCATATTCTTCTTTAATTTACATACCTAAAACATAAAACATTTAATGTTTATAATACATATATAAAATATAATTACCAAGTTGTATTGATAAAATTTAGCGTCATGTTGCTGAATATTCTTGATAATATTTTTTTGCTGAAACTAGTTTTACTAGGATAAAATAAATATTAGAGAAAGTTTTACATACTTTTTTAAATTAGTTTTTTTAAACCAAATTAACTTTCCATCCATGATAAGATTACACGTGAACAAATTTTCTACCCAGGTTCACAATATTTACTTAATAAAGATTTCAGAAAAATATTACCACACCAATCCTCTAACAACAGCTCTAACTAAATACCCCAAATAATTATTCACCAGTTGATTTCTGAAACTAAAATACCATAAATATTCCATTGTTTATGTCTAGAATGTTTCGTATTTTTAAATAATTTATTAATTTTTAAAACCACAGTAAAGACTTTCATATATATATTATTATAAAACGTTAATTTTGTGATACAAATCTACTTACGTTTACTTTATTATAATCTATCTACTAAAATTTACATCACGGGTGGTATTATGTTTCTACTTGAAATCATTAAAAATGTACCTATGTTTACCTTTTGTTCTATTCTTCCAATTATAAACGGCCTGTTTTATTGTGATTTCGAGAGAAATTTATTCTTTGCATACACGAACCATATGCTTTCACAATAGATGGTGAGCGTGACATATCATTATTTGCATAATGTATGTTACTCGACAATGGGTCACATTTGAGAAATCACGCTGGAGAACTTATGAGATTACGGAGATACAGCCCTAGTTAAAACACACCGTTACAAGGTAGATATAAAAATAAACCTAGTTTAATGCTGTATGTATTATGAACCTTTATTATTATAATTTTTTGTAATATATGCTCTCGATATATATTTTTAAAAGATAATTGGTTTGAGGTACAAAATTATTATCATAATTCATAAATTTAAATGAAGTGCTAGTCTACATCCCAATTATTTCTATAATAAATTCATACGTATTTTATTGGCCTTGATTCTTATCGCTGTTTGCTGCTACAATACTGTATTGTACTTATCGGACTCAAGCACCATTGATGGCGATCTTTCGTGTAAGTATTATTATGTTTATTTATTCAGATAACTTATTTAAGCGATATTTATTACATCCCAATGAAAGAATAAAGTTAATTTAAATCAGGTGAATTTTTAATAATTCAATGAAGTATTAGTATTGTATAATTTATATTAAATAAGCAAAAACTTACCTGCATTGTAACCATGGTTTAGATTACAAAAAATAGTATTTCTTAGTATTTGTATACATTTATATCATTCGTTTTCATAAATATAATACACATATTTCTTGTGAAATTAAATAATTATTGTAAAATTTTGCTGCTTTCAATTCCATTTATAAAATACTTCCTGCATGGCTTCACTCTAATTTCTCAATGTAGGTTACAGGGTTTACATTGCGTTTTAAAGGCTTTAAGCACTCTTATATTTGGACACTGCTCAATTACAATGATATAATTAATTAATCATTACTTTTTTTTCGTTAAGCATTGCGCTTATATTTAATGAATATGTCACTAACTGGCATAATCATAATTAAAGGTAATTTTTTTAATAATATTATTTATTAAAAATTAATTGTACTAATAGTATAGCATAAATAACTTAAATTTAATATTTAATTCCAAAATTAAAACTTAAATTCTGTTTGTATTTATAATATTTAAACATCAGTCAAAATTAATTGTTTAACATACCCACACTTTAGTAATATTTAAAAAAATATGTGTATAGAAAATCACACAAAATATAGCCATTATGACTTGACGTCTCAATCATTGCACAATTCATCTTGTTCCTGACAAAAAGGTGACATTTGTGAGTGAGTGCCAGTTTGTTCAGACGTTAACAATAGAAATTATATTGTGTATACAACTCCTTTGAAATTTCTCAAGCTTTACACCTGGCTTTTGAACTCCTCGGTGCGCAAAGGTGCAGGTAGTGGTCAAAAATCGTCAGAGCGTTAGTGACAGGTGGAACATGAACAACCTCCGTGCAGTCGGTGATTACTTTTCTACAAACCACAAACAGGTAAGCTTAAGGGCATTTTATTGTAATATGTAATAAGATTACGCGTAATCTTGTAATTATCTTAAAATTTATGTTGTAATGATTGAAATTATTAGGATGGCAATATTTCAAATCACAAAAAAATTACTGACCACTTAGATTAATAAATAATGGCTTAAAAATAATTTTTCTTTACTTCCATAAAGTTTAATAATAGTTACTATATATTATATATTTATAAAACGATATGAAACCTATTCATGACAAAATTATAATTAGTTTGCTGTTAATTTAGTTTAACTACAATTTTTTAATAAACCATCCAGTCAATAGAAGACAATATTAAGTCCTTGGGATTTATTTTTTTAACTCTATTATTAATATATTAAAAATTGAAAATTAAAACGATAAAGAAGAAAAGTAAATAAAATATTTTATTTTTCACTACAGGATTCCTATACAAATTATAAATAAAATATACCGTTAATATTTCATATACATTTGACTACAGTATATGATATAAATAACATTTAATAACGTTACTAAAAAAGAATGTGATCTACAACATTCTTAACTAACTTTTACTTTTTCTCAAAGGTGTACATCTTTGAAAATGGCAAGCAATTATCAAAACATATGCCAGGAAACTGATAAATTAATTATGAAACCAAACAAGTCTATAATTTAGAAAATTGATTATTTCAATCATGAACGAAGTTGTCGTTCTTCCCTTCATGTTGTGCTGTATAAAACAAAATTTATTTATTTAGAAAAATACTACACGTCATTTTATAACCTTTTCGATAATTTAGGAAAAATGTGTTGAGAAACATATTAGTATAATGTAAGTATACTCTGGATTTCCATTTTTAAATATAGGCCTTGCAATCGGTTACTTCAAGTGTTCTGTAGTATATTTACAATACGAGTTGAATGTTTTTTGTTAATTTGATATATATAGTATTTTTAAATGTTTAAGCTCTTTGGCAATTTTTCACGATTAATGTTTCGGCTACTAGATGTAGATGTATTGGAATTTATTGTTATCTGATGGGAGTATTCAATTAAAGATATTTAATTCAAAATTTCTTTAGATACATTTATATAATGATAATTTAAATTATTTACATCCCCTTGAAACCCATTTCGATTTTATTATGTTATCGCTATTTTTGAATTTATTATCATAGCAACACGTCCCATTCCCTATATAGATTTTGCCACGAATTTAATTGTAATTTATTTACAAAATAGTTTAATAATTCTGGGTTAATATTTTGTTTATAAAAGAAGTTTTGATAGTCAAGAATGTTACCCATATAATAATAACGTTGACCATATCCTAGGGGATCAGATAAATAATTATTCATAATATTATATTGGTAGTTATTACACAAATTGTTTATGATATTGACAATACATGTACTTGCATAATTTGTCACCATTGTTCCTCTTAAATTAATAAAGTTAAAACATTTAGCAACTAAATTGACATTGACTAGTACAACTTCTGAGAGAATAGGTAATACTAAAAAATACGTACGGCCCATAAATGATACTTCCAGGTACCAATTTATGCAATCAATAGTTAAGGAGGACTGGAAGGAAGTATACTTATGCAGTACTGTGGATGAGGCCTTTCAGACATTCAAAAACATCTTAAATTGGCATTTCTATACGACATTTCCTTTTAAGAAAATTATTATTGTTAACTAAAAAGCTAAACTCAAAAGCTGGCTTACACCTGAAATAAGGTAAATGTCTGCTGATTTAAAGGACCTATACTTACTGTGTAACAATTTAAAAGATCATCTCCTCCCAGAATTGTATAAACTAAAAAAGAAATCACTGGATAGGAATTAGGAATAATACACTTGTTTTGTTTCATATATTTACTTTCAGTTTCCTGACACGTGTTTCGGTGATTGCTCGCCATTCTCAAAGGAGTATAAAAATTAATCTAGATTAATAGAATCTAGAAGAGATTAATTTCCTAATTCCTATCCAGTGAGTTATGTGTTTCATCAAGAGTGTAGCAAAGCAAGTATCAATCATAAAAAAGAAATCATTAAATAAACATATATCAGAAACCAAAAAAAAAATGATAATAACGAAAGGAGAATTGAAAAATCGAAATCTAAACCAAAAGAAATTTGGCAGATAGCAAACCAAAATATAGGACGAAAATCCATGTCACTAAATGGAACATTAGAAATAATCTTGGGCAAATGATTGAAGATCATAATAAAATAGCTAACATATTTGGTCTATATTTTTCAAACATTGCAAGAGAAGATCTGACTAAACATTTTCAACAAACCATCTTAACATCATGTACTGATCAAGATATGGTACCCCATACGATTGTATTTACCACTGTTACATCTTGTGAGATCTATCATGTGACAAATTAGCTTAAAAATACAAACATAAGTGGTATCGATGCACTAACTACAATTTTCTTGAAATATGTTAGTTTGTATATACTTGAACCCATGACTCATTTGATAAATATGTCTATTGAAAGTCAGATATTTCCATCAGGTCTTAAATATTCAACAGTCATACCCATTTACAAAAATTGTAACTCTGCTAAAACTGAAAATTTTAGACCAATTTCTCTACTGAGTGGTGAATCAAAAATTATAGAACGAGTTATTTACAATAAAATTATGATTTTTATTAAAAAATATAAATTGTTAAGCAACCATCAACATGGCTTTAGAAAAGAATATTCAACTGAATCTGGAACCGTATCGTTTTTTGATTATATTTACAGTTTTATAGACACAATTGGACTTTTCTTTGATTTAAATCGTGTCTTATACGACTCTTGTTTAATCTTAAGCCAACATAATCTTGTAAGAATACCTTTATAAATAACAATATTTTAACATTTCCTTGTATATACATATGTAGATGCATACTATATAAAAAAAAATTGTCAAATTTCAACACACATTCCTCAAACCATGATTACAAAACGAGAAACGAATCATCTCTATATATTCCAAAACATAATACCTCAATTTATAAAAAATCTCCAAAATTCTCAGGTATAATTCTTTATAATAAACTTCCAAAAACATTAAAGACCAACAATGATATTAAAATATATAAGTCCTTTACGTTGTAGAAAATTAACTAATAATTAGAAAAAACACGAAAATATTTCGTAAAATCTACAACAAATGAGTCTTATTAAGACTACAAAAACAAACCACTTTTGAAACAACTACTTCTCTAGCTAATACTTCGACAGACATTGAATAATACAAAAGTAATTTGCGTGTTACAAAATAGCAAGGCTATCAAAGCAACACTAGTTTGAACGTATTTCTTTCTGTAAAATGAACTAAAAATGATTGAATGTACGTTAAATAATTTGTGACTGACTATATTATGACAAATTTGGAACAAGAAATTAATTTAGGTTGGTGTAATTAAAAATAAATTAGCAAAAGCAATTAAATAATTCAATACTCAATTTATAACCATCTGCAGACACGTGTTTCGATCTCTCGATCTCTTCAGTACAGCTTTATTATAAAATTGATTTCAAATATAAATAAAAACGTTTACTAAAATAAATATAATGAAATATAAATAACTTACTCAGATATGTACGGCAACTGACACAATAATGAATTGATAGCCTTGCTATTTTGTAACACGCAAATTACTTTTGTATTATTCAATGTCTGTTGAAGTATTAGCTAGAGAAGTAGTTGTTTCAAAAGTGGTTTGTTTTTGTAGTCTTAATAAGACTCATTTGTTGTAGATTTTACGAAATATTTTCGTGTTTTTTTCTAATTATTAATGATATTAAAGTTTCAAAAATATGCTGGTTGTATCAAAAGGGTTATTACTCTGTATGTGAATATTTAGGTGAATAACATTTAGGCAATTATACTATTGTATCAGTTAATTGTAGGTATTAGTTTACGTTGTATGTATGTCTTAATTGTGAAACCGTTGTATCTAACTAAATGTACTTTCTGTGAATCACTAATGACCATAATAACTAAAATGAAATATTATATTATGGTAGTTATTAATAATAATAAAGTGTTCAATTGTTATAAACAAAAGAAGTATTTTTTTGGGAAATTTAAAGACAAATTCTGGCTTAACATTAAATTTTTGGATATAGATATGTTATGTTAAATCATCATATTTTGGCCCCAGGAATCAATGGTCCAGCTATTTCCCCACATTAACGGGACACCCAGTATATTAAAAAATGTCAGATTTAATTTCTATAGGCTCACTTACACATGGCTTTCTATTGATATTATGAAATCAGAAGCATTTATATAGATAATCACTTTAAAAAAGTTTGTAACGAATACAGGTATCTCATATTTCTGGACTTTGTATTTCTTCGTGGTATTCGCAAGGAAAAATATTTTAATTGAGATAAATATGTATATTGTTAATACTTGAGGTTTCTATTTTGTTATACATTGAAATGTAACTTATTTCGTATATATACCTGTAACCTGTAAAATGTAAATTATTTTAAGTTTCCATAATAGCAAATAAATATGTCTAAACTATAGTCAAAATAAATAAACAGGTATAAAAACAATGTAACCAAACGATTTATATTTGTTTAGATATTTTGATGCAATATATTATTTATTTTTATTTTTACAATGTAGGATAGATCATTTCATCTTTGTTTTTCTTACGTACTTTATATACATGAAAATAATCCATTTAATTAATGAGTTTACCATTACATTACTCCTCTATAAATAAATTCCAGTTCCTTGTATATATCTATATGTCTATCTCTAAGTATATTACTTTTTATTTGTAAAAAGTTTGTACTTCTTCTGTGGTTTGCTTGTTCATTTTGTATATATGATCATAATTCCCTTAATTTATGATTTTAACTTAATGTTTCTATTTTATAAAAATATTTCCCTTTTTTGTATCTATCCAAATGTCTGTCATAAAATATGACTCCTCATTTTTGAATATTTGGTATTGTTTACAGTTTTAAAATCTACTTGTGAGATTTGTCTGATTTTCATCACATCTGCGAGATAGAGTATTCAAACTAAATTCTTTACAGATATCAGATATCAGTAATTCATCAGTGTCTAGCTTAATTCATTATAAACAACAGATAAGAATCGAGTTTTCTATATAATTATGATGCGATTTAATTTGCTTTTGTTAGATTCTTTGCTTAGATTTCCTTTGTAAAGATATTTCCAAAATAACGAATTTGATTTTCACATTAGTTTAATACGTGCTCGATTTTGCATACCAAATTTTTCTTGTAATCATTGGGATCATTTTCATTCACACTCCTTTGTTAGGGTAATCAGTTACATTCAAACTTATAAATAATAACAGCATATAATAAGATGTTCTTCACCTGTCTCTATTGTGTAATTATTACTTTTAAAATAATAATAATCCTTTGTGTATACTTTGAATGGATTCAGCTGCTCACATTAAATATATTTTGGAAAAATATACTAAAAATTATTTAGAGTTAAAAGCTTTTAAATGAACCAATCCGGCTTTTTATAATTTTTGTCAACCATAATAACTAAAAACTTATGTTACTTTTTATGATATGGAACAGCTGTTTTCTTATACAGGATCCGGCAGAAGTATGGCGTTTTTGAAAAAATCATAACTCAGACAATTTTGAATTAAATTAAAATTTAATTTGTTTAAAGGGTAAAAGAACAATAATGTTCACAAAATAATGTAATCTAAGTAATGTATTTTCTTTTCCACACACTCCTGAAAATTTTGACCGAAATCGCTAGAATTACTAGACTGATAGCATTGAACAGCTGATCAAGGGCGCGTGGTTTCCCAATATATAAGCGAGCCTTTTTTCCCCTATAAAACAAAATCGCAGGGCGTAAGATCAGGCGATCGTGGGGGGCACTTGTATCCTCGTATCGCAAATGAGTCGTCCTGGAAATAATTTAGTTACAGTTTCGGTACAACCACCATCTATGGGTGAAAATATAAATCTAAATGCAAAATTCGCCGTAGTGACCGGTCACTCATCCTCAGTACGCGAGCATGCTACACTATCGATCAAAGTGGACTTGCATCTGCAGCTGCCCTAACTTGAGCCACATTTTCAAGGGTTCAGAAACTTCTGTCTCCACTTCGAGGTACTCCAGGCTTTAACGATCCTCTACGGAGGTTCTGCGCCCACTTCAGGATAGTGTTTTGCGTTGTGTAGCAACCATAGAACTCCCAGTTTCGATGTCATAAACAAATACCCGTTGCTCTAGCGGCTACGATTCCATAACTACTAAACCAAACAAAATGACATGGCCGGGTGGTCACATATCAACCATTCCGAAAACGTAAGGCTTCCCCCTGTGCTGAGTTATACGCGTTATAATAGTCAACTGTAGACTATTGTGTTTAAACAGGGTGTGGAAAAGCATTTGTCGAGCCCAGAAAGCTCAAGAGACACCAACTTACACATATGAATGAGAAACTTTTAAAATTAATTAGGTAGTAAACTTCACATAACACAAATACATATTTGAAAGATTTGATAATAGTTTTAGTGTAGTTTTCAATTTAAAAACACGTGCATCTATACACACAGGAGACCAACCTTATGTGCGTCTTTATGAGAGAAATTTGCACTGTTAACAGACTTTAATACAAAAAAACATGAACCATCAATTTCGTTTTTAGGTTTCTGCAATCTGTTCAAATTTGGTGAACTGATTTAAAATTTTGTTACAACTGCAATTTTAAGGGCTACTGTTTATTGCTTTCTTGGCTATTGGTGCTTTGCGAGAACACGAAGGGCCATTTGAATTTATATTTTTATATTTTTTAGCAACCTCAAATGCTAGTTTTCTTCCTTAATTAGTCAAGCAAACAACATTCAAAGTGAAGGATGTGCTCACAAATAATTCATTCCATATCTGTAGAACCGATCCAATTTGGCAACTGTTTTCGGTCCAACTTAGGCAACTTGAATATTTAATGTTTGATATTCAAATCAAATCAAATCAATTTATTGCACTTTTTGCCACCCTAATACATATATAGTTAAAAATATAAATACATATTTGTGGATGTGTTCGTCAACTTAAAACTAAAATTAAAATTTGAATATAGCATTGAATACAATAAAAGATAAACATTATTTTAGTTAGAGCACACACATATATTGCAAAGAAGCGTAAATCTAACATAATCTTTCGAAACTGTGACTGTAAACTATATATAAATAAGTAATCTTTGTGCCGATATAATAAGACTTATAATTACTTACGTTTAAGAGAATACCTCGTCCATATCTACGTGCAACAAATTACCTTTCTCAAATCGCACAGATTTCATCAGTCCTTGCATATCATACCTGACCAAACTAAGCTACCTTTCCCTATATTTGGAGGTAAAAACGAGAAAAGAAAAAAAATCATTTGTTATTTATATTTCGACTATCCATTACTTTGTCTAATTCATTATTTCAAAAGTATGCTTTAAATAAATCGCGAAACATCCAATGCACAACCTGTGCAACACACATTAGATGGCTGTGTTACATCTCATTTAAGAAGTGTTTGGTTGGGGTAAGTGAGTAAGTGACATCTAACATTTTACATTCTAATCATATTTATAACAGTAATTTCACGTTTATTCTTATCTGTCATCAAACCTAAGGCTATATGAAATAAATGTTGCATTTTTGTACAATATATAGAAGTCGACGATTACACATTTAAAGAGATTATAGAACAGTAGAAAGGCATTATAATGGTGCTTAAACCACTGTCGCGACTTTTATGTAAATTATAGCGTGCATACAGATGACCACACATGCCTGATTAAGAATTTCAACTTGAAGAGATGTACACAACCAATAGACTATTTAAGAGGTTATGGACTTTTTATTGGCCTACTTCCAAGCTTTTAAGATCTCCATTTATATAATTAATTGAAACAGAATAATCATTAGTATTATAACAGTTGGAAAATAATTAACGTAAGATAAAAATTAAATAGTGGTGGTAGGAATAAACGTACGCAAAGTATGCAATTTTAAAAGGAAAAAAAATCTACAAGTTTCTAGGCGTACACTTAACATAACCTAGCAAATACTTTAATTGAAGTGGTGAATATTTTTCTTCCAGAAAAAGGCCATAGACTTGCATTTATTAGTATTAAAATAAGGTCTATTAACACAACACCATTTCACTATAGTCGAAATATCAATAATATGATAAATAATTGCATTGTAAATCTATAATTTAGAAACTTTCCGAAAGATATCAACTAACATATTAATTTGGTCAAACATAAGTGATAAGAATAAACCGATAAGAAGATTTTTGCATAAAGATTAGCACATTCTTAACCATCTTTGCTGTTTTCATCATTATAAAACATTTCGGCGGGAATAAAAGCATCACGATTTGAGAGACAAAATCCCAAAATCGTTTAGAATTCGATGAATAATTCTAGTTAAATATAACTCTTGTATAAATTACGATTTAATTGGTTATATTCTGTGCGTAGGTGTTAATATTGACCATAAACTTCTTAAGCTTGTAACCACTTATAACGTTTAGAGCCAGTTTTTTCTTATTAATTTATTTTATAAGCTTTTCATTATACCAACAAGAATATTATAATCGATTGAAACATTTAATTTATGTCTAACATAAGAAAACTTCATAGAATAATTCAATATTATTGACAGTTAAATAATCAATAAAATCCTCTGGGGTTCGTTAAAATGTAATTTGGAATATGGTGGTGGATTATATGAAGAATTATATCTATTGCTTTTAAAATAGAAAAAAAAAATATTTATGAGAACTAGGTCTAAAAAATAGTTATTTTTATTTGGAATCTGACATAACTTAAACATAAAACTCTAAATTTGCCGGATTGGGACTGGAACTGACATTACCACTAAGTATATGGCATATTAAAATAGCCTTATAAGAGAAGTTTTTAATCAGAGCAATATTTTTTAACTGTGAAATTAGGTGGTCTGTAAACAGTATCAATTATAATACTTGTTATGCTATACTCTTGATGAAACCGGATGTATACATGTGGAAAAGATAAACACTTGTTCTGTACAATGTTTTTTTATTTTTCAGTTATTTTTGATAATGCCTATAAAATCAAAACACTTGTCAAGTGACTGGAAAATAAAAACCTGGAGCAGAACAAGTGTTTATCTTTTTATTGAAATGTACGCTAATATTGCTTTTAATTACCAACATTTTAAATCTATGTATTATTGTTATTATAGATATAGATGCTATAGGTTATTAAATAAATTTTTAATCATATTAACAATCAATTGTAAAAATTATTCATCATATATTATATAATATAATTTGAAAAAATTCCACGCTAATTCATTTTTTCTTATAAACAGCAAATGACATTTACTGTTTAAATTTCCCATCACTCATTCGTCCCTGACTGAATGTATTTTCGATGAGTACTAATACACTACATAACCTTCCATTAGTCACGCTTAATTTTTATCAAAGAATTAAGTACCACAAAGTATTTAATTAACTGTGTATTTACCATTCTCGTGTAAGTGTTTTGATTTCGTTAATTTGGAGCAGATGAAGCAGATGCCTCACACTCACTGCGGAGGGTACCCATTCCTCCATGTCCCCCGTGATATGAAAAAGTACTGGTGGTGACGTGCACGCATACAAATCTTCAATGTTTTATTTTCTTAAAATTACATCTGTTGGTCTGTTTTTAAATCTCGAGAGCGAATTGTTCGCTGCACCAGATGATGTGAAATAACTTTTACTGCTCGGCCGATTATCTCGAGTGGAAGAGTTCATTGAAAGTGAAATGCCGATTAATTACTATAAATATTTCACTGTTCTGTTAATAAAAATCATACTGTTGCAATCAACATTAAAAAAAAAAACGCCTTAATACTGTAATGTTAGTCTCCTGTTAAAATAACTGTTGCAATTTACCCCTAGAACAAAGGAAGGAATTTATAATGCAACTAAATAATCTTTCAACTTATATTTCAGTTAAACAAAATATTTTTAAATCAATTTTGAAGTAATCAATAAACATTTCATTAATTTGATTTACACTTAATGATCTAACAATCACTAGTAAAAAGTCGTATCACTATTTGATCATAACATGTATAACTTTCATCAATATGACATTTTAAATATTAAATTTAGTTTGTCTAAAATTTTTGGTTCTTTTGCTCAGGAAAAAAAACGATTTATTTATTTAAACACTAATTTTCCAAAATTAAAAATTCCTTATTATATCTGCCTAATTTTCCAATTTAAACAAATATAAACACTTTAATACATCATTTTACATATAACGTTACATTTTATTAGAAATGCTAGTGTGACGTTACTTTTGATAACAAGAGACGAATCACTTATACCGTATGACCAACACATATGCATACATATATACAGGATGCTGTAGCAAATGAGTCACATTTAATTGATACCTCTGAACCCGCTTAATAAGATACATCAGATACGTGGCCTTAATGCATTTATTATTACATGATCCACAATCACTATAATTACGTATCACGTCTGGTGTCCCTCTTCCACGCGCAATTAAACATTTCCGCCCGAAAATCTATTAAAAATGTAACAACTTTTATGACTAAATGACCACTCTCGCTTAATTACAGTTCTTTTAACAAGCCATCAAGATATGCAGATAATATGTTTTATTCGGGCTATAATTGGTGGTCGTAATAAACATAGTTTATAATAATATTATATAATAATTCAATAAACAATAGCTATAAATGTTGGTCAAAAATTTGTTATCGTTATCGTTATAATAGTTAATCAAATACATATTAGTGTTTTACAACGTATTACAATTAGGATTACGAATTTCTGTTAGTTATGTTAAGTTATTTATAAAATAAAATAACAATAAAGTTATTCTTTCCTTGTCGACAACAGTCGTAGACTAGTTTCAGGCTATTTTTGATATCATCTCATCGGTGGCTATCCATTCAATTTAGAAAATCTAGAGCAACGCTTTAGACAATAGATGTCATATTCCTTAATGATTTCTTTATATTTATAAAAGAAAAATTATTTCTATGTTTGGTCGAAAGATACCAAGGAAAATAAAGGCTGAATTTAATATTTTGCTGATTTTAATGTAATTGATTACAGACTTATAACCATAATGTTTATTTTTTATTTAATCTCTAATAAAACAATACTTGAAAATATTAGTATTATTTAATATTGAAACTACACGCCGGTGGTGGCGCCTTCGGATACGGCCCCGAACTGAAGTGCAGCAACGTGGGTTCGGGTCAGTAGTTGGATGGTTGACCGGTACCATTCACCATTGGGATACAATTAATGGTGCTTTAGAGTGACGGGGGCGATCCTTTAAAGCAACAAGCTCATTTACACACACACAAGTACACAAATGACACATGGCGGAAGGACCACGTGGTCGATAGCCAAAAAATACTACAACAACTATTGAAACTAATATTCACTTACTTTTGAGTTATTGACAATCCACGTATTTTAAACGTCTCAATATATCCGATATTTAGAATAAACATTAATAAAATTCAAGTGATTAATTAAATTGAAATTTACACTTCTCATCATTATTTTGGACATCAAATATAAATACAATGAGTCTTCTTGAAGTAGCTAATTTTAAATTTTATTTGAAAAAGTTGCACGTTAGTCGAATAATTTAAGTATTTGATTCATAATTTATAATATCAGATTTCTGCTTCTAATTAGAGATATATTCAAAATTATATATGATGTTAATTAAATAGAGTGTACGTAGTTTTTTTTTAAATATATTAGCAATACAGTCAAATTCAGTATTGAAAATGTATGGAATAAAAAAAACGTAAAGAGATATACTAAAGGAACGTGCGGACCTTCTTGATAAGAAATAAACATTAGCATTTTCAGTACATAATTCATGTTTTATACCGTTTTATAACTCGGGAAATTTTATAATGCATCACTTACTAGTTTTTAAATAATTATAAGCAACATTGTTATAACAGAGTTAATAAACTAAATAAAATTAAAAAAACTCGAATCTCCTAAGATATTACAATTGAGCGAAGCTGTCGTGCATTATTGAAATTACAATGATTTTAAAAAACAATTAGTTTCCATCTTTTTTCGAATGGATCTGCAATTGTAATAAGTAGACATGCACAAATATGTGTTATTACAGGTAAATAATGTAACAACTATTCACACATTTTGAAGACAACTAGAGAGCACACATGTGCCCGGATTTAGAATAGTGCTTATTCAATGAACAAGACAAAGTTTATCATATTAGGTAATTTTAAATTACGTTCCATTAAGAGTCCAGTGAACAAAGTATTTACCGAAAGATTATCAAATAAAATAAATAAAATAAAGGCTCGACAAAATTCTTCTTCTTCTTCTTTTTCTAAGACGTTTGCCTTGTATTCTCTCTGCTAGAGTCGCAGCTGGGATGATGATCTCCAGCTTTCGACAAAAATCGTTGGCAAAAAATAGCATTGAAAATCTAAAATCATGTCTGAGTTAAAATAATCAACTTGCTATATATATATATATATATATATGTTGATATATCATCTGTCACCGTTTAACCACAATCGACATTTCATGAATATGATCTTAATAGAGAAATTACTTGAGAAATTGTACAATTTCATCGCCGTTTTTGTTTTGTTTTTGAAGCTCGTTAGATGCATTTAATTCAATAGAATTAGTAATAGCACTTGCCTTGAATTTTTTGTTCTAAAATAATAATTTAGTTTAGTTTATTATTATTAGCGTAGTGTACATTAGTGTTTACGTAGGTCACGATTTACAAATTTATAAATACAGATTAATTAAACCTTATAATGTAAAGAGTACATTTTTAAAATATTGAAACTAGGACCTTACAAACAGTTTCAAATACATAATATATTTGAATTGCACCTAGAGATAATTTGATTATTGACTTGCTTGATGTTACTTAACAATTTATTTTTGTTTATGCCGTCGGCACACATAAAAACTGGATATTTATACATTTGAGAACAGAATGGGCCCTAAAATAGATCCTTGGGGAATCACAATGTTTTTAACTAATATTTCTGATTTATAATGACCATCTACATGTTCTGAAATTGCGAATTTGTACTAATTTCAAATAATCAGAAATATTTAACACAGAACCCCGTACGCCATCAAAAGCCACTATGAGGCCATAACTAAGACTCGCTATAAAAATATTATTATTAATTCGTTCTTGTATGACATATAACATGAATCCAACAAGAGTAATTGTTGATTTATATTTTCTATATCCATGCTGCGAAGAATTAAATAAAGTATTGTTCTCAAAAAAGAAAGTAATTTGACTTTTAGGCAAGTTTCCATAATTTTCTAGACCTAATTTAATAAAGCGATTAGTCTATAGTATTTAATTAGTGTTTTTTCTTCTTTTTTATCCAAAGGTATAATCTTCGAAACTTATACAATTTGGAAAACTACCGTTGCTGAAATAATGATTAATAATTATGTCTAGGGGTTCAGATGGGTAGTTTATACTAAACTTTAACACTTATATTGGTATTTCATACGTTCTAGTAGTAGAAGAATGTTTTAATTGAGATATAATTTGTTTAATATCTTCTTTATTAACTAGCTTTAGAAATATTGATTTATTATAGTGAGGTATATAATATTCCGGTTGAATGATAACTTTTGGTAAGGATTCTCGTAGTTTATAAGGTGTATTAACTTAATGATTGTTGAACAAGTTGGCTATGGTTTTAGGATCGGTAATTTTGTCGTCATCACTTTTCAATAAAACATTTTCTGTATTTTTTATTTTATTCGTATTAGTTTTACTATATTTCAAGCTTGTTGTTACTATTGTACATTTTTATATCCTCTTTTACCACTTGATTTAAAAAAAATAATTTGTAATTGTTATAATGGTTTAGCAAAACGCTTTTATTAATTTGTTTAAATTGTATACAAATTTCTTTTATTTTCACTTGGCACTTTAGTTTCCTTTGTTATCCACGGTCTGAATTTAAAATCATTTGCTTTTTTTAATTGAAAATGCTGAACCCATTGCACTTATTTGAGTTATTTATATGAGATATAAAGTATGTAAATTTATATACATTTTAGCCAATGCTAGTGTCTTAATACATAAAAATGTTTAAATTTGTAGATATTTTAATTTATGAAAATTTAGTCATACGTTATTCTGTTAATATATTTTTTTAATTTTAAAAAGTTAAGTTTTCAATATAAAACAGCAGAACTGCAAATATTTGAAAACTTAAAATAGTTACAATCGGTTGAAATTGTGAAAAACAAAATAAAATAATTTACAAATTCCACAGAAACTTTTAAATTCTAAATAATAATAACAATAAATTCCATTCTTCTTTTATATCGCTTTTAAACTAAAAAAAACTGAAAATCTATGAGAAAACATTTTAGAAGAATTTTGCCCGAAATAATTCACAATTAAAATCCGGCATAGATATCCTTTATTTGTGGTAAAACGCAAACTGCTCAAATACTTTATAAAATAAATATCGAAATATCCCATACTTAAATATTAATATGAATTTCTCTAAAGAAATTAACACAACTTCCTCCTATTTTTCTGATATACAATATTCAAACCTATTACCTTGAAAATCAGAAGAATGGCATCTTTTTATGGATACCAACAAAGCAACTCACAACGGATACTGTCTGATATCATTTAAAAAAATTTCTTCCAAATTGTACATATCACATTATCTTCCTACTTAATAATTTTCTCTTAAACAAATGTCTACATTAAGGTACATCAAACATTATCATTTCTATTTCCCATTACTCAAAGACTGTTGCAAGGGTCTTTGCTACCACCGCTATTGTACGAGGGTGGATCAAATCCAGTTTATGATTTGATAAATAAAAAAAATCCATTCAATGAAGAGGAGGAGGCCGAGTTGGTTTTCTAATGCTTATTACCGCCTGTTAAGAAAGGCATCATCATTAAATTTTTTTGCGCGGGAAGGCCTAAAACCTTTCAAATTTTTTCATCGACTGACTGCACAGTTTGTTGATATTAACCTTTCAAATATTATTGCAAGCTCCTTGAAGAAGCCAAACTGCCTTATCGACAGAAAAGACTAGGAACGCCCAAGTGTGATTTTCGTGATAACGCTCGGCCACACACTGCTGCTTTGACCCGAAATAACTTAGAGAAACTTAATTACGAAATATTGGAACACACGCTCTATTGCCCCGTGTAACTTTCATATGTTTGGTCCACTACAAATTGGAAGGATACCGTTTCCACACTGACCAAGATGTGGAATCGTTTCCGAGCAATTGGCGGAAGACACGACGGACTACATTCTCCGATAATAGCATCAGGAAACTCCGCTGAGAAAATGGGTACATAAGAGCGAATACTATGTAGAAAAATAAAACATTTGTTTTACAATAATTCATACATTTCATTTACTATTATTAATTCCGGTTTATATTTGATTCACCCTCGTAATTTATATTACTTTGGTATTTATAATTCAGATCCTTTATATTGTAATCACAAACCATATTCCTTACTATTTATCGATAATAGGAATCTTATATTACATTACACAACCTTACACCCTATTTTCTCTCACATAACGCTATAAATTATACAGATAGAATAAAAAACATGTAGCAATTTTTCTACAAAAACTGAAGTAAAAATATATAAATCGATATATTTCTTCTACTGGATTATAGTTACATCCTACTTACACAAACAGAATAATCAGCCAGTAGGGCAATTTCCAATTTAATATACCAAAATAATCTATTTCACAATCTTTCAAACGATTTCATTAATGAGGTTTCCCAGTGATAACAATATCCCTGTGTATACCAGCCTTTGCTTAGATATTTTCGGAAAATCGTTAAAATAAGGATTTAACAAATAAATATTTTTTTGCCCAACAGAAATCCTGATATCCCAAATATAAATTTCCACACATCATACTTATTTATTTCACCAGCTCGACTATTATAACAACTGCGTTTGATTTTTACTTGATTTTATTAAATATAGTAAATTTAGGAGAACACAGGAAAATCTTTAGCTGATAACGGAAAGCCTAATACTATCGTTTGTAACTTGTATATGCTGCAATTAATTCGAAAATACGGTAAATACTTTGTTCGCTGCACTTTTTATGAAACAGCATGAAAATAGAATATTTTGAAATAAGATACTTGTTTGGTTTCATATTGGTATATGCAGTTTCCTGACACGTATATCAATCAATAAAGACCATTCTCAAAACCAAACAAGTGCCTTATTTAAAAATTCGACAATGTTGTTTTATGACGAAAAAATCCGGTTTTTATCAAAAAATAATTAACTACAAAACGAGTATTAATTATTCTTTATAACTTTGTTCTTCTTGCTTATAATACATTTATAAAATAATACATAAGTTTATAATACACGTACACAAATTTAGACAGCAAGAACCACGGGCTGAGTTCACTGGTTTCCAATGTTCTTCCACTTAGACCCACATCCATCCACTGTTTAGTAAGACATGCTGACAGCTTGACAGCTTCTGAATGGTTCATTTGGAATATATTTAAGCATATATGCTAGTTTTCCCTTTTTTCTTGGTATATGTATTTGCATTAGTCAAATTGAAATTAATGAAATATATGCTTGATTTATAAAAACAACAAAAAATGTTGACCATTATACATTAAAGTCATAAGAAAAGCAGTCTTCATAAACTTAATACAATCCATGAATTTTGGCTTTCAAAATAATTACTAATTTTGCATTTTGGATAGAACGAAACAAATCCTAAATGATAGAAGAAATTTTGTTCCTCATAAAAGAACGATGGAAACAAAAGAGCAATCGCTCAACATACAAAACCATACAGAGAGACACACAGAGAAAAATTTGAGAGGCCAAACAAAAAGAATTAGATGACAAATGCCACGAAATCGAAGTTTTATAAAGCATATTGTTAAGTTCAATGTATATTAGATTGTGAGGGAAGTTACGAGAAAGTTTAAAAAGTGGGAAAAATAATAAATGATGCAGGAGAGCTGATGGTAAATAGAAAATGCATTAAAGAAACTTGGAAAAAGTACATAAAACAGTTTTTTAACGAAAGAGGAGACCCACCCCACATCAAAGTCGAGTCTGGATTTAGTATCACCACAGATGAAGTAAAAGCTTCTATTAGCACACTAAAGAAAGGAAAGGCTCAAAGACATCTACAATACTAGGAACATCCCAAAAGAATGGCTGATCTCAGAATTTATAATATTATCAAAGAAACAGGGAGCCAAAGCATGTGACAACTATAAAACGATTAGCCTTGTAAGTGACATGCTAAAGCTGTTTCTAAAAAAGCATTCATCGGTGAATCTACACGGTACGCGAAGAAAGAGTAACAGTCGCACAGCCTTAATTTATGAAGGGTAGGGGTACAAGCGATGCCCTGTTCTGTCTGCAGATATTATTCCATCGTTGCATAGATATGAACTGTGATATTTTCGCTTGTTTTAACGATTAACAAAAGACATTTGATAAAATACAGCATGAAAAAGGATGGATGATAATGACCTTGGCAGCATCCAAAAGGATTTTAATAATCAGTCAGCTACTATCAAGATGAATTCGGAGGAGCAAATCAATGCAGTCAGTATTATTCGAGGCGTTAGGCAAGGTTGTATTCTTTCGCCGCTAATATTTAATCTTTATTCAGTATAAATCTTCAGATAAGCCCCTGAGAATACCGAAATAGGAATGCTGCTTAATAGAGAACGATCAAACAACATTCGATACGCACATGATACTGTGATTTTCACCAATAGTATGAACAGCTTATAAGAACAAGAAATAAGAACAGAATAAAAGATACCAGCAAGTAACATTAGTAAAACTAAATCCATGGTAGTTAGTAAAGAGGCAAATTAACTAATTATCAACAACACACTAATAGAGAGGGTATCATACTTTGCTTATTTGGGAACGATGATCAATGATGATTGGGACCATTCACAGGAGATTAGGTGCAGAATCGAGAAAGCAAGAACTGCCTTTAACCAAATAGCTAAACTGTTCAAAAGTCACAGCCTCAGAATCGTTATTAAAGTCAGACTATTTCGATGCTATTTTCTTGATACTTTTCTATAGAACGGGGTCAAGAACAATAACCGAAGCAACACAAAGAATAGTTGTGGCTTCGAAATATAGGAATATTGTGTATCTCTTGGGTAGACAGAATGGCCAACAATGCAGTGATGGAACAAATGAAGAGGGGCTTTGAAACAGTGAAAACCATTAAAAGAAAAAACTAGGATATCTTGGACACATTATGAAAAAGGAAAACAAAACCTCATTCTAAAATCTGTTCTTCAAGCGAAAGTCTATGGTGAAAGAGAGCCAAGAAGAAGAAGAATATCTTAACTTAAAAACTTAAGAACATAGTTCTCATAAACTACCACCGAACTATTCAGGGCAGCTGCGAACAAGTAATCATATCTAGGATGATCGCCAATATTCGGAACGAATAGGCATCTGAAGAGAAAAATGTTTTAGTACATAATTTTATATATATACTTTTAAATATTTAATTTTATTTTCTAAAAAAAACTCAAAAAGATCTATTAAAAAAACGTTTTCATTTTTGAAATCTTGTTGAAAGAGTGTTCACACTTCAACATTGCTTATAAAATTTGATTATCTAAAAATTGACCTGACTGACGTAAATTTTGTTATTATTACTTGAAACGTCTTGATGTCCAAGCGTTATTTGTGTTCTTTACAGTTACATGAAAAATAATAATATTGGGCAAGGTGAGCTAAATCCAAGAAAATATATTTGCGCACTAAGCACTTCGAAGAAAATAGTCAAATGAAACCACCTATACAATGCGAGCTCTCACACTTTTCGAGAACTGGAAAAGTCGAACTGACCTGCTGTAGAGTTCTAATTTGGCACCCAATAAATTTCAAGGTTAGCATTTCTCGACGTCGGAAAAAATGATCTATCCGTCCAAAAATGAATGTGGAAAAAGTGCTTAGAAAGTTCAATCGCATAAAGAAGTGTATTGATGTTTATGGAGAATATTTTAAAAAACAATAAACCCATGTACAATACTTTTCTATTTTTGGGAGAAACAATGCACTTATTGTTTCCCATTTATATTTATTCAGATAACACACGTGTTTCGGATCATTAACGAAATTCGAACTAATTTGAACATGAAAAATCGAATGGCAATTCTGAAGACACGGTGTTTGGACGTATATTTCCCAATTATAAAAGGCAACCTTCGTATTCATACTGTTTTAATAAACGAGTAAATTAAAATATATATATATATATATATATATATATATATATATATATATATATATTCTATATTCAAGTGTATTTAATGCTGCTAAAACGTAAATGGTGACTAAGTTAATAAGGGTATATCCTAAATTTCGACTGATAAAAAAATACTGTTTTGAATTGTAAATGAAATTAGGCCGTGCAATATTGATAAAAAGCAAGTATGTATTTTATGGCAACCACTAAAACGAAGAGTTAAAAAGAATTTTATGTACATGTTTAAAGTAATTTATTTTATGTCTAAAAAATATTTAAATAATGTCACACCATTATTTATGTTCTTATTATTAATTATTTTTATATACGTATATATTTGTTTTACTAATTTTATATGTTTAGTATACTTCGTTATTACTAAGTTTTAATTATTTTAACAACGGTGGATTTACAAACTATAAAGTACTCTTTGCTTGTTGATATGTGGCGTGATTATCATTTTCTTGAAGATACCCCAACCGTATTTCCTCTTCCTTTCACACAACATAAAACAACACGTGTTCATGTACGGGAAGTAAAAGGCATTACCTCACTTATGTACTGTGCCAGTGGGCGTAAATCCGAATTAATTATTTTTTCTGTACCCCTTATCTAAACAGATAACGGGTAATGAGGAGAGCAAAATCTTATCAGTTACAAATCATAGTATGGGAAAGTGTGCTCAATGATTTCAGAATATATACAACCATTTAATGTGACATTTAACGTTATTTTCCTAATAATACTGTGTGCGCGTAGTTTGACTTATTAATTTGCCATTGTGGAAATGTAATATTTTTAGTTGGTAAGAAATTATTATTATCTTATTATTATTTATATTTTTTTCAGAAGTGATATATTTTAATAATTTAATGGCCTTTATATTGCATTTGTAAAACGTATGGCCAAAAATATAAGGGGCTTAAATTAATTATATGCTGCCAACTTATGTTTCATGGGAAATTTGGAATGAAAATGTATGTAATTATAGGTATGGGTGGGTTTTCTACATACATCGAATTCTAGTTTACTATGCTTCTTGCTAGTCAGAATGTCGGAAGTTGTCCTTTATTTTATAATTCATATGTGAAATTCATGCTAGGGAATAAATTGTTTAATGGATAACGTCAGTTTTAACTTTTGAAAAAATATCATCAAACATTTAAACCCAAATTTATACAAGTGAAAACCAACTACCACAATAAAGGCATATCAAAGTTAGTAACCGGAATAAAAATTAATTGGGTCAAATTCAAATTAAGTGTATCTAGGAAACACCTTGTCCAAAATTGGTGAATCAGTTATATATTCAATACAATATTGTAATAAACTTTATGTGAGTCAAATTATTATGAAATTCAAATAATTAAAATCTAAAACATGGAGGCAATCGAGATGAAAAAATACCATTATAATTTTCTAAATTTTGATTTAAGCTCATTAAATAACCATTTTCCAGAATTTATAATCCCTAAAACCCAGTTACTAACCCAATTGTTTATCTTATTAGCGTTATTTCCTTATCTCTTCAGGTATATAATGCACTAATTTTCACACTTAGATAATTTTCCACTCTTGAGAACTGTCACTGAGTTCTGTTTGATAATATTATTTAATTTGCTTTATATCTCTTAAGAAAGAACTGATCAAGTTATCTAAAGTTGACATAATTAGATAAATAATTGAATTTAGTCTATATTTAAAAGTATAAAAAATCATACATTTTAATTAAACACTTTAAACTTTAAACAATTAAATATATGCTTATAAAAAATTTCTTCTGAATTTAACTAAAATAATAAAAAAAACAATTTTGTTTAGAATTTAAAATTGTCATGTTGATCTAATAGAATAATCTCAAAAGGGTATTACAAAATTAAAAATTTTATTTTGCTATACAAACTAAACACAAACAAAATTATTTAGTTATGCCTCATTCATGTTCAATTTTTTATTGTAATAGTAAATTATAAAGATATCCATATTATTGAGTTGATATATTTTTCATCCGAAGAAACCACAATATGAGGAAAAATTGTAGTGAGTTAAATAAACATTTGAATATGAACCACCTATTATTTAGATATAATTATTTTATTTTTAACAGCTAATATAGAAATTCTAGACAAAGCAAATACTACGAAATAGTAAAATATTAAGTTTTTCTTTTTAAAAATTTGGCTTGATTTATCATTGTAACTGAATCATAAATATTATACTGGGTGTTGAACCACTGATGCTTTATTCAACATTCACAGTATTCACAATTAGCAATAATTAAAAAACCCACACAACAATGACATTGTGAATTGGGCATTACCAATTTGGTATTGCTAAATTATATTAGGACATTTATCTGATATTGAAAGTGTGGAATTGCACAAAGGTTTTTCCTATAGTTATCACATTGCAATTGAAATATCCGGCATATTTAGGAAGTTGTTAAAAAATGAGTAATAGCGAGCTGATAGGAGACGAGGAGATAACTTTTAATCGGGGAGCGGTATATTCCCGCAATGACAAAAGTAAAATTAATGCATACGTAAATTACCATTTTTTTAATGATTATATATTTTATTACATTTTATCAAATTCCGGCGTTGAGAAAATATCATGCTTTGATTCATAGGTAATTTCATTACATGAGTTTTATATAAATATGAAATTTTTTATTAAGTTAATTGTAAAATATAAGATTTAATGGTAATAATAATATTTATGTGTCAGAAAGACATGAGTAATAAGCAATATTAGAACATTAGAATATTACATAGTAGTATGCATAATTAAAGCTTAATAAACTGTAACAAGATTTTATAATAGTAATCGTTGCACATAGTCCAGATGGTGAATTTATAACCAATATATAGTTAAAGCAGAAAAAATTAAATATTGTAGTTAAAAACTTCAAAAATGTCGTAAAAAACTTTCTTACATAATTAAATATAGCTTTAATTTTGAATGGAATACAATATCAGGGAGCAATTTCAATGACAATGAAAGAGCACTGTACAGTTTAGGCCCATAGTAATTAATGTCTGTTTTATTAGTTTCTAGTCTACATCGGGTATGACAAATTAATTGTTTGTATCGTGTAGGATAGTTATTCACTTGATCATATGTTGTATATTTGGATATGTTTTGTCGCACATGTTTTACACATTCAAATAAAAATATACACGGTACTGTTAATACATTCAGGTTCACAAAAGCCTGTTTGCATTCATCCCTGTAGTGAAGAGAGACCAGTATTCTGAGAGCGCTCCTCTGTATAGAAAACACACGAGTTGCGCAAGAAGAATGTCCCCAACTTAAAATCCCGTATATAAG
This sequence comes from Ontholestes murinus, assembly GCA_963969525.1. Taxonomy (NCBI): domain Eukaryota; kingdom Metazoa; phylum Arthropoda; class Insecta; order Coleoptera; family Staphylinidae; genus Ontholestes; species Ontholestes murinus. The sequence continues at coordinate 49,041,201 of OZ018389.1, read as the reverse complement.
ATGGGAATGAAAATGTATGCCGATAATAATGTAGTCTGTGGTAATGAGTGGCTTATATTTCTTAGTACGTATGTAGTCTTATTGAGCATATCACTTAAGTTATCGCAATGCGTTTGCCAATTTAGTTTTGTATCTAAATATACTGTAGATTATATTAGATTAGAAACGGGTTCGTTTACTTATGGACAGCCTTACTTTTGTACTAATACCCTTCTTAGTATGTTCCTAAGAAGTCAATTTCGTTTGTAGGGTCAATTAACTTCCTAGGAGTCCATGCCCTGATCTATTCTGGCATTCTCTTCATTTCTCGGGTTAATGCTAGACAAATAGACTATGTTTGGCCGTTTTATCTGCCAATCTACATAGTCTACAAGTGGTATTGTCAACTTAACCTATCTTGTGAAGACCTGTGATAAGTCTTATCTCGTTTTTAGTTAGGCCCAAAAGCTGTTTAGCTCTGCTTGGCGAAAAGTCAATAAACATTTTGGAATGCCTTTTCTGGTCCAGTGCCCTATTTTGCACTCTTGGATCTCGGTTTTGATAGACAGCATTTAGGCTTTGGTTCGATCATGGTAGTCATAGTTCCTCCTCTAGCAAGTACATCGGCATTAGAGTAAGCTTGTTGCTTTTGGCCAATTGGTTCAGAGTTTGTTAATAGCTCCAAAAAGTTTCAGAATTGAAATTGTACACTTTGAGGTTCTTAAAGGCAGCATGGCTGATCAGACACATGTGTACCCCTTTGAATCCCTTCTTCGTACAGTCCTTAGCACATCTTTCCAAGACTATTATTTCAACCTGTAAGATTGACTTTGTAAGACTTTTTCTCTGAATTTAGGCCGGTATATGCCTATGCTGAAGCACCAAATTGGTTGTTAAGTAAATTAGTATTAATTTCTTATTTTGCCAAAAGAGATTTTAATGACTTGAAATAGATTAAGCCTTAAGCCTTTGCTTAGAAAAATCTAGGAATTTTAATATATCCATAGGTGGAAATGAATATGATTTGCAAACGAATGTGTACATCTAAAACGATATTCTCTGTATTGATTATTAAAATCGTTCTTAACTTAGGAGTTACCTGCCTGTTCTACATATGCACTATTACATTCAGAACATTTGGTAATAATAATGTATTAAAGTCCTTTACGTTGTAGAAAACTAGTATTGATTTGATAGCCTTGCTATTTGTAACACGCAAATTTCTTTTGTATCATTCAATGTCTGATGAGGTATTAGCCAGAGAAGTACTTATATCAATAAATAATCCGTTTTGTAGTCTTAATAAGACGTATTTGTTGTAGATTTACGAAATGTTTTCGTGTTTTTCTAATTATTATTGAATTTGGTATACTTCTGATATTTAATTTGGATTAAGTTTGTTATTTTCATTAATTATTAAAGCCGAAAGTTTACTCCGTGGTCTAAACGTAATCTGATAATTTTGTTTTTGGAAAATTTATGATATTTTTATTGATTATTATTTGCCCAAAATAGGTAACCGTTAAAAATATAATGGTTTGATCTATAATATCACAATAAATAAGAGCTCTAGTAGATATATACAGTTTTCTGTATAACTGGTAATTATTTCTCCTGGTCAGTTAAAGTAATAGTTTATCTGGCTCTGGCTAATTCGAGTAAAGTGGTAGAAAAAGCTTTCCAATCGCAGAAAAGTTTTAAAAGTTCTTTTTAGTTTTAAATACATTTTTATAAGGATTCGAAAAATGTTTTAAAAAATTTCTGTATATGTTTGTTATAAATCAAAATTTATTTGTAAAATTATATTAATATGAATATGGTTGTGTTTAATTATAGCTAATTACGATTTGAACTTTTAGTTACAATATAAAGAACTAAACAAGTGAACTGATTGACGAGGTACTTAAAATTAATTAAAGTTTCATTGAAATTATTAATCTACATTAATATAAAAAAGATTTTGCTTTAAATTATATCATTGTTTTCAATAAATCATAAAAATAGTATGGGGCTTTTACAATAAGGTACTTTTTAATCTGAATTTGAAATTGATGAATGGGAAACATTCTAGTATTCATTGATAGTTTATTGAAGAATTTTATACCATAATAATTTTGTCCCATTTTTGATTTTTGTAATTTGTATTTGTATTTATAGTAAATCGTTTTTTTTGTCTGCGTGTTGCGATTGTAATGACATGTAGATTATATTCAGTGATGTATGATTAAATGAATAGAAAGCATTCTAAAATATAATTGGATGGTAAAGTTAAAATATTTTCATTTGTAAAAACATTGCAAAAATGCAATGCCTTGAGAAGCAATGTCCCATACAATTATTTCATAACGAATTTGCGGCTTAAATAAGGCAAAATATAAGGTGAGCAATTGTTTATGCCCTACTTTTTTTTCATTCCTCTAATACAGAAAATATTTTTTGTAAGCATCTTTACCAGTTTCACCGTGGTAGTCCCATTTCAATGACTGATCTGATACAACTCCAAGAAAGCGAGTTGTAGTATCACAAACGATATCACTTGGTTTAAGACTAAAAATCAATTTGTTGGTTTTGTATTGATTCAATAGAAATATGTTATTTAAGCACCATTTTGACACTTCGCTTAAAGCCTGTTTATTTTGATTTTCTGCTTTATCTAAATCTGCTGCTGTATTTAATATGGTTGTGTCATCTGCGAACAGTATTGTTTTTGTTGATTTTATTTGTTGCGGTAAATCATTTATGTATAAGATAAATAGTGTGGGTCCTAATATTGCTCATTGAAGAACATCCAGTTTCAGTTTACCGATTCCAAATTGGTTTTATTGAAAGTAAACAACTTGTTCTTTATTTATCAAAAACGACCGCATCAAATACAAGCTTGTTATTAAACCTATAAATTTTTAATTTTTTAATCAGTGTGTCATGACATACAAAATCAAAGGCTTTACTGAGAACGACAAACGTACCAATACAGGTGTTTTTTTTATTTTCAAAGCTATCTATTATGGTATTTGGTATAGCTACCAAAGCATCACTTGTTGAAAGGCCAGATCGAAATCCATATTGATTATTGTATAACAAATTAATAACAATAATACCTTTTGTTGAATTTGGCTCATTTAATCAATGATTGTTCACCTATTACAATGTCATAGATTTGTTTTAAAGCACCGCAATCGTATTTCTTGATCATTTCTTGCAGGCAATTTACGTTTGAGCGATTGACAATATATATAGGATCTAACGCAAACATTTTTTTCTACAGCCAAATGTTGCAATATTGAATACCTTGCGATAGTTCACATACAGCATTAATGTTTTCTGGAATAACAACCGATTTCGATCGAAATGTTATAAGTAACTCTACTGACAAAAAGTCCAACTTTACGTTTGGAATGTCGGTTAGCATCATCTAGTTCAGGGGTCTTCAAACTACGGCCCGCCAATGTAATCAATCCGTCTCGCGACGGCTAATTTAGCAAGCGTATGCTCGCTTGAAGCGCCTATTAGGCAACTAGTCTAGAAATTATAGATAATGGCAGAAAAATTAAAACGGTTTTAGGACGTTAACAGCCCTAGGGCTGGAAAGTTTGGAAATCCCTGATCTAGATAATCCGTATAAAGAGCAATAGTCGTATGATCATATGCATACTTCTATAAAAATTGCAAGACCTAGAATTTGTTGAACGAATTTATTATAATTTTCATAGAACGACTGTATTTACACAACGAAATGATAATTAAAATTTGAATAAAAACTAGCCAGTAGTTCATTATTTTTTTCTTTTGCACTTAGTAACAATAAATTTAAAGAAATTGCCCAATCAGTATGTAATTAACTGTTAATTTTGCAAATTGTTTCTTCATGATTTCCTTCTGAACTTGAGAACAATACCAAGGGTACGTCAACATCAACATGTTTTCTAATTCACTTGTTTTGAACGTGGCCGTATTATTAGAATGAGAAAAGCTGGACTTTTGCTAAGAGAAAACTCGTCGTGTAAACCAAAAAGTTACAACGGTATTCATATGTTGGTCCAAATGGTCCGAGGAAGGGGTTCAACAACATCGCTCTGGATCTGAAGGACTACAGCTCGCGAAGAACGTTGCTTAGGACTATGAGAGACAAACACAATAATTGGATGCGAGGTGTATATATATGAGCCAAAATGTCTACTGTTTATCGCCGGACACGCTGCGATTTGGTCGCCTATTTTTATGTCTTTCTCGTACACCACTTCACTTCAAATTGTGTTTAGTGACGAGTACCGATTTTGCTTGTGGTCCTACGAAGGTCGTCATTTCTATGGGAGTCGGTACGTTATCAGAATTCCTTCAAAACAAACTTAAATTGTTTATCTTTTCCACTAAACAACTTAAAAAAACCATTTTAGTAATCAAATACAATTATGTTTTGAAATAGGTTAAGGCAAATAAACCAAGGGCGAATATTATCAATTCATTTCTGCTAAACTTCGCATTTGGCTTATTGATAAAAACCATAATTTGAATAGTAGGTGTACTGTAATTATTAAATTAATTTATCTGCCTTATTTAAATAACAGTATAGCAATTTTGTTTTAAATAGCACTAAACGATCATATTAGTTCTACTTTTATTAAAAATAATTAAATTTGAAAAAAAAATTGCAAGGTATAATAATTTGATTTATCTGATCATCGTGGTATGTTCTTCAAAAAGTAATAGGATTCTTTTAATTAAGAAATATTGATAGGAGTGAATTTTAGTTTCAATTGATTTTTTATATTAAAGGGGTAAATAAACATATCATATAAAATCATGATATTTATATACAAATATTTACTGCACATTCTAGGAATTAGAACACCGTCAAATATTTAATTAGAAGTTGCTGAGTAATTAAAGCGTAGTAATAATTGTACAGAACCTTTCGGATATAAGGTTAAATTGTGCAAATTTAGACTGACGTGAATTGAGGTTAATGCGGCTAAACATATTACAACGGGGGAAACTGGAGGTTTTATCAGTTTTGTTGTATATTTCTGACGCGACGGTTGGTTGTTTGTATCGTGCAGTAGTCGGTTTCCAACATTTAATTTTCATGATGGATTCTGTCGGCGTTAACCCCTGCGGTCATCACATTCTGGCCTTTGATTTAATCAGGAATGAATTGGTAATGTTTATAATTAATTACTACTCGTGCGTTGCATTTTCAGTATATGTAATTAATTGATTATGTTGTTGATTCATTTGCATTTATGCTTACAAATGAATGGGCGATAACTATGGTATTATGTAAATATACATTCATTAAAAATGTTTTTTCATATGTTTAATAGTTCTTTGGTTGGACTTATATTTTATTGCATTCAATGTAGTTACAAAATGTGCCAAGATAATTTAAAGGAATACATTTGATATTAGAATTTATAGCGTAGATAAACAAAGTAGAGCTCACTTGCAAAATGATCTTACTCTCATTGTTTACTTCTGTACTTCACTGCTTCGATTGAATTCGAGCCAATACTAGTTAAGAATAGCAATATTTTCAGGAATTTTTCTAACAAAATGTATTTTTATTCACCACTATAATAGATATTATAACCTGAAATAAGAACTATTGATAATAAATATTGATCAATATAATTAATTAATTAAACAAGTATGTTCTTATTAAAAAATTTAAAAATGTAAAATTTCTAAAATATTTATATCTATATTAATTCATTAATTTATGTTGGTAAAGTTTTATTTAAATTTTTTAAATTAAATTAATTATATCTCTATTTTAAAGTTGACATAATAGCTGTGCAACTGAAAGTAATTCATTTTGATAATATTTAATTAAAATAAATATTTTTATAGATGTAGCTTATTTTTTTCCCTTACATAAAGAAGATGATTGTGAGTAATAATATCCCTAGTAGTAAATTAATTTAAAGTACTGGTAGTTACAACGGCTAAATTACCCAATCCCCCTAACACGTATTTACCCGCATGATGTGGAAAATTTAACACAACGAAAATAATTGCTCGCATCCCCAGTTCAATCTATTAATCCCAGGGCAATATTGATGATTTATGTGTAACAGATATGAAAACGTCTCTTATCTACTCCATCATTAATCTTCGCCTACTCAGAGGCCCCCGTGTCAATCCCTTCAAGTTAAGGATCGTTTGTTACGTTAAATTGACAATTCCTGCACATACATATTTTCCTGTGCACGTCCAATAAATTCTGATGTGATGTATTCATATTCATATTTCTTTCTTACGGGCGCTAAAACGAGTACATTTTTTGTAGATGTTGTAGATGTAATTAGTTGTTACAAATGATTAACACACAATCATGAGGATTAGTTGAGTCAAATATTAATTATTAGTCCTGTAAAGTAAGATTATAACTAATTATAATTATTAGTTCTGTAAAGTAAGATTAATCATTTATTTCAGTTCTCGTATTTATTGAAATATTAAATTTGTAAATTTATGTATTATTATTACTCATTATGTTTTTTATCAAATACAAACAATAGGCGTTTATATTTAAATTTAAGTGTACATTTTCCCTGTGATCTCTTTATTGCTTATATCCAGCAAATATACAAAATCACAGAACTTTAGAAAATTAAATATTATACCATAGAAAGAGAACATCTTTATTTGGACAAACAAAAATACATTAGAACAAATACATTTTAATAAGGGCTAGTTCGTCCGTTTGGGCTATCGACCTTCAGTCTTTCTGTCCTGTCTTGAATCTATTTTGTGTAAAAAAAACTAAGAAAAAGATGCTGTCTAGCTTAACTGTCCGGATGATGCGAGCTAATGAATTGATGAAGAGTGATTGGTGGATGTATGTGTTTAGGGGGGACATTGGGTTTTCGGAAAGAGCAGAATTTATTGAGGAGGGTTAAGATATCATAGTTTCATAATTTGCCGTAGTTAAAACACTGTGTTTACCAAATAAAATAATATTTCAAAGCAATACAAATAATATGCGCAATGACAACATAGCCAAATAAATAACAAAACTAATAAACTGGTGATCAGTAATAGAGTAGTGGTAGTAGTTTTTGGCTATCGACCGCGTGGTCTTTCCGCCGTATCATTTGTGTATTTGTGTGTTTATAAATGAGCTTGTTACTTTAAAGGATCGTCCCCGCCACACCAAGAATAGATTTAATTGAAAGATGTAGAAGTTTTTTTTTTATGAAGGATTCAAAGCTTATAACAAATAGTAGTGTATTGGGATGAAAACTGAAAAAAAAAACAAGTATGTGATCATTTTTGGGTTTACCAATTACTGTCTGTAATACTCTATTTCTATTTGGAAGGGAAATTTTGCTAGAAATAACAAAAGTTAAAGATTTAAATAAAGGGGTTAAATCATTGGGATTGGAAAGTTTTTTGAGAATAGATCTAAAAATTTTGATATAACTTGGAAAGGAATTTTTATCATTTATATTGGGAGAAGTAATGCACTTGTTATGTTCCATTTGTTTATTATCAGGTAACTGACACGTGTTTCGGTCCTTACGGATCATTCTCAAAGTTAAAACAGTTTTAATTTTGAGAATGATCCGTAACGACCGAAACACGTGTCAGTTACCTGATAATAAACAAATGGAACATAACAAGTGTATTACTTCTCCAAATATGAAAATTTGGTTCCATCAAGAATGTAGCAAAACAAGTATCGAATTTTATCGTTTAGGTCTATTTGTATTTTTAAATTCCAGAATTAGCGTTTTGTTTAATTTCTTAAATTTTTTAAGTAAACTTTCATTGTAGACATTTCTTTTTCAGATTCCTAAAACAATTTTTGAGGATTCTAGAATTTTCTAGAAATTTTTTTATAGATTTTTAGAATTTTCTAGTATTTTCTCCAGGCTGTCGAATAAAAAAATTGAACAATTTTTGTTCAAATTTCGAAAAACTTTAAAGTATTTTAAACATTTCCATCATAATTTCTTGCGGATTTCTAAATTTTCGATTATTTTTCCTTCATTTTTAAGAATTTTCATCGAGACTTGAATATTTCAGCAATTATGTGCATTATTATGTATATATGTAATTATTACTGTAATAAAAGTAATAATTACGTATATACATAATACATAAATTTAGTATGATTTGTGTTAATTCGTTACTGTCTAGGCTATTGGCAGTAGATCTTTCTGCTCTATTTTAAATGCAAAATATTATGAAGATGGGATCTAATAAATTGACAATGAATTGACGAAGAGTATTTCTAGAGTGTTTGAATTTTGAGGGGATGTTATGATTACGGAGAATACAGAATTTATTCAGAAGGGTTAGGTTTAAAGGTTTAGTAGCAAATTATGTACTTATGGCTAATGTACGTTGGTAATAGAAAATATTTGGGTGGATTCATACGATAGTTCAATGGTTAGGTTGCCTAATTTTGGTATGGGTTCGGAGTGTTTATCTATATGCCACTTGGGTACGATACAGAGTGGAAGAACAGCATTGAGTGAAAAGAATTGAGCTGGAAAATCGATTGGTAAATGTTGTCCGTGATTTTTGTTGAAATGCCTTGATTTTTAAAAGTAAATGCTCTGAAATGCCGGGCCCTGCTTTTGACTTTGGTTCTAATGAATAAGGCATGCGATTTGAAGGATAGTTTATGGTCAAATAAGGTTCTATATATTTGCAGTTGTAATGGGTGGGATTCCGGTTTGATGGATATTACTTTTGTGAAAGGGAATAAAGAGTTTGGATATTGTAGGATTTATTTCAATTCGCTATTTACGAAACCAGTTTTGTAGGAAGTTAAATGCTATTTGTAGCGAGTTGAGTGTAGTAGAGAGGGTATATTGATATGCCATTAGTGCGTAAATTGAAGAGGATATATGGCGGAATCGAAGTGTGTTGGATAAGGATGAAATATATCCTGGCTATAAAGATTATAGTATAGGGGAGAGTGAGGTTCACTTTCTGTAAAGGGAATGTTGTGCAATTTGTAGTATTAGTGTTTGGCTATTATTCCGCCATATGTTATTTGTTATATGTAAGTGTGTAAATCAGCTTGTTACTTTCAAGGATCGGCCCCGTTACTCTAAAGTACCATTAATTATATCCCAATGGTGAATGGTCTCGGTCACCCATCCAAATGCTAACCCGAACTAACCGCATCTCTGATGATGTATGATTTTGTCAGTCATGTCTTTGTAAATTCTAGTATTTTACACTAATTTCTATTTTTTATGTACATGATTCGTAATTCGTAAGTATTTATTAAATTCATAATTTTTTATCAATTTTTCATTTTTTCAAGTGTGAGAATTTTCTTCAATAGCTCTAGAACTTACCGGTAATATGTTTAACTAATTTAATATAATATAATTTTCTAGCAATAACTTTTTTTTATTTATTCCGAGGTTTTGTTACAGCAATTTTTCTAATAAATTTCCAAAATATATTATTATAATATATTAAATTAAATTATGCCCATACCAAGTTACCAAATTGCTATAATTTTTTTCAAGGTCCTCGAATTTTATTTAATAATCATTCAGATTTTAATTTTTTTTTTCTGTTCGTAAAATTTTCTGTAAATTTTATAAAAAAGAAACTCAAATTTCTCAAGATGTTTAGAATTTTACATATATTAAACCAAAACGTTTTTGATTCATGGACAAACTTTTTTAGTACTAGGATTAGTTTTTGAAGTTTCTTATGTATGACGAGTGTAAAAACTTGATGTTTGTAACACAATAAAGAATCTATTCTTTTCTAATATACAATTTTCTTGCTGTTATGAAAAGAGATATTTTTCAATGTTTTTTTTAAATTATAGATATAAAAACTATTAGACATATATTAGATAATTATATAACGTTCTAGAATTTATCATATATTTTAGATTTTTAGTATTTTCTATTATATGTTATTTTTGGGATATGTAAGAAAACATTTTGAAAAATTTTCCTTTAGGGCGACAAAATTTTTCATCAGCTCTACAATTTTCCAGCAATATTTTACCCAGATGTCTATCATTTTCTAGCAAAATAACTTAAAATTATATAATTAAAATTTGCAACTGTTGAGTTTATGATCTTTGCTTCGTGCACAGTTTACTGAAGCATTATCTTTATTGTTGATATTATTCATAAACCGCATTTCTTGACTTTCTAGATTTCAGAATTTTACAGCAATTTCTGCAATTTCAGACCTTTTTCTAATTCTTTAACAATTTCTCTTCGAAATTTTAAGAATTTTTCGAGGTTCCAATGATTTTCTTCCAGTTTTCAACATTTTTTTCTATTTTTTGTTTTACTTATTTCAGATTCTTTTTAAATTTTTTTTCTCATTATTTTCCATGTTTCTAAAATTATGAAAGAAAAATTCTTTCATTTTTCGAGAATTTTCTTCGGGAGTTGTAGAATATTTCAATTATTATTCTAGATTTCTACAATTTGTATGATTTCATCGGCCTTGCCTTTGTTAATTGTAGTATTTTGTAGCAATTTATTTTTCACATTTATATTATTTTCAAGTTCCTAATTGCTAGGCATTTTGTTCGAGATTCCAAAATTTCTCAGATTTTTTTGTTCCAGATTGCTACAATATTTTAACAACAAATTCTGAGAAATCTGAACTTTTATTTTAGACATTTTTAATACTTTATTTTAGACAATATCAATAATCAGTTTTTGAGCAATTTTTCTTGAAAGTGTGAGAATTTTCTTTAACATCTCTAGAACTTTCTAGAAATATTTCCCTGATTTATATAATACTAATAATTTTCTCTTCAAAGTGCGAGAATTTTCTTTAGAACCTTTAGAATTTGCAGTAATATTTTTTCACATTTCTATTATTTTCTAGGAATGTTTCTTTCAGATTTTTAGAATTTCGAAAATTTTCATCAACAAAATATATTAAAATCCTTTAGTTTGTTGTAGAAAAATAAACTAATAATTTTAAAATACGAAAACATTTCTTGAAATTACAACAATGAGTCTTACGAAGTTGTTTCAAGAGGTTTCAAAAAGTAGCTTTTTAGTCTTAGTAAGACTCATTGTTGTAGATTCACGAAATGTTTTCGTATTTTTAAATTATTTACACCAATCTTTTTGTCTCTGTATATTATAGCTTAAAAAGCAATAATTATATTTTTTTATTTTGCAGTTCTAGGAACAAATGCTTCAATTGTTACATATATAAATGAATAAAATAAATACACATAATAGTTTTCGTCTTGATTGGCAAATAATCTGTCGCAACTTTTAATATCAGATTTTTTTAAAGTTTGTATGATATCTGTATTGATGCGATCACTAGATTGAGATATTATACTAAGAGACATTTCTGGATGATATTGATCACTAGTGAAAATTGGATATTGAGTTTTAAAAATGATTTTTATTTTTAATATAATAAATATATTCTTTGAACCTAGTATGAACGTTTCTTTTTGTTTTGCCTAAATATAATTACAAGTACTACAATTAATTAAATAAATGCCCCGAATTAGTATTAAATAAATTTTTATCGCTCTACAATTTTCCAGCAATCATTTTCTAGCAATATAATTTAAAATTGTATAATTAAAATTTGCAACTGTTGATTTTATAATCTTCGCTTTATGCACAGTTCACTAAAGCATCATCTTTATTGTTAATCGCCATTCTTGTCTTATTTTGTCATCTTTTCTTTCTAAATTTTAGTATTTTACAGCAATCATCTTAACACCTTTCTATAAGCCTTCAATTATTTAGGTTCCTTGAATTTCGGAGGCGTTTACTTCGTGGTACAATTTTGATTTTTAAATAAAGAAAACTTAACTTTTTTTATAATGTAATTGAAACTAGCCACGAGAAATTAAAAAAAATAAGTGGTATAAAAAAGTTAAGTGTTTTCTTTATTTAAAGATTTATGTTCCAGATTTTAATTTTTTCTCGATTTTCTTTTACATATTTTAGGAATTTTCTAAAAATTTCTTTCGTAATCTTTTCCAGATTTCTAAAATGATCGTTTCTTTTTTCCCATGATTTCATCAGTCTTGCCTTTGTAAATTCTAGTATTTTGTAGTAAATTATTATTCCAATTTATATCATGTTTAAATCCAAATTGCTAGAAATTTTCCCAGAATTTCTTGTCCAGATTTCTAAAATGTCGTAACAATTTCCAAAAACTTTTATTTTACAATTTTAGAATTGTCTAGTATTGTATTTGGGATATAATCAAAACTTTTAAGCAACAATATATATTGTATATAAATTAAAATTTTATTATTAAAATTTGCAATTTTATATTTAATGTTATGATTTTTACTTGGTTTCTTGGTCTTTATTATTTATCACGACTCTTGCTTTATTTTGTCGTTGTTCTCTTCAAAGTGCAAAAATTTTCTTCAACAGCTGTAGAATTTGCAGTAATATAATTATTCCAGAGTTCTATTAATAAAATATAATATAATAACCCCTTTGTAATCGAAACTACTTATGAAAGTAAAAACTAAATTTTTAAATAATTAAAGTTAAGTGATTATAATTTTTAACTTATTTTATCTTATCTAGAACTACGAACTCATAGGAGTTAAGTATCGGTTTTAAATTCATATGCCAAAATAATACTTTGATAAATATTGTTTAGTTTTGTGATTTAGTTATTAATGTCTGAACTGCTTTTTATGCCGGTAAGAAAATCATCTACAAATATAATCCATGTCCTTGGAAAATTATTTAAGATGTTTAAACAAATAAAATTCTGAATAGCTTTTCGATTTTCAAATTTTCAAAAAGTTTAGGTTCACAACAATTGTATCGCAAATTTATTGCTTTTTTAGGTGAATGAAAATTTACAGTGAAATGCGATTTACCCTGTATAACAATTGCAACTTTGGTATAATTCACCCTGTATAACAATTGCAACTCAGTCAAACATATTTTTAGGTTGTACCCTTAAGGGTTCTCCATAGTGTAACGATAATGGATTTTAAAAACGTACGTTAATAAACCCAGAATCTTCCATTCATACACTAATGTCTTACCCTGTATAATATTTACTACAATATAGTAAAATTTAATAATCAATGAGAAAATTGTTATTGCTAAATTGCATTTTGATGTAAGATCAAAAACAACTATTAAGAGTATAACCTAATAAAATTTAAAGTTAAATGTTGTCATAAACTAGTTAACAGCTGCTAATATTTTATAATATGGAAACGTTGTATTGAATGCAGTGAGTGTACTCAAATGATTTAGTAATTTTGTATTAAATTTAACATTTTCATTAGTTTAGTGACTTACATCGTAAAGTTCAATTATGTACCAAGATACCTGTATAGATACAAATGTAAGTAATTATTTTTTCTTTCAAAACCTACATGTAGATAACAGTGTAGAATGTATTTTATTTAACCTCAAAAGTTGGAGTGTATTTTCGTACGACGTCGTGTGTATTCTTTTTATAATTCTCCAGACTATCAATGATTTTGGATGTTTTCTTGTTGATTGTTTTGTTTTTTTTATTTGATACTCTGTTTCCAACTGCTATTTTTAAATTGAATTAATATTTATTTGTTTCAGTTAATTAACAATTTTATACTTCTTATATTATTTACTTTTATTTGCAATACATTAATTACTTTACACGCTTTATCTTTTTAAACTGTTAATATAAAAATTTAACTAAACGTAAATATTTAATTAATTATAATCAAACATAAAATATAATGAATTTACGTTATTTCGATAAAGGCTATATGATCATATAATAAACTCTATGAGTTATATTAACAATGTTAAATAATTTAATTATTTATTCTAAAATCAATAGAATTTATATAATTGTATATGCAGTAATAATATTATTAACTGTTATAATTTATTAGTATATCTCCATTAATTTTTATTTTCTGTTGTATAAAGCATGTTCTACACATCAAAATTTAATTCAATGTAAATTAAATGAATACTTTTTCATAAATAGCTTTGCTATATAAAACATATATAAAGCATTACCTAAACAGTTCAAATATTTTAAGTAGTCTCATAAATAACTAATATTTTAGGATTGTATAAAATCTATAAAATTATTTAGAATTACTAAGCTAGATTAAACATTTATAAAACAATAATAAACAACGGACAGCATCCTCTATTAGATTAATAGTCAATTATATTATAGGAATTGAAATTTTGTTTTAAATGAATTTATATCATTCATTCTGTCGAGGTATTAGCCATAGAAGAAGTTTGAATAAGTGATTTGATTTGTTGTCTTAGTACTTAGACTCATTGTTGTAGATTCGCGAAATGTTTTCGTATTTTTAAATTATTAGTTAATTGTAATTGTAATTTGTATTTTTATTTAAAAAAATTGAGTATTATTTGAGTATTCTCAAAGAAATTACAAAATAACTGTTTGTAATCCCTTTGAGAATGGTCGTCATTGACCGAAACACGTGTCAGGAAACTGAATATTACAATATGAAACTAAATAAGTGTTTTAATTTAAAATTACCTAATATTATAATTTCGTTTCATCAAGAGTGCAGTGAAGAACGTATATACCGTATTAAAAAATTTGTATTTTTGTTTTGTTTTTAAGAGAAAATACGGAAAACAAAAACAGCAGCGAATAAACACCTACTTTTGGTGCATATATACCAAGAGCTCTTCCAACAAAGAATAGAAGCTTAAAGTTTCAATCCAAAATCTTTAGTGGCTTTTGAGATACAAAATTGTCCATTTGGATAGATGGGTCCTCAAACCATGTATTTCCATTTAACTTTCAGATTCAAAAAGTCACAATTACAATACTTCCTTGTGTTTCGTACAGGGAAAGTAAAAAAGTAATTGATTGATTGTTGAGGCACTTAAGTGTTGAAAATCCATATTCTCTATTTAGATGTTAGAAAATATTTTCTTCGCCTGAAGAAGCCAGTGTGGCGAAACATATGTAGTGTTTACAATAAAACCAATTTGAAAATCTAACAGTTTTGTTATCAAAATAGAAAAAAGTAATTCATATTGCTATAAAATTCTATATTACTAGTATATCAAAACATTTGAATAAGGTCTGAACTGTAATATAATCATTAATTACGGAGAGAATATATAAACATGTTTTATTATTACGCATTATCTAAGTTTCAATCAATTCAGACATGGGCTCTTGTTCGGTGCAACCGTAACCCAATAACACTATGAAATTTATTGACCACTTCCCACCTTCGCGTGCCAAAAACCAATTTCCACGCGCCCATGCCCTCCACCTACTTGCCAATACAAACACGTCAAAAAAATAAATATATGTATTGCAGGACTTGCCCCCTTACATGACTTGCAGGGCCAGCTATATTAATACCGGCATGCAGCAAAAAAATAATGCATTTCAATTGTCGAAACGGTAAACGAGTTGTTGGCGTTTTTAATGTCCCTCACCCTTCGTGAATTGTTTAATTTATTGTTCCTGTTCCCCACTTGATAGGATAATAAAAGCTATAGAACGACCTGTATTATTCTACGTACGGTGCGTTCTGGTATTAAAAACGTTGCAGTGATACCATTGAGGTAGATCTTGTGTGTTGTTGTTGACACCGCGATTTGGATTATCATTATTAAGTGTAATAACTGGAGCGTGTGCAGTGTGTTGTTTAATATTTAGTGCGATTATTATTATGGAAGAGGCTAAGGTATTTATGTTGTTTAATTATATGGATATAAGGATTTACAATTTCTGATACAATCGCTTACACCAGCTTTGTTATTTCTAAACTAATTAGATAATTCATATAAAAAACATATGCAAATATTATATAGGCTTAAAACAAAATAGAGTTTTTTTCACATAGTACTCTAGGAAGAGTAAATACATCTTTGAAAGATTTTCATGTAACTTGCCCGTAATTTAAAAGAAACTGCACTTTATTGGTATCACACACATCTATCATAAAAACAAAGTCTGTAATATTTAAAAGTTGTAAGAAATACTTATAGTGTAAATAATTTAAAGCCCAATTAATAGATTTATTTAATTTAATAAACTACGAAATTGCTTCAAATATAACGAGAATAGAAATATATTTTGAAATAAATCGAATTTAAGTACCTAGAACTTCTACAACAGTACTTATTCCCCAGGAGGGTTTACATTTACTGTATAATTAAAACACAATTTTATAATTTAAATGAACATTTCTTTGCCGGAGGAAGCCACACTATGGCGAAACAATTGCTTGTTACGTTGTTGTTTAAATTACTTGAGTATTTGCGTAACTGTAAATAGCATGACGAAATATTTTCTGCTTAAAATATTGTAGGGTTAGCTTTCAATAATTTTAGAAAATAATGCATGCGACAACACTTTTAAAATACGTGGT
The DNA here is from genome assembly GCA_963969525.1 of Ontholestes murinus. Lineage (NCBI taxonomy): Eukaryota > Metazoa > Arthropoda > Insecta > Coleoptera > Staphylinidae > Ontholestes > Ontholestes murinus. Next base: position 49,024,883 of record OZ018389.1, on the reverse strand, counting down.
GAAACATTTCCTTTGACTTAAAAAAACGAAACTAATCAAGTAAATAGAGAAAAATTGTGAAACAAACCAAGTGTAATTTAATTTAAACTATATCAAACATTTCATAAAAGATATTTTATAGCAGTATGAAGTAATTTCAATGTAAATTTGAAACTACATCAATTAATATAATAATAAATAAAAGGACTATGATATTAAACTGAAGGAATAAAACCATCATATAAACAAACAAATCAATTATAGGTGTATATATTCTTCCAATTAATACAGGATTCTAACATAATCCAAAGCCAATGTACTTGTCAAAGTAATTTCATTAACATACAGTATCAAATGGGTTACCTAACTACAGCATACTTGACAGATCGTTAATATAAATTAGGATCAATAATATCCCCAAAATTGAACCTTTCGGTACCGACTCCATAGACTGTAGGAAGATATTACCTTCTGCAATACACATGGCAAAATGTTGAATACAATTTCATTAAAAGAACTGCATGGGAAACGCAATTTAATTCTTCAGGGAGTTACAAAAAAGATGACATGTTAATGTTAATGTGTTTTTGAATATTGCTTTGATAAAACATGATGAAACTCCATAATACATTGAAATAAAACAATATAGTTGAGAGGGTTTCACATTTATTGTTGAGGAGTATCATCTGCCTGATGAAACCACTATGTAGGGAAACATTTTGCAGTTTTAAACAGTAAATGTGAAACTCTCTCAACTGTGTTGTTTTATCTGAACCGCGTTTTTCTTCAAAACAATCTAAAGTTTACACTACAATGTCACTTATAGCTTTAATCGTTGAACTATCTTTACAAAACCAATCTACAACATTTTTTGAGTCTTTCCAAGAATTGGGTCAACCGTAGTTGAGTATTTTAGCAAATATCCGTAGAATAGATATCGATCGGTAATTATTTGGACTAGAGCTGTCGCTTTTCTTTTATACAAGTTTTCTCCTGAAATTTTGAATATAAGTAATGTAATGTATTTGTATTGTATCTTGATTATAATTATTATTGGTCGCCATGGTTGTTACTGCAATATGCATGTCAATTTGACTTACATAGCTTCAAAATATTAACAAGTGAACAGATAATGCAAATTGTTAAATGGATTAATGGAGGCCATTCCATGAATGAAATCGCAAATAATTTGTTTGTTTTGGCATACGATGTTACAGTAAACATCAGTTCGGTCTTTTATGTTATACATTTCTTTGAGAAAACTGGTTCTGTAAATCCACCAAGTGCTCAAAGGAACGAAGGCCTAAAAGTGAAGTAGTTGAAATGCGGGATATTATGGTTTATGAAATTATAACAGAAAATAACACGTATCAACAAGAGCAGAAAATCCAGAATATAATGCCGGAAAATTAAAAGTACATAGACTACTTAAAATGAATGGTTTTAAAGTTAAACAACAAAATAAGAGGTTTTCGCGGATAACCATTGTCGTCGAATGGAATTTTGTAAAGATGTGATGGATAGAATAAACAATAATTACGAATTTCTTCGAAATATTCTGTTCAGTGACGAATGACGACGACATGGTCGTCATAATCCTTCGGTAGTGAGATACACATCCCAAGAAAACAAGCACCGAAGAATAAATTTAAGAACTGAGTACACCAAAAACTTAACGTTTGGAGCGGCATTCTGGAGGACACTATTATAGGACTACTTTTTATTGAGGGTATCTAAATAACCAAAAGTATTTGGAACGGCTTACAAGATATTGATATGGTCAACCTCAGATTAAAAATTCATTAAGCCACTCAAAATATAATTATAATAATTCATTACATGTATTTGCTGATATTTCACAAGGTTATGTCTTCTTATTAGAGACTCTACAGTTTACAATTTCTCATATTGCATTAGGCCTAAAAGCTGACTTCCTTAAGTGTGCGTTATTTGCTTTCAACGTGCGGGTTTCAATTGCTTGTATCTATTCTTTATACTTCTTACTTCGAGATTAGGAGTTTTATTTTAAGATTCAGTTTCATTCGATGTATTGTGTCTGTCTTGTTTAAATACAGAGTTTTGTTTGTCTTGTTTAAAGACAGACTTTTGTTTGTTTTCAACTAGCTCCAGTAACTCAAACCACAATCCATCAGACACTATGGATCATAAAATAGTATTTCATTATATAAAATTATATAAAATTTCTTATCTTGGTTTAAAATAAAATTCACTTTGTCTGTTATAATTTATTATTTCTTCTTATCTGTTAAACAAACAAAGTGATTTTTAGTTTCAGCCAAGATAGTTCAAAAAATGTTTCACCACGTGTTAAGTAAGCAATATATTAAATAAATTAAATTGCTTGTACTACCTTCTCATGCATTTGTAGCTTATTTTTGATAACTGTTTTTGATTAATTCTTAATAATAATACGATCACTTCAATGGGTGGCGGATATCCACTCCTAGGGAAATAGTGCAACATTTAGACAATAAATAGCACCCTTAAGGTAATATATCTATAATGGTTATGGGGGCGATCCTTTAAAGTAACAAGCTCATTTACACACACACAAATACACAAATGACACATGGCGTAAATACCACGTGATCGATAGCTAAACACTACTACTACTACTAAATGTATAATGAATTAAATTAGTTAAAACTAAGGTTTTTTGTAATTTGCAATGAAAACTCTAACGCTTATCTAACTGACTATTCCAGAAGCTTTTAAATCGTCGCCAATTTCTGTAACATATACTCACGAAATTTGATAGAAAATTAATGGAAAGTGAACTTTTCATAGCAATAAAACAGGACTCAACGCACATCTAATCTAGAGCAAGCAATACTAAATGTTATCATTGATAATCCTCGCAGAAGTACTAGAAGATTTGCAGGATTAATTAATATTAACCGCAATAAGACAGTTCGCCATGTTTTAAAAGCTGATCACCAATACTGGTTATGTGAAGTTCAACCTTTTTTACATGGGAATTATGGGCAAAGAATAAATCTTTCCAACTGGTTTTTGGCTAGAATCCAAGAACAACTGGACTTCTACACTAATATCTACATATAGATGAAGCAAAAATCACTAGAGAGACAGTATTTAATAGCCACAAATTGTACATAAGGGCACATGAAATAATCAAACAATTTTGATTTTTTAACCAATTGATTAAATGCTATAAGCTATCGTATGTTCTTAATTAAATACTTCCCAGTGAGCTTGAGGATATAACAGTGGATATTAGGTGTAATTTAATAAACCAGCTCACTACAGTGAGAAGATGTTTAAATAAAAATACCATCAGCACTAGATTGGTCGTGGTGGTCCTATTAAAGAATGAAAGATTTCCAGATCTAAATATTTTGGATTCCACTAGAGGTTACTTCATACATTGAAGAAAATGGCGACCACTTTTTACATTTACTCTAGTAATACTAATAATCTTTATTGGTGCCTTAACAAGAATGAATTACACAGCTGGTTGTACATAAACTAAGTTTATTAGTGCTTCATGCTAAATCAGATTAAAATATATTTTATAAGTATCAATAAACTTTAGAAAACAATAAACTAGATATAAATCTAAAACACATATGAATTAAATTCGTAATATGAATACTCCTCCCAGATGTAATACTGTAATATGAGCTTGCTTATAAAATATTTTTTACTTACCACTCAAAAAATGGAAAATGTTGAGTTTTGACGCTATCTGGTAATACATTAAAAGCCCTTAATGGCATGATATCTGACTTTCATCTGAGATGTGGTCAATCTAATATAATTCAGGTATATATTTGTGCCTTGCCAATATATGGTATCGAATCGTCGAATGGCCCCATGCTAGCAACGTATACAACATGTGACTCTGGAAAAATATGCCACAACTAACACTTCCTTAGAAAATACTTCAGACAGGTTACGAATCATAAAAGTGATAGGGAATAGCTTACCGGCAAGAGCATTACAGTAGGCTACCCAAGACATTTGACAATCCAATTGCACACCCAAGAATTTCGCAGATTCCTTTTGATTAATTCCCTTTGCTAAAGTGAAAGTAAGGGATTTGGTTCTAGTATCATTTAGCTTAACACGATTACTAATGAGCCAACTTGAAGCCATTATTTCGGATGAAGATATTACAAAATTTTAGTTAAGGGTTCCACAATTATACACAATAGTTATTTTTACTACATTAGTTCGAAGTCTATAAATATCTCTGCTTAGACTAGGCTTTAAGTATTTCTGACGCCGCTTACACACGTTCGCAGAGATTTAAAATGTTGCTTACAACTAGGAGGATTCATATACATTAAAATTATAGGATCAACACCGGGTTCTGACAATGAATTCCCAATATTAGTACCACTGATTACGAAATGGATTCGCTTAAAGAAATATTGACACAGTATAGGGTTTCTGAATGTTTTTAATATTGTACTACAACAATGTTTCACCACACAGTGGCTTCATCATGTAGATTGTCATCTATCTGATTTTCATCTACCTGATGAAGCCACTATGTGGTGAAACATTGTTGTAGTACAATATTAAAACATTCAGAAACCCTACACTGTGTCAGTATTCCTTTAAGTGTTATTATGGAGTTTCGACAAGTAACAGCCGCATCAATCCAATACGAAATGGATTCAAATTCATTTGCTGATATGCGGACAGTTTTCAGAGTTTATAAGGTTATGTTAACAACAAAGCATTTGGTTTGAAATTTTGTGCTTTGACTTAAGCATTATTAGCTTCCAGCTTAGCCGTTTCGATTGTGTACATTTTTCTATAATTTTTACTTATATCCCTAAGTTCTTCATCCTGGTTTTATTTGTTTAAATCGGGGATTAAAGATAATCCCTCAGTTTATCATTAAACCATTTAATTTGATTTGCTTGATAAGAAGTTTTAATTATTTTTTCAGTTATTAGTATTAGTTATTGTCTTGTGATTTATTTTATTGCTAGTTTCAAATTGAGGAGTCGAATATTGAGTTGAGTCTTAAAGCATTTTAGTTACGACCAATCGACACTTGTATTTTTAACCAACTTTATCTTCAGACCAATCGTCTAACCTGCATACCAATTGACAGAAGACACTTCAATTATCAAACTCAAAGAAATTTAAACAACAAGTTGCATAAAAGCCTGTAGCAATTTTAAAAACAAAGAAAAATATCCATTTTTGAAATGGATAGTTAGCTGTGAACAAGCTGCAATCACTTCAAAAACAAATATCTCTCAAAAGAAGGTTACGCCCTCAGACCACTACAGTCAGAATATGGTTGAATAAAAATATCATCAGATCTGGTTTATTCGTTGCCATCCTATTGAAGAATGAAAGAGCTCCAGATCTAAATATTTTGGATTTCTATGCATGGGGATTTATCAAACATATAGTTTATATAAAAACTTCAAAATTATATTTCACTAGAGGTGGATGCTTGCATTAAAGAAAATAGCGGTCACTTTGAACATTTACTCTAGTATTAGTGATCATATTGTTGTAATTTATTTCATTGCTAGTTTCAAATAGAGGAGTCGAATATTAGGTTGAGTCTTAAGTAATTTTAGTTCCGACCAATAGATATCTACACGTGTATTTTTAATAAACTATCTACAATCCAATCGTCTAACCTAAATATCAATTGGCACGAGACAATTCAATTGTAAAACTCAAAGAAATTTATGTGACAAATCGCATTAACGCCTGCGACAAGATCTTGAAAAACAATGCAACTAGCTATAAGAAATGGATAGTTTACCACAACGTCGTGCGAAAACGTTCATGGTACAAACTCTGTGAACAAGCTGCAACCACTTCAAAAGCAAATATCTATCAAAAGAAGGTGATGTTCTCAATTTGGTGGGATTACAAAGCCGTCGTGTATTTTGAGCTGTTGCCACAGAACCAAACCAACAAGATGCGTTGTAATATGTCGCTAATTGGATAAATTGAATAAAGCCATCAATGAAAAGCAAAAGCGAGAATTGAGAAATCGTAAGGGTATTGTGTTCCACCAAGACAACGCGAGACCAGACCAAAAATTGCTGCAACTTGTTTCGATTTATTTTTGGAAAAATCTTTGGATGGTAAAGAATTCAATTCAGATAATAGCACTTGCTTCATTTTTGATAAGATATGTCTGAAGTTCTTTGAGCGTGGTATCATGACGCGAAGGATAGCAAAGGTCACCAAAAAGTTTAAACTTCTTAAATTGTTATGCTGAGAAATAACCGTGTTAATTAGTATAGCATTCAGCAAACGTGTGAAATATAATTATATCCTAATAATTTAATAAGCGAAAATTTCATGATAATGCTTGAATTTAATTTTAAACAATTCGTTATAACGATTATGTTTAGTAGTCTTTCTCATGATTTTTATTGTGTAGATCCGGGTTCATTTTAAAGTATTTAAATAAATAATTTTGGCACATTTAATTACGTATTAATTAAATTAGTTATCGTTATTTAGTTTAATTAATTTGTTACGTCATACAATATGGGTTTATGATATTAATTAATGTTTCCCTAAAATGTAAAGTACTAAATAATTAATTTAATCAGTGTCAACCTGTTATTTTCGCCATGAAACATAACATCGACTAATTAAAATTTTAAATTATTAAATTATAAGTGAATAGGTATTACATATAAACATATCGTAGTTAAAATAATGTTAGTAATCCTAAATAAACAATCATTTGTAATTTTGATCAAATTTACTTAACTTTCATATAAATCGTATTTGAGTACACTGTTTTATTCAGGCTCAATTTATTAGGTAAATTAAAAAATACTTAAAACTGGGATTGCAATTTATTTTATATCTGTGTGAAATTAATATTTTTATTTGCATAATTCACAAGGTAGTAAAAAGAATGCAATGCGTGTATTCGTGAGTTTCCAATAAAATTTTACTACAGCTAAATTTTTCTAAATATATTCAAAAGAAACATTTTATTCAATTTATTTTACGGCAATTATTATTATTACATCAGTTAGAATAAAGCCATGGCTAATTGTAATATTGTAATAAGATTTATTGTTTTTAATTAAAAAAATCGAATCCTTTATTCTGTTCATGTAGAAAAACCTTACTTTAGGATTAATAAAATTAACACATGGGTTAGAATATACGTCCCACCCGTCTCACATATTTATTTCAAAAACCCTGCTTTAAAAAAATTATACTATATGCACTAACAGTTGGCACATTAAAAAAACCTGAAATTCTTACGCAGAAAATCCTCGGCAATGCACTTTTTTGCTATACATTATTATTCAGTAATATGATACACTCTACAAAGTTATGTTTTTATACATCCAAAAAGATTAAGTCCTAAGATTCCTAGACTGTTCTGAAAAAATAATGTTTCTTCATCTAAAGAAGCTATAATAAAATAAGAAATTTTTATTTTTGAAAATCATAAAAGTTTTTACTTTAACGTTAGAAAGTAAACAGTCACATTGTATTCCTGGAAACAAAAGGCCCCTATAGATAGAAGATTGCCACTATTTTTAAAAGTAATCATCACATAATAAATATGATCAGTCGCTCGCGTCGAAATCGACTACACATTTAACGGTACACTTATTTACAGGAAAACAAGATAATGAACACAGCGTCATCTACTGGTCTAGACGAGACCAAAGTGCCCATGAACATTGCCGACGTGGAGAGCAGTATCGACCGAAAAAATAAAGGCGGCGGTGGACTGAAGAAACACAGGAGGCAATTTAGGTGCACTATACCCTACTTAATCAACACCCTTTTGGTAATTCTAGGTAAGTGAACTTACATAACTTAGGCGTAATTTCATTAATTCCGATTAAACTCTCATCGGCGCGCTTTATAATTTATAACCTTTGTTAACTGTGCGAGTGTACGTTCATTGTGCGCTATGAATGAAGCGCAACGGCCTCGACTTTAATTCGTTAATCGTTGGCGTAGTAATGAGGAAGTGAAAGCCCGCCAAATTTCGAATCTTGGCCCCCCTTTGATCAAACGTAACTGGTTCAGGTATTGATTTTCTGGTAACAGTGAAAGCTACATGGTTTCGTGTGTGTTTATATAAAACGGTAGATCGTTACAAACTTGATGTCATAAAACCCTCAATACAATTCTAAATTACCTCAAGACAATAACCTTCATCATTATTAACAATATAACTACTCCAAGTTGCAATTAAAACACAATTAGCTTATGAAATTCCACCCGTGATCTGATGGCTAATTCACTTTTGTTTATTAAGATCAACCCAAATGTAACTTTTGTAAAACAATTTTGTACGTTATTACATTTGTATTTTAGATACAATTAAAGTTATCTGCATTTAAAGGAACACATTTATTAAATCTTAAATGAAGATTATAATATTTAACTTAACATATTTTTTAATATGATTTTAAATACTAAATCATTATAAATAATGAATTCATTTTTTAATTAATTAGATTATTGATTCAAACACTTGGTTTCACTTGTTTACAATTTATGACATTCTCAAGGAATTGAAATTAGTTGGAAAAAAATTAAAAACAAGTTATACAATAAGAAGTGTTTTAATCAATAATCTAATTAATTAAGCATAGAAAAACAGAAAATTGAATAGTCTTGGTTAAACTATGAGATAATTTAATATATTTATATGTTATAAACAATCGGAAGTAGATTTTATTTTCCTTCCAAGAATAGTTTAGATACAGAAGTCGCTTCTAATGGTTATGTTAAGTATTTGTTATTTGTAACAAGTATTTTGACAAATTAAATTAAACACCACTATTAATAACACTTTTTAAATCAGGATGAGTAGTAGGTTGGATATGCTTTTTAACGATGGTATCTAGAAAAACACTTAAAAATGAATTTCATCCTTTTTTTGAATCGTTTAGTAAAAATGGAGACCGCTATTCGGAATTTTTTATCATCGCATCCTCATATTTGTTTAGGTTTGGCCATAAAATGAACGGAACGTAATTCAGTTAATTAGATGAATGTGGTTTCTTATAAGTAAAATAGGAGGTAGTAAGTAACAAGTTCATTTAGCAAACATTAAACATAAAAACACGGCAAAAGAACCACCCTGTCGATGGCTAAACTACAACTACAACTACTACTAATTCTTAAGATTCAGAACAATGTAGAATAATATTTTTATATGGTGTTTAATCTTTGTAGAACGCATTTTAACAAATTAAATTGAACTATACTATAAATAACAGTTTTCAAAACAGTACGAAGAGCTTAAATATTTTCTTTAATTATTACGTTCAGGAAAATAAAAACTAAAAATCAACAAATCGACTATTAAAGATGACGTTAGAAAATCGTCTAAACTTTTTAATCATTATGGGTAATTTATTTTGAAACTAATATTATTAACTTCTTATCAGTATTGAGGCTACATATCTAATCTTAATTGTAGTTAGTATACAGGGAGTTTAGAATCCTAAAAATTTAAATAAAATTTTATAGGATGGAGTTCAGTGTATATTTTTACTATCTTAATAAAAAATACTGAATTTAAAATATACCAAGTAAATATGGTTTGTCCTTCTGAATGCTTCCAATGTGATCTTCATCTTAACCTCTTTAAAAGCATTACTAAACAAAATAAAGTCATGCATCACTTAATGAAACATAATTTAGTTTTACTTATTCAAAATGAATTTAAAAGTAAAATCAAGTGTTACTAAACAATGTTTAGTGAGTGCCTACAAAAATAAACTTTTTCCCTTACAAAAACACAAGATTTTAAAAAGTATTTTTCATGCTCAATTGAAATATCACTTTAGTTTTTTCTGGCATATTTTGCATCTGACGGTAACCCTTTCCATTGTAAAAAAATGCTAATGAAAATACTGCCCATGACAAAGAACTCTCAAGACATTCCAAGGAGTAGTTTAGGTGAAAGTTCTAGAAGTGTATTTATAATAACATGCTGCATGAAATAGCTTTAAAAGATTATATAACATGTATCATTAATTTACGATAGTTGTTTATTGTATACCTTAAAAAAAATAGCAACATACATTTTTTAAAGTAAGCCAGGCGTAAGCAATCACAACATTTTTAAGCCTCAAAAGTTTATTTTTTTAAGAAGTTGCTTTATAATGATGTAAAGTATTCGCCTTTATCTTAATCGAAATTAGAGCATATAATTTTGAAAAACAACAAGCTACGTTTGCTATTCAGGGGCTATAACAGGGCCTTGTAAAGTAAAATAAATAAAATAAATAAATAAATATATTCATCAGCCATTAAGAACCAAAATTGTACTCCTATAAAAGTTCTTCTTTATCTTCTTCTGAATTTAGTTCTGCAATCTAAAACATTCGATACATAATGTTTAAGTTGTCACTCACTAACAAGTCACAATGCTGCTTATTAAGTCTTCGCATATCAAAACATTCTTCTCTCTACGGATCACAAATATTTTTAAGGGAGAAGTGTTGGCGATGGTTCAAGAAGTATATTTGTAAAAACATGCTTCATTTCATAGCTTTATACAATTGTAGAACGATTATCACAATATTAGGTTACTTTTCTGTTTTAAAATTTATTTCAAGTTCAATATTCTATAATAATATTTATGCGTATGAATATTATTTATGAATAGATGTGCAATCTAAAATATTCTATACATTATGTTTTAAGTTGTCACTTACTAGAAGGTCATAATGCCGGATTAAGTCATTGCATATCAAAACGTGAATGCACACTTCTCTTTGTGGATCACGAAGATTTTTAAGGGTGAAGTGTAGATGATAGTTAAAGAAGCGCAATTGTAAGAACATGCTCGATTTTATAGCTTTAGTCTGTAGAACGTTTTACCACAATATTGCGATACTTTACTGTCTTCCAATTAATTTTTGAGCGACGTGTGAGGCGTGAGGCGCCACTGTTCATTAAAATCAAAAAATAAGGAAGAAGTTTATGTGAGTTTAATTTTGATGTCAAAAAAATGTATTTTTAAAAACAAACTGTTTTCCAGAGCTTTATAAGAATGCAGATCACCACTGTGTTAAAAGAAATGTCAACATACATTTTTTATCGACGATCTCTAAGTTTTTTATTCGATTTAACAGTCCGTCAAAATGTTTATCAACAATTAAGGCCCGAAATTGTAGTACTACAAACATCTTTATTTCTGTTTTACTGATCTTAATTTTGATTGCAAGTACAAGATTCTACACCATCTTTGATGCACTTCTTATAACACATCACTCAATAAGTCTCCGGTCTAACGAAGAAAACATATTTTGTTTTAGAAATTATACTTTATTCATCAACATACTCTTATTCAAGAGCGATAAATTCATTCCAACACTCCTTTAACTTTTCGATGTCCTTTATGTAAAACTATTTGTCTTTTCTCTCAAAATAATCCTCAGCTTCGACCATCATTTCTTCATTTGAGCTAAATTTCTTTCCCTGAAGCATTTTTTCATGTTTGCAAAGAGCCAGTAGTCACTGAGGAACAAATCTAAAGAGTACAGTGGATGGGAAGGCAAATCAAAGCAAAATTCTTTCCATTTAACAATTGTTATCATCGACTTGTTACACGAAGAATGGTCCTTGTGAAACAGCACTTTTTTCTAGTTCACGTGAGGCCGCTTTTTCTTAATTTCTGAACTCAATTAATCCAATTATGTCATGTAAAATTCTATTCGCATCCAAAAATACGGATGCCAAAATCTTGCCAGCCGATTTTTGAGTTTTTGGTCGCTTTGGACGACTTTTACCGGATGATGTCCACTTAGCTGACGATTTTTTTTATTCAGGCCTGTTGTGGTGGATCCATGTTTCATCCATTGTCACACCAATGCAAGAAATCCTTTTTATTTTCCTTGAACAACTCCAAACAGCGCTCTGAATCGTCGACGCGTTGTTGGTTCTGGCCCGCTGTAAGCAAATGCGGCACTAACTTCAGAAGCAACTTGCGCATGCCCACATTTTCATGTAAAATTGTAAAGACACTACCTTCTGATATCTTCTCTTTTTTGATATTTTTTATGTCTTTCGGAACAACTACCGATGTTGGGCGACCAGAGCGTTCATCATCGTCTATGCTTGTATGACCGCGTTTAAATTCAGAATAGCAATTAATAATAGTTGATTTTCCTGGTGCATAGTCCCCATAATGCTTAAGAGCCACTGTTTGGCTCCAACAGTATTTTTCCCCATCAAAAACAGTGTTTAATCAACACACGAAATTCCTTCCTATCCATTGTCTTGAAAATTATAAAACTGTGGTAATTAAAACGACTGTACTGTTTGAAGATTAGTACTACCCCAAAATCACATGGGTTTGTCAACAATATTTCTATATATGTGTTAGGCCGGGAACTTATTGAGTGATGTATTATGATTTTTAAGAGTGCTACAATCTAAAATATTCAATACCTAATATCTTAAATTGCCACTGACTAATTGGTTGTAATGTAAGGTCTTCGCATATCAAAACATTAAAAAAAATCGCTGCTGATCAGAAAAAGTTAAGGTGATAATTCAAAAAATGCATTTTAAGAACATATTCATGTCTTGGCTTTATAAGAGTGTAGAACATTTATCATAATGTTACAATACGTTTCTGCTTTATGCCTTCTAAAAAGCAACACCATTTTTTGAGAATGACGTTTTCATCAAAAACAAAGGAGAAGGGAGAAGTTTTCTTGAATAATTTTCTCACTTATCCATTGGTAAAACATTATGAAATTAGGTAAAGAATTGATAAACACTTAGTTTGTTTCACTGATTTTTTATATTTACTCGACTAGTTTCGCTTGTTATAGCATAATCACGAGTGATTATAAAAGAAACCTACATAAATAAACTTAAATTTGGTTCGTTCATTCATTCTGGTGCATTCCTGTTCGACAGTAGCGAGTAATAGAATAATTTACTTCTTCAAGGTACGAGTGGAGATCATCTAGGATGAACTCTGTCCAAATCTTATGGAGTCTAAATTATGTGTGAATATTATTTTATTATTTTTGTACATATTAGAATATTTTTGTTAGCAGTGAATTAAAACAAACAAACAAATAAACGAGTATAGGAGCAGTCTAAATTTCTTCATTGTCTAAAAAATAAATGTTAAAGAACATGCTGCTATAATTAATCACTATATTCAAAGAAGTTGCAACATACATTTTTAAAATATGATCAGACTAATTTTCCATTCGATTTAACCATAAGCCATTTAGGACTGAAACTGCAGTTCTACAGAAATTCGTTTAGTTTTGATTTCAAGTTTAAAATTCTACAACACCGTTTATGCATATCATATATGAGGAGTATTCCAATCTAAAATCTGCAATCCCTATCGTTTTAAGTTGTCACTGGCCAATTTGTCACAATATCTAATTAACCGCTCTTCCCATATCAAAAAGAATATTACAATTAAACACTCTGTTAGGGAAGTTGCATCATGTATTTTTGGAAGACAATTAGACTATTTTTTCATTTAATTTAACAGTCCGTCAAATGTTTATCAGCCATTAAGGACCGAAATTGTAGTCCTATAAAAATTATTCTTTGTGTTATTGATTTTAATTTTCAAATTCACAATTCTACAACAACGTTTATACATGTCATATATGATTTATGAACATTGTTACTATTCTAAAATATATCTATTTTTTTTAAGTTATCATTGACTAATAAAGTCATTATGGTGGATTAAAAGGTCTTAACATGAATAATTCTTTTACTTATTTGAGATGATATTACAAAAATATTCATTAAGAGCGTCTTAAATAAAATCGACACATATATTATGACAAATCAAGATAAAAAATTCATTTAAAAAATACTATGTTTAATTTTAACTATTTTAAATTCAACATGAAAAATAAACTAGATTCAATAATAGGATTTCATGTAAGGAATGTTTTATAGACCAATAGTATTATCTATATGTTGTAATTATGTGTTAGCAATCAAATACCATACACCCTTACAATATTACCAAAGATATTACAAAAGTGCCATCTATTGTCTAAAGGTTGCACTAGATCCCTATGAGTGGATAACCATCGACCATTAAAGGTATCTGTCAAGAGCGATAATAATAACAATAATAACGTAAGCATTAATTATTGTTCCCTGTCAACAACAGCCAGGGACCGGTTTCTATCTATTTTGAATCTCATCTGCGTAGCGAAGTTGGGGGCAGGGAGTATTTTTCTCCGAATTAACTATCGATTTCCTTTAGCCCCAAGATTTTTCTCAGAGGAAGTTTATTTACAGTCTGTCAAAATATTTGTCACCCATTATGGGCTGAAATTGTAGTCCTAAACCTTGTTGGCCAGATTTACCTAATTGTAATTGTTGCGTAAGCTACCAATACCATCACCATTAAGCGTTTTCTTAAAATCATAATGTTAGACAAAATTATTTACATATTTTGACTTGATATGCTTCAAACAATCTTTCTTCATTTTCATTTAGAGTTTTAAATATAACTTGCCTTAATTATTTTTCAACTCGTTTGCCTATAATAAAGGAATCATTTTTAAATTTACATGATTGTTAACAATTTTTATTTGAGATCTTTTAAGTAAGTTTACCTACATTATACCTCAATAACTTGGCAGAAGAACAACAAATGAATTTTAATTAATTAAACAATGGTTAGTTAATGCAATTTACATTGAGTGATAATAAAATGAGATACCACCACTAAAAGCCACTATTGAATACTATATAATAGATTTAAAAATTGAAAACATTGGATTTTTGTTTTTCTGATAACAATAGTTGCGCATAGGTTCTATTATATTTTGGATCACGTAGCATCAGGGTAGCACGATGAGATCAAAACTAAATCGAAACGGCTGTCGTTGATAGGGAAATAATAAATCAATAAAAAATGCGGAAAAAATACACTAAATAACATCGAAGAAATCTGGAACTCGCCCATTGCGACAGCCCTTATTACCTAGAATAAAAACGTCACAATTTTTGTATATAAATCTGTAAACGTTCTTAATATTGTACATAACTCCTTGAGAATGACCAACGGTCGAAACTAGTCGGAGAAATATAAAAATAGTGAAACATAACCAAGTGCTTAATTAATCCTTTTATTAACATAAAAATGTTTCACCACGGGTTAAGTTAGAAATTAATTAATCGTAATAAATCAATCGTTTCACATTATTATTGTTATAATTATCTATATTGATAATTGACTGTTATTTCCTGTGGATATTTACTCAATTTAGGGAAATCTAATGCTTTAGACAATAGATGTTACTTTAAAGATTTACCTAGATTTAACATTCGTTTACAATTACCTTGGCTTATTTCGATGTTGATTGCATGTCGGTTGATATGCGATAAATCTGAAAAAGCTGACGTCCATGAACCGAATCAGAAATAAATGCAATTACACATTCAATAAGTCATCGAATACATCATATGCGCATTCTTAGTTACTCATACCAATTGTCCAATTATAATCGGTTTGCGTTTTATTTCTGTAATACTGAATGACGCAAAGGCGTGCTCAGATAAAAGCCACAAAACAGCCCCCATTGTTTGCTGATTATTTCACACACCTGGTTTTACAAGCATCCGAAATTTATGGCGCACAGTAAAGAATTTCGAATGGTCCTAATGAATTACATTTTAGATCGAAGCGAAGTGCTGTTTACGGCCCTGCAAAGATAAATATCGCGTATATCTTATGAGTTATTAGCCTGACTAACGACTCAGAGGCTATTGTTAACATACATTACCATTCTTGATAGTTTTATGGCCATAAGCGGGCGTAATTAGGGTTTGTGTTGTTGGTGATTTATAATGTGTGCTTTTTTAACGTAAGGATTGGAAATTTTATTTCTATTTGTTTTATTTTATTTCTGTAACTTTAATATTAGCAATAATTGTTGTTAAATTTTAATATAATATCCTTAATTATATATAATTGATAGTGGAAGCCATTACTTTATGATTAGAAACTTTAAAAGAATCTGCACTTTGTTGATTTATATCCTGTGTGCATTGTCAAAAAAGAATCAGTTTTTTTTAAAGTTCCGTAATTGTATATAAATATACATTATATCTAACAGCAAGTATGTATAATATATAAACGAGTACTCTATTGTATTTTGTCGAGTAACTCTATTACATTGTTAAAGTTGTAAACAAATCGGCAATATGAAAATAATTAAGTTTTTATTTTGTCCACATAAATATAAATAAGCGCTTGACTGAGAGGTATTCCACGTGATGCTCTTAAATTCCCATTATAGAAGCGACTTTTTCCGGCCTAAAAGGGCTTCCTAAAATTCAGGTGGGCTTTGCAAGTCGGACCATTGTTCAACGATATAATGCGGTTAGCGAGAAAAGGGTGAAAAGGGTGGCTGGCAGCCATAATAACAATTCGGCCTGAAAGCCCCTAAACATTAATAATACTTTTTAGGAAGACGCCAAGTTACTGATTTTTATCCGCTAAAAAATTACGCTGTAAATTAAATGGACATTTGCAGGCATTAACGTGATATAATGGAAACATGTCAATTATTTAATATTGTTTTATGAATATACGAACATCTTTATTGACATATGAATACAAAAATAATGACATATTGTAATTACAAACACTGGAGTGTCTATGTCAAATGGCTATCTACTATTGGTTTTTCGGCCTATTCCTTATATTGATTTGCTTCTAAAAAGATATTATACGAGGATTCCAATTTTTAGTCCTAATCATAAATAGCAAAGATACTAGTTCTACAAGCGTATTTCTTTCTTTGCAAAAATATTCTAGTTTAATAATTATGCATAATTTAGGGAAATTTTTAAAAAGAGAATATATAGCAGATACTATAGAAAAGAAAGAAAAGGCAGAAAGACCTCTGGTCGATAGCCTTTTGACGAACTAACTCACTAACACATCATCCATTATTCATTATTTAAATGTAAATATGTATAGTTTGTCAATAAAAATGTGAATATACAGGGTTATTCACGCTATACGGCACGGAATATTGTGGCCAAAATACGTGACTTTCAAAAAGTTTCACTTTGGGGATATATGGGGGTCTATTAGGGCTACTTTTTAAAATTACTTTCATAATATACAGGGTGTCCCAAAAACCCTAAAAGTATCAAAGTTGTGTTTTTTTTAATGAAACACCCTGTATTTTATTGCATTTTTGGATCCTTCGATCAAAATAAGTGTGTGTTTTAATAAGGTTTTTATTACTTAAACCTTAAGGTTTTTGAAATAATTTGAATTTTGTAAAAATTTAACCTAATTTTCATGTTTCAAATACTTAAAAAGTAATTAAGTTATGCATACCAAATTTACACTGAAATGTAACAATAGATCATATTTTATTTTCCAAGTATAATAAATTTGACATCTTATACCGGGTGTAAAAGAATTGGAATTAAACAAATGAGAACTTTAAATGGCTATAACTTCATTTATTTAAATGGAACGCTATATTTGTTAATTTATCAGCAAATGCACGTTTTAATTACCTATCGAATGGTATTTATATCTTAAATGTTAAGTCTTCTCGTTTCTACAGAAAACGCCAAAATATTGTTTATTGCACCGTTTTAGTACTTTTTAAGTAAAAATTTTAATGTATCTAGTTTTCCATCATATTTAAAAACGTAAGATAATTAATTTAGTCTGTTACTTTAGTTTAAAAAGCCTGTCTTTTGTTATAGTTGTGTTATTTTGCGTTTTTGTGTTAGATCGTTAGTAATCGTTATTGTTTGAACATCGTTGTTGTATTTAATAGTAAAAAATGAAAATTTACACAGATTTTCTTATACTGGGGTTTTTATAACTGACACTTTCTTTAAATTGGTTTAATAGTCTCTCAAAAATGGCTGGCTTAGGGTGATTTCTTTCGGGAAACCTTTAAGTATAAACTCGACAAGCCAATAAACAATTTTGATGACATTCTCCAAGCATAAAGATAATGCGAATACCCCATTCTTTTGAGTAAATCTTCATTTTTTACCAAAAAATACAACAGCGATGTTCAAACAATAACGATTACTAACGATCTAACACAAAAATGCGAAATAAGACAACTATAACAAAAGACAGGCTTTTTAAACTAAAGTGGCATACTAAATTAATTATCTGACGTTTTTAAATACCATAGAAAACTAGATACATTAAAATTTTTACTTAAAAAGTACTAAAACGGTGCAATAAACAATATTTTGGCGTTTTCTGTAAAAACGAGAAGACTTAACATTTAAGATATAAATACCATTCGATAGGTAATTAAAACGTGCATTTGCTGATAAATTAATAAATATAGCGTTCCATTTAAATAAATGAAGTTATAGCCATTTAAAGTTCTCATTTGTTTAATTCCAATTTTTTTACACCCGGTATAAGATGTCAAATTGATTATACTTGGAAAATAAAATATGATCTATTGTTACATTTCAGTGTAAATTTGGTATGCATAACTTAATTACTTTTTAAGTATTTGAAACATGAAAATTAGGTTAAATTTTTACAAAATTCAAATTATTTCAAAAACCTTACCTTTTAAGTAATAAAAACCTTATTAAAACACACACTTATTTTGATCGAAGGATCCAAAAATGCAATAAAATACAGGGTGTTTCATTAAAAAAACACAACTTTGATACTTTTAGGGTTTTTGGGACACCCTGTATATTATGAAAGTAATTTTAAAAAGTAGCCCTAATAGACCCCCATATATCCCCAAAGTGAAACTTTTTGAAAGTCACGTATTTTGGCCACAATATTCCGTGCCGTATAACCCGGTATAGAAAGAAAAGATAATAATTAAAACATTAGTTGTAAACAAACAAAAAATAAATCAAAATAGATCTTTATTATAGAGATTAAATTACAAATTCTGGGAAAGTTGGAAAGCCAAAAATTTTAAGAAATCAAAAATATATAATATAATTTAATGGTATGCGTTTTTTTCTGAATTTAATTTTTTACACAGTTACAAATTGAATAAAAAAAGCATAAGGTCAAATATTATTAATATAACTAATGACTTTATAATAATAATATTCCTAATAATAATTTATTTTCCCGACAAACATACAATCCAATTACAGGGAAAGGTATAGGGAAACTCAATCCAGAACCAGATCCTGGGAAAGTTATATATTATACAGAATATAATATTTAAATATAAATGGAAACAAAAATAAAGTAAAAATAAAATGAGTTCAAACATTTTTTTTACAAAAGTGTTTACTAAATAATATCTATTCATACTAACTCAGAAATAGTTTTTAAAATTGATGCCCCTGAATTATGAAAAATGTCAGTTGTATAATAATATATTATTCAACGAGTGGTAATGTAGGCAATAACTCACGCGGATGAAATCATCATCCAAATGAGTTATTGCCATTGCCACGAGTTAAATACTATACTTTATCTAGGACAATAACAATTTTTAGTAAAATATTTTACTTAACACAATATTTACTATAGTCGGGAATTGCGGTGTGACAATTTTTTTGACATTTGTCAATTTTCAGCTAACTTGAAAATATAGATTCAGACAAAAAACCATGATAATCTGATCGATAACGGTGAGTTATAATTCATAGCGTGAGTTCTGATTCATAACTCACTCTATTTATTGTATTAATATATACGATTATTTGCACTAATCTAGACTAATAATAAATATATAATCCAATAGGAGTAGATAATGAAGTGCATTATATGTTTTAAACATCAAATTTAATAGAGAGTCATCTATTGTATAATTAATCATTCCGCGTAAAATAATATTCTTGCAATACCTCGCCGTGCATGTAAGGATTTTATGGTAAATGTATTTAAAAGTTCTTCATACGATATCGTCACAGGCGGAAATTCCTTATAAGTTTTAAAATACATCATTTTTAAGACCTTTCTCCGCCTTATTTATATGTATATGATAGTGAGGAGACCAAATTACTAAAGCAAACTCAAGATTTGAACGGACATATGAAAAATACAGTTTCTTAATTGCATTAGTGCTATTAAAAAAGACGTTCTATGAATAAATCCAAGCATTTTATAACTTTTTCTACAAATTTTATTAATGTGACCTACAAATGTCAGCCCACATCAAATGTTACACCGATATCTCGAATAGTTTTAAGTCGCTCAAATGAAATACCATTCAAACCGTAGTCGAACTTTATGGTATCTTTTTTCCTACTACGAGTATAAGAAACACATTTACATTTAACCAAATTTAAGGAGAGCCTATTAGTCTTGCACCATTGGTTAATAGTTAATAAATCAACCCGCAATGTATGGCAATCATGCTGCGAATGTACAACATTAAATATTTTCATATCATCGGCAAACAACAACACCTTGCTCTGAATATTGTCAACAATAGTGATTATACATTATTTTAAATATAATCATTTCGAATAACTTCGAAAAATTATTAATTACTGTAATGGGGTGATAGTTTTAAATATCCGACTTGTCTCCACTTTTAAAAATTGGTGTCAGTCTGCTAATTTTCCATATTTCATGAACACTGCTGGTTGAATAAATGGCACAATGGTTCTATGAAGCAATGGACACAATAACATTAACCATAAATGCAGGAATTTCATCAGATCCAGCGGTGTTATTGCCTTTTAGCTCACGAGCCGCTTGCAAAATATCGCTCCTATTTATTTCCATTATATTACGTGAAAGATAGTCCAAATTAATGTGATCGGTAAAATTGAGTTTATAACTCTTAAAAACACTTTCAAAATTTGTAGCAAAATATTTCACATAATCTTTTGGATTCATAATATCTATTCCGTTAAAATGCGTATTACCAGGAATTCGGGTAATAGACTTTTTCATGTTCACGTACGAAAATAACTTTTTGGGATCCTTTAGGATAATTGTTTCCACACCATAAATGTATTGTTTGTGATTGGATTTAATAAGACTATGTATTTCTTGCTTCAATCTGGTAATTCTCGATTTTAAGTAGTTGAACTTGTGTTTCTCAAACATTTCAATTGCCCTGTCTTTTCTCCTTATCATTTGTTTTATTGGAACACTAAACCACGGAGGATGTTTTTTTTATTGTTAGGGTTATACCTACCCTTAGGAACACATTTGGAGAACAAATCATTTATTATTTTATAAAATTTATCACATGCCCGATCCAGTTCATTAAGGTTTGTAACATCACTCAAATAGACATTTCTTGATATAAGATTCTAAGATCAGCTTTAGTAAAATCGTATGGCAACTGTGATGATTTAGCTGAGAATTTGGGTAGTTGAACAGTAGATTTTTCGAAGTAATTCGGATGATGTAGATCTTCTTTCACCAAACCAACATCCTGCGTAATATTGCATTTTAAATTGGGTGCGGAAATAAAAGCATCCAGAATTCGTTGGTTAATATTCAAAACAGAATTATGCTGTGATAATTTATAAAATTGAATAAAATTATTGAAGCATTCAATGTGTGAATTTAAACCTCGGTGATTTGATTCAAATAATTATAGATTGGGCAAATTAAAATCTCCTAGAATCAAAACTGGTTCTTGTAGATCTATTTTTGATTCCAATACTTCAAATAAATTTTCATAATCAATAACACAGGATAAAGGCGGAATATATATGCATGCTAAATAAATTATCCTTTCATTAACTATTACTTTCACAATGAGTAACTCAAAATTGGTTAAATTGAAGCAAAAACCAGCTCTAAGTAATTCTTAGTGGTGACAGAAATCACACATACACATTATAAGTATTTGAAAATAATTCAGAATTGAGAATTCCATTAGGCAGCCATGTTTCAGTTATACAAAAAATGTTATAGTTGTTTGCACATACATTATCATAATAAACATTGCATTTAGTACCTAACCCTCTCACATTTTGATATAAAACGGAAAGTGATGCTTGTTGGGAAATTCTTAGTTTTCCTGTATTATTTTCTGTGTATCATTAAAATATTTGATTTTTAGATTTGCCTCGCCGTTTTGTAATCGTAATTTCAGTTCAACACGAATGGCTTTATCATTGTGTAATTGGAGGGCAGTTTTATTATTTCTGATTTTAATGTTTTTATGCCATCATTCCGAGACTTTTTATATATCTTAATATTATTTTTAATTATTATACTAGAAACTTTTATTCTCAAATTATACGATTTAAATAAATTGTTCCAATATTGTTAAATATTGGGTGTGTTTAGTTAAAGATTCAGTACGTGTATATTTCAATCATTCTGTTTCAATGTTCCCGGTTGACCTTAAAAATATGATTCATTTAGTGATAAATACAGTCTTATCATTGAGACTTTAACAGAACACTGCTGTGTTGTTCTGCTTCCATTATTAATATACGATAACACGTTTTTCAAGTAACATAAAATTACCTGTTATAAATTTAAAAAATGTAGCTTGCGATATATTTTTGTTGCGTAATATAATATATCAAATTAATAAATTATTATTTTTTGGCTGATAATTCGTAATTTACTTGTTTTCTCTATTATCAGCAATAATTATTGCCAATTAAAACTTTATTGACTTTTTATTGAGATTTTAAATAACGTTAGAGTAATTTCGAACCCACCAATTTGGTTTTTATTATCTCTTTTATTAATTTAAATAATAGACTAACCACGCTAATTTTTTATTTCAATCTATTGAAATCTGTAACAATTTTTTCTATTATATTTTAACTAAATTATCAAATCATTTTTATTTAAGACCCCGAAATTTATGTTGGGCAGTTTTTGAGTGAATATGGTGTGAGAAAATATGAGAAGTAATGGTTATTATTTGTATTTAAAATCAACTAAATTAATTATATATTAAAGCTGTACTGGTGAGATTCAGAGATCGAAACCCGTGTCTGGAGATGTTTAGAAACTTAATTGTTACATTATTTAATTAATTTTAATATTAATTTTTAAGCTTTCTTTTTTCTATAAGGAGCGTTGTTGCCATAGCTTGCTATTATTGGTATTAATAATGGCAAAATTGAGATGTATATTAACATAATTGTTAAAAAAAGGTATCTAGGTGATCAAGTACGATTTAACTTTTGAATTTTTAATTTTTTTTTAAATTTTGGAATACCTTTTCTCTGTATTTTGTTTATTTATTCAAAATGCGTACCCAATATACAACATAACTTTCATGCATTTACATAAAACGTGATAAATATTCACAAAATTATAATTGCAAATTAGAAAGGCAGACTTCGCAAATTAGTAATCTTCCATTCGTACCTTCAATTAGTCGTCCGGTGACAGGTATCTACTGAATATCATCGTCATGATTTTACTCTTTAGGATACATTATGGTAAGATAAGAATTTATTGGTGTTTTTATACTTTATGTGCAGAAGTCTAAAATATAATTATCAATAATCGTACTGTAATATTAAACTACATATTTATGGGCTAAAATCTAGAACCATTCAATTTTTATTTATAAGGCGTAAGATCAGGCAACCGTGGGGCCACTCAATGTCCCCTCGTAGCGAAATGAGTCGTCCTACAAAATATTCTCTCAAAAATGCCATAGACTCCCTTGAGGCGTAACAAGTTGCCCCGTAATTCTGAAAAACTACTATTATAATGTCAATATGTACGCGAGCATGCTGCACTATTGGTCGACGTGGATTTAGTAGCTTTCACAGATGCTCTAGCTCGAGCTACATTTTCAGGGATTCTGATACTTCTTTCTCCACCTCGAGTACTTCAAGCTTCAACGATCCTCTAGTACAGAGGTTCTGGACTCACTTCAGGATGTTTATTCGCGTAGGAACACGACACAATCCAACATTGAATTGTGTTTGAAATCTGTACCTTTCGGAACATTGTCCGGTGAAGTACCATCTTCACAAGATAGATAAACAACACCACTTATAGTCTATGTGGATTGTCAGACCCCGTCCAATCTAATCCAATCCGTTAATACTTGCAATAATATTTTTCAATCATGTTATTAAATTTTTCCTTGTGTGTTTATCTAAACTAGTCTAAAATAGTCCTGTAACATTAACGTAGATGAAATATTTTCGAAAGTTACCTTACGGTCCTTCGAAATCTCTTCCTTTTCAAAGTGAGATTGAGTCGTGGGAATAGGGAGAAGTCTGAATGATTAAGATCTGGCGGGTATGGTGAATATTCAATTTGCACCACCCCCTTTTTGCGAGGAATTATTTAAGGATATTGGCTGTATGAGGGCGAGCATTGTCGGGAACAAAAAACCATGAACCTTGTTGTGAGTACTGGGGTCGTACTTTGTCGACGTTTCAACGAAATATGATGAGGCTCTTGAACTCCATCCCAAAAGAAGCCTTCTTAAAAAGTTTTCAGGACGTGTATTGCAGATTTCAGCGGTGCATAGTTATAGAATGTGACTATTTTAAAGGACAGTAAGTTAATTTTTGTTAATACGTTATCTACGTTAATGTTACAGGACTATTAATCGAATTATTGTTGTTAGCATAAGTACTGACACAATTTCATTTTGTACATTTTTGCAATGACGCTCTGAAATAAAGATTATTATTATTATTATCTTATTGATATTTGTAAATACATTTTCGACCTAGTTTTGTATTCTAGTAGGTAATCTAAAATTAACTTTCAACAACCTTCAATACTAAGCATGAATAAAAATAGAAAATACTTTATTTAGTTTTCGAAGTTCTTGATTATTTAAACTGGATTGTATTTTTAGTTATCCATTTATATTTTTATCGTAGCTACCGCCTTTGTTTTTAAAAACCTTTCAGTTATTTCTTTCTATTATAGTATATAATAATATATTCTTAATGTGGAGACTATACTTAAGTGAAGTAGCTTATATTTGAAAGAATGGATTGTGAATATCTAAAAGTTATTTTATTGTAGATTAGAGATTTGGGAAATTGTCGATACGCAAGATGTTTAGGTTTATGAGTATATACACAAGTTATAAGTTAACGCTTTGACTTTAATTCATTAAAATTACAAAATTTCTTTAACAATTTTTCTAAGGTGCCCTTTTTATCTATTGAAATATAACACATTTTATGGTAATATAAAATTATTATCAGATATTATTTATACTGTAATATTTTCCATATAGATTATTTAAGAAATCCATTAAAATTATCTGTAATCGATGTAACCGGCATTCCAAAGTCGAGTTGCCTTAACGAGATTTTTTTTATTTCCTAAAGCATTCTCGCAGGATGAATCATTCTCCGCGCTTGGTGGAGTGTTGATATCATAGAATTTCAATGGAAACAATTACCAGGCCGTTCTACCTGGCATACTTCGTCGGATACCAATTAACATAATCGTTTTTGCGAATACCTGAACTTGTTACCGCAAAAAATTTATAAAATGACTGATATTCGGTTAATTTTCCACTACTTGTTGGGTATTTTTAATGACCAATCAGTTTAATTAAAGTGAGATTATTTTTGTAATATTATTAATGCTGTTTTAATTTTTGTGTTTACTAAATTACGTTTAAAGCAAAAAATCAATGTCACTAAAAAAGTTTATATCCTGTAGTAAGTCAAACTTCTAATTGTTTTATTTTGGTTAGTTTAAATTTTTTTTATAAATGTTTTAATATTATTATTATTATTTCTTTGCGGAATGTATTAAATATTAATCATATGTACTAAATATTTGTTTATATTAGGTAATTACTACTGTAATATAGTTTTATAGATTGAAATTATTATAAGGGTATAATATTTATTTATGGCATAATGAAATATAATAATTCTGATTTCCTGTTAATAATTTAAGGTAATTCTTTGAATTCAAAATTAGTCATTATTTTCTAGAAATAATTATAGCAGTTTGGTTATAGCCGTAGAAGATAAAACAAGACTTGTTTTAGTATAAATGCTTAATTGTAAAATAGTTCATTGCAATTAATTCTGTTAGGCTGCAACATAGCAGATCTAACCAAAATGAATTAATCATGCAACATAAATCACGCATTTACTCGTAAATAACACCAAAAAAATCAATTGCACCATATTCAAGGTCGAAACGTAACATTGACTTTGAAAAATATATTCTGCATTGAAAATACACACAAAAAATATAGAATGCCTTTAACAGGACAAATGGACTTCTAGGTTAAACCTAATCGATACCATTGCTAAAAAGCCAAATGGTATTTCAATTATTCTTCTCTTCTTGGTCTTTTATATAGGATTATAAAAATTAAAGTTTCAAAAACCTATTGGAGCTACACAGATTTTCAGAATTGAGTTCAGATAGGTTTAAGCTCTTTATTTTTGGCCAGTGTAGTAGGCGTACATTTTGAAAATCTTTTTCAGCAACCTGTTATAACAATTTTTCTCTTTATTGCTGTTTGTATGTACTTAGTTTTTTGTATAAGATTATAAAAATGAAAGTATCAAAGACCTATTGGAGTTCAATTCCACAAATTTTTAGAATTAAGGTCAAACGTAAGAAAATAGCAAAAGTACAACCTATGAAGTTACTATTTGAATTTAAATTTAAAAATGTTTATAGTGAATATAACTATTAAAATTAAATTATTCATAGCATTATAAAATTCGATCCTAAACATCACTAAAATCTGAAACTGTTGGCATTAAAATGAACAACTAAATTGAAAATCACCCACTAAAATAACTTTATAACATTATAAGGATGAATTATATTTTAATAACTCCAGATTTCTTTAATTTTTCCTGTGACTTATGTAAGCCAGTTAATTAAGCATTAGCAAAAACCCATAAACATACATTTTACTACAGTCAGAATGAATTTTAATAACAATTTTATTAAAAATAAGCTTCTCTTTTTTCTTCTTTGCTTACATTAATATGCATTAGTTTAAAAAAATCGTAAGGCAAGAAATATTTGGTACTATTCCTGCTGTTCTGCCTTGCAAAACTTAACTAAAGCAATAATAATGAAGTAAAAACTAAAATATAAGTAGACAATAATGATTAACAAAAGTATTATATGTTCTTATAATAGTTATAGAATAGCTGAGTTAACATTGGTTAGATGCTAGGTAAGTTTTTCGACATTATTGCAGATTTAAACAATGCAAACCAATAAGGTTAGCAGACAACAGATGAATGTTTTGAAATTTGTTATAAAAAAGATCGTTCATTCAACGAGGATGCGTGTTTTGTAGGTGAAATTTTTCTCATTAATTTGAGTGCTATGAACATCACGTCTCGAAGTCATTTTATTGAATTTTTATCTATGGTATGAGATAATATTAAAGTTTCGACTAAAACATTGTTAATTGAAGTCGTTAAAATTATATATGTGGATAGAGATACTTTATTCTTTATTTTATTCTTTGGACTTCTTTCTTAACAGTACATATAAAAATAATTAAATTGCACCAAAAAAAAAACATCCATCAAATTTTGGTCGAAGGAGCACGGTCCGGGTTCATATTTGAATACGTTCTTCGACTCAAACCCTTGATTGAACCATCATGTTATGAAGCTGGCAATATCTTGTATACCCAAAATCATTTACAATTTTCTTCATAGTGGTTCTTTTTTGGAGGGATTTTTTAGCAGTTAATGTCAGCATGACAGATATATGATATATATATATATATATATATATATATATATATATATTAGTTGTTCATAACGAAACATATTATCCGTTATAACTCCTAAATTACTACTTAATATTGTTAAATATTGACTCCATTTATATTTGACTTCCTATACTATCAAAAACCAAGAAACACGATTTAGTAGGGTTTACAATTAGCTCTAATACATGAGAAAAGTTGGGAATATTTTGAAAATCGATACTGATTAAATATTTTCTTTTTATCTTTTTCTTTATTGTCTTTACTTCTCCTGCTTAGAAAATTACAACAAAAACATTACTGTTCACCAATGGTCTTCCACTCAAACCCACGTTCTTCCGTAAATGGGTGATACACTTTTGCCAATTCCAGTTATTCATAAGCAAATATGCTTCATTTTTACCTTTTTTGTAGGATATTTTAGACACAGTCTTTTACGTCATTTTGAATGCAAAAAATGAATAATATAACTGAATATTGTCAGCGTACAAGTGACCATTACAAAATTTCAGTTGTTCCAAAATGCACAACCAATATAAGGATGAAAGTAATGACCCAAGGACAAATCCCAGCGGAATTCCCTTGTAATAATTAGGAGATCTAATGTTTGATTATCTATTTTGATACATTGTTTGTGATTAGACAAATAATTACTTAAGAATAAAACGAATATCTAAACCAGTCTCATATAAATAAGTATTAATTCTGGAATATGCTGCTTAATAGTGTCAAATGCTTTACTGTAATCAAGTAAATACCAAACTCATATTATCAGTGAAGTAAAGCAGTTTCAGAGCTGTTACCTGCCCTAAAACTAGATGGTTGTTTTGGAAGTACGGGTATATCATGTTTCAATATATATTTTCTTAATTGAAATGATAGTATGTTCCATAACCCTAGATATTATTAGTAATGTACTAACAGGTTTTATACCCTCGTTGATTTTAGATAAGGGTTGAATTATAGCATATTTCAAAATATTTGAAAAGTCATCATCCAAAATACCGAAACTGCCAATATGTACTAGATAATGTAAATTGAATTTTAAATTCGTTCTTTTAAGCAAACAAATGTATTTTCTTGTAAAATATATGATAATTGCTTGTTGTAAATCATTTATTATGAAATCCTTGATTAACAAATATCAATTACAGTAATAAAAATTATTTTATTATAAACAATGAATAAAACGCTTACTATGTTTTTAACCACTATAATTTATTATAATATATAAATATATTACAATTTGTACGACTTAAGTTTCGACTTTTGACGGTCATTATCAAGTGAACAAATTAACGAAAAAATTACATTTAAATAGATTTTGACAATTGAGTGAGGGGAGCAAAACGATTTACGGCGAACAGGTGCAAAAGATTAAGATTAAGATTATAAAATTTTGAAAAGCGGTGTGTGTACTAAATCGGTTTTGCTCGTTTAACAGGTTAATGAGGGGATTACGATTACGTTTGAAAATTTCGCGGATTCCAGGAGATTAAGCTTTGTACCTTTTGAACTTTTATGTAAAATTTTAAGATTATGAATTTCGGGGAATGAATGTTTACATTCTAACGCGTGATTAGAAAAAGAACTGGAATTTTGATTTAGCCGGAATGCGCGGAAATGTTCAGCGTATCGTTTTTCAAAACTGCGGCCCGTTTGTCCTACATACACACTATTGCACTCGGAACATGGAATTTCATACACCCCTGATGTCTTTAAGGGGTTGATTTTATCTTTTGGAATTGAACAATAAATTGGATAGTTTGCAAGCAGGTCTAAACGCGATTTGATGATTTTGTTTTCGAAGAATGTGAGCAATTTCTTCTGAAGTTTTACTATAATACGTTAATGTGATGAATGGATCTTTATTTGAATTTGAAAGTCTAGGATAAATGTAGGTCATAGTGTTCTGATAACGTTTTTTATTAATTAAATTTTGAATTAAATTGACTGGAAATCCATTAATTTTGGCTATTTCTAAAATTTTATTTAGTTCTGTGGCTTGATTGTTAGATGATAATGGAATTGAAAAGGTTCGGTGTATCATTGAATGGTAAGCAGCTAATTTGTGCGACAAACATAATTAATAATATACATCCTAAAATTAAATTCACATTGGAATGCGAACAAAACAACCCAAATTAACTTTTTTAGACTTGACCTTGATCCACAGTAACAATAGAATTGAATCAATATATATAGGAAACCTACAAACGTAAATTCTACCATTCCTTTAACTCTAATCACCC